>JAVIAB010000047.1:98693679-99036179 GCA_032433765.1 Megaustenia siamemsis | reverse complement strand
GTCATTGATCTTATAATGTCATTGATCATATACTGTCATTGATCTTATAATGTCATTGATCATATACTGTCATTGATCTTATAATGTCATTTATCATATACTGTCAATGATCTTATAATGTCATTGATCATATACTGTCATTGATCTTAAATGTCATTGATCTTATACTGTCATTGATCTTATAATGTCATTGATCATATACTGTCATTGATCTTATAATGTCATTGATCATATACTGTCATTGATCTTATAATGTCATTGATCATATACTGTCATTGATCTTAAAATGTCATTGATCATATACTGTCATTGATCTTATAATGTCATTGATCATATACTGTCATTGATCTTATGCTCTCATTGGATCTTATATTGTCATTGAACTTATAATGTCATTGAACTTATAATTTGATTGATACTATACTGTCATGGATCTTATAATATCATTGATCTTATACCTTCATTGATCTTATACTGTCATTAATCTTATACCCTCATTAATCTTATACCCTCATTGATCTTATACTGTCATTGATCTTATACTGTCATTGATCTTATACTGTCACTGATCTTATACTGTCATTAATCTTATACTGTCATTAATCTTATACCTTCATTAATCTTATACCTCATTGATTTTATGTTGTCATTAATCTTATACTGTCATTGATCTTATATTGTCATTAATCTTATACTGTCATTGAACTTATAATGTCCTTAATCTTAAACCCTCATTAATCTTATACCGTCATTGATCTTATACCGTCATTGATCTTATACTGTCATTAATCTTATACCGTCATTGATCTTATACTGTCATTAATCTTATACCCTCATTAATCTTATACCGTCATTGATCTTATACCGTCATTGATTTTATATTGTCATTAATATTTTACCCTCATTATTTTATACCCTCATTAATCTTATACCGTCATTGATCTTATACGATCAATGATCTTATACTGTCATTAATCTTATACCCTCATTAATCTTATACCCTCATTAATCTTATACCCTCATTAATCTTATACCCTCATTCGTATTATATCCTCATTGATTTTATATTGTCATTAATATTATACTGACATTGATCTTATATTGTCCTTAATCTTATACGGTCATTGATCTTATACTGTCATTAATCTTATACTGTCATTAATCTTATACTGTCATTAATCTTATACTGTCATTAATCTTATACTGCCTTTAATCTTATACCCTCATTGATATTATACCCTCATTGATCTTATACTGTCATTAATCTTATACTGTCATTAATCTTATACTGTCATTGATCTTATACTGTCATTGATCTTATACCGTCATTGATTTTATATTGTCATTAATATTTTACCCTCATTAATTTTATACCCTCATTAATCTTATACCGTCATTGATCTTATACCGTCAATGATCTTATACTGTCATTAATCTTATACCCTCATTAATCGTATACCCTCATTAATCTTATACCCTCATTAATCTTATACCATCGTTGATCTTATAATGTCCTTAATCTTATACGGTCATTGATCTTATACTGTCCTTAATCTTATACGGTCATTGATCTTATACTGTCATTAATCTTATACCCTCGTTGATCTTATACCCTCATTGATCTTATACCCTCATTGATCTTATACTCTCATTGATCTTATACTCTCATTGATCTTATACTCTCATTGATCTTATACCCTCATTGATCTTATACTCTCATTGATCTTATACTCTCATTGATCTTATACCCTCATTGATCTTATACTCTCATTGATCTTATACCCTAATTGATCTTATACTCTCATTGATCTTACACCCTAATTGATCTTATACTCTCATTGATCTTACACCCTCATTGATCTTATACCCTCATTAATCTTACACCCTCATTGATCTTATACCCTCATTGATCTTATACTCTCATTGATCTTATACCCTCATTGATCTTATACTCTCATTGATCTTACACCCTAATTGATCTTATAATGTCCTTAATCTTATACGGTCATTGATCTTATAATGTCCTTAATCTTATACTGTCATTAATCTTATACCCTCGTTGATCTTATACCCTCATTGATCTTACACCCTCATTGATCTTATACCATCATTGATCTTATACTGCCATGAATCTTATAACCTCGTTGATCTTATACTCTCATTGATCTTATACTGCCATGAATCTTATACCCTCATTGATCTTATACTCTCATTGATCTTATACCCTAATTGATCTTATAATGTCCTTAATCGTATACTGTCATTGATCTTATAATGTCCTTAATCTTATACCCTCGTTGATCTTATACCCTCATTGATCTTACACCCTCATTGATCTTACACCCTCATTGATCTTATACTGCCATGAATCTTATAACCTCTTTGATCTTATACCCTCATTGATCTTATACCCTCATTGATCTTATACCCTCATTGATCTTATACCCTCATTGAACTTACACCCTCATTGATCTTATACCCTCATTGATCTTATACCCTCATTGATCTTACACCCTCATTGATCTTATACCCTCATTGATCTTACACCCTCATTGATCTTATACCCTCATTGATCTTATACCCTCATTGATCTTACACCTTCATTGATCTTACACCCTCATTGATCTTATACCCTCATTGATCTTATACCCTCATTGATCTTATACCCTCATTAATCTTACACCCTCATTGATCTTATACCCTCATTGATCTTATACCCTCATTGATCTTATACCCTCATTGATCTTACACCCTCATTGATCTTATACCCTCATTGATCTTATAATGTCATTGATCTTATAATGTCATTGATCATATACTGTCGTTGATCTTATAATGTCATTGATCATATACTGTTATTGATCTTATAATGTCATTGATCATACACTGTCATTGATCTTATAATGTCATTGATCATATACTGTCATTGATCTTATAATGTCATTGATCATATACTGTCATTGATCTTATAATGTCATTGATCATATACTGTCATTGATCTTATAATGTCATTGATCATATACTGTCATTGATCTTATAATGTCATTGATCATATACTGTCATTGATCTTATAATATCATTTATCATATACTGTCATTGATCTTATAATGTCATTGATCATATACTGTCATTGATCTTATAATGTCATTGATCATATACTGTCATTGATCTTATAATGTCATTGATCATATACTGTCATTGGTCTTATAATGTTATTGATCATATACTGTCATTGATCTTAAAATGTCATTGATCTTATACTGTCATTGATCTTATAATGTCATTGATCATATACTGTCATTGATCTTATAATGTCATTGATCATATACTGTCATTGATCTTATAATGTCATTGATCATATACTGTCATTGATCTTAAAATGTCATTGTTCATATACTGTCATTGATCTTATAATGTCATTGATCATATACTGTCATTGATCTTATGCTCTCATTGGATCTTATATTGTCATTGAACTTATAATGTCATTGAACTTATAATTTGATTGATACTATACTGTCATGGATCTTATAATATCATGGATCTTATACCTTCATTGATCTTATACTGTCATTAATCTTATACCCTCATTAATCTTATACCCTCATTGATCTTATACTGTCATTGATCTTATACTGTCATTGATCTTATACTGTCACTGATCTTATACTGTCATTAATCTTACACTGTCATTAATCTTATACCTTCATTAATCTTATACCTCATTGATTTTATGTTGTCATTAATCTTATACTGTCATTGATCTTATATTGTCATTAATCTTATACTGTCATTGAACTTATAATGTCCTTAATCTTATACCCTCATTAATCTTATACCGTCATTGATCGTATACCGTCATTGATCTTATACTGTCATTAATCTTATACCGTCATTGATCTTATACTGTCATTAATCTTATACCCTCATTAATCTTATACCGTCATTGATCTTATACCGTCATTGATTTTATATTGTCATTAATATTTTACCCTCATTAATTTTATACCCTCATTAATCTTATACCGTCATTGATCTTATACGATCAATGATCTTATACTGTCATTAATCTTATACCCTCATTAATCTTATACCCTCATTAATCTTATACCCTCATTAATCTTATACCCTCATTCGTATTATATCCTCATTGATTTTATATTGTCATTAATATTATACTGACATTGATCTTATATTGTCCTTAATCTTATACGGTCATTGATCTTATACTGTCATTAATCTTATACTGTCATTAATCTTATGCTGTCATTAATCTTATACTGTTATTAATCTTATACTGCCTTTAATCTTATACCCTCATTGATATTATACCCTCATTGATCTTATACTGTCATTAATCTTATACTGTCATTAATCTTATACTGTCATTGATCTTATACTGTCATTGATCTTATACCGTCATTGATTTTATATTGTCATTAATCTTTTACCCTCATTAATTTTATACCCTCATTAATCTTATACCGTCATTGATCTTATACCGTCAATGATCTTATACTGTCATTAATCTTATACCCTCATTAATCGTATACCCTCATTAATCTTATACCCTCATTAATCTTATACCATCGTTGATCTTATAATGTCCTTAATCTTATACGGTCATTGATCTTATAATGTCCTTAATCTTATACGGTCATTGATCTTATACTGTCATTAATCTTATACCCTCGTTGATCTTATACCCTCATTGATCTTATACCCTCATTGATCTTATACTCTCATTGATCTTATACTCTCATTGATCTTATACCCTCATTGATCTTATACTCTCATTGATCTTATACCCTAATTGATCTTATACTCTCATTGATCTTACACCCTAATTGATCTTATACTCTCATTGATCTTACACCCTCATTGATCTTATACCCTCATTAATCTTATGCCCTCATTGATCTTATACCCTCATTGATCTTATACTCTCATTGATCTTATACCCTCATTGATCTTATACTCTCATTGATCTTACACCCTAATTGATCTTATAATGTCCTTAATCTTATACGGTCATTGATCTTATAATGTCCTTAATCTTATACTGTCATTAATCTTATACCCTCGTTGATCTTATACCCTCATTGATCTTACACCCTCATTGATCTTATACCCTCATTGATCTTACACCCTCATTGATCTTATACCATCATTGATCTTATACTGCCATGAATCTTATAACCTCGTTGATCTTATACTCTCATTGATCTTATACTGCCATGAATCTTATACCCTCATTGATCTTATACTCTCATTGATCTTATACCCTAATTGATCTTATAATGTCCTTAATCGTATACTGTCATTGATCTTATAATGTCCTTAATCTTATACCCTCGTTGATCTTATACCCTCATTGATATTATACCCTCATTGATCTTACACCCTCATTGAACTTATACCCTCATTGCTCTTATACCCTCATTGATCTTACACCCTCATTGATCTTATACCCTCATTGATCTTATACCCTCATTGATCTTATACCCTCATTGATCTTATACCCTCATTGATCTTACACCCTCATTGATCTTATACCCTCATTGAACTTATACCCTCATTAATCTTACACCCTCATTAATCTTACACCCTCATTGATCTTATACCCTCATTGATCTTATACCCTCATTGATCTTATACCCTCATTAATCTTATACCCTCATTGATCTTATACCCTCATTGATCTTATACCCTCATTGATCTTATACCCTCATTAATCTTACACCCTCATTGATCTTACACCCTCATTGATCTTATACCCTCATTGATCTTACACCCTCATTGATCTTATACCCTCATTGATCTTATACCCTCATTGATCTTATACCCTCATTGATCTTACACCCTTATTGATCTTATACCCTCATTGATCTTATACCCTCATTGATCTTATACCCCCATTGATCTTATACTGCCATGAATCTTATAACCTCGTTGATCTTATACCCTCATTGATCTTACACCCTCATTGATCTTATACCCTCATTAATCTTACACCCTCATTGATCTTATACCCTCATTGATCTTACACCCTCATTGATCTTATACCCTCATTAATCTTATACCCTCGTTGATCCCTTATACTGTCATTGATCTTATACCCTCGTTGATCTTACACCCTCATTGATCTTATACCCTCATTGATCTTACACCCTCATTGATCTTATACCCTCATTGATCTTACACCCTCATTGATCTTACACCCTCATTGATCTTATACCCTCATTGATCTTACACCCTCATTGATCTTATACCCTCATTGATCTTACACCCTCATTGATCTTACACCCTCATTGATCTTACACCCTCATTGATCTTACACCCTCATTGATCTTACACCCTCATTGATCTTACACCCTCATTGATCTTACACCCTCATTGATCTTATAATGTCCTTAATCTTATACGGTCATTGATCTTATAATGTCCTTAATCTTATACGGTCATTGATCTTATAATGTCCTTAATCTTATACGGTCATTGATCTTATACTGTCATTAATCTTATACCCTCGTTGATCTTATACCCTCATTGATCTTATACCCTCATTGATCTTATACTCTCATTGATCTTATACCCTCATTGATCTTATACCCTAATTGATCTTATAATGTCCTTAATCTTATACGGTCATTGATCTTATAATGTCCTTAATCTTATACTGTCATTAATCTTATACCCTCGTTGATCTTATACCCTCATTGATCTTATACCCTCATTGATCTTATACCCTCATTGATCTTATACCCTCATTGATCTTATAATGTCCTTAATCTTATACCCTCATTGATCTTATAATGTCCTTAATCTTATACCCTCATTGATCTTATAATGTCCTTAATCTTATACACTCATTGATCTTATAATGTCCTTAATCTTATACCCTCATTGATCTTATAATGTCCTTAATCTTATACCCTCATTGATCTTATAATGTCCTTAATCTTAGACCCTCATTGATCTTATAATGTCCTTAATCTTATACCCTCATTGATCTTATACCCTCATTGATCTTATACCCTCATTGATCTTATACCCTCATTGATCTTATAATGTCCTTAATCTTATACCCTCATTGATCTTATACTGTCATTAATCTTATACCCTCATTGATCTTATACTGTCATTAATCTTATACCCTCATTGATCTTATACTGTCATTAATCTTATACCCTCATTGATCTTATAATGTCCTTAATCTTATACCCTCATTGATCTTATACTGTCATTAATCTTATACCCTCATTGATCTTATACTGTCATTAATCTTATACCCTCATTGATCTTATACCGTCATTGATCTTATACCCTCATTGATCTTATACTGTCATTGATCTTATACTGTCATTGATCTTATACTGTCATTGATCTTATACTGTCATTGATCTTATACCCTCATTGATCTTATACTGTCATTGATCTTATACCCTCATTGATCTTATACCCTCATTGATCTTATACCCTCATTAATCTTATACTCTCATTGATCTTATACCCTCATTGATCTTATACACTCATTGATCTTATACCCTCATTGATCTTACACCCTCATTGATCTTACACCCTCATTGATCTTATACCCTCATTGATCTTACACCCTCATTGATCTTATACCCTCATTGATCTTACACCCTCATTGATCTTACACCCTCATTGATCTTACACCCTCATTGATCTTACACCCTCATTGATCTTACACCCTCATTGATCTTACACCCTCATTGATCTTATACCCTCATTGATCTTACACCCTCATTGATCTTATACCCTCATTGATCTTATACCCTCATTGATCTTATACCCTCATTGATCTTATACCCTCATTGATCTTATACCCTCATTGATCGTATACTGCCATGAATCTTATACCATCATTGATCTTATACTGCCATGAATCTTATACCATCATTGATCTTATACCCTCATTGATCTTATACTGCCATGAATCTTATACCCTCATTGATCTTATACTGCCATGAATCTTATTCCCTCATTGATCTTATACCATCATTGATCTTATACTGCCATGAATCTTATTCCCTCATTGATCTTATACTGCCATGAATCTTATACCATCATTGATCTTATACCCTCATTGATCTTATACTGCCATGAATCTTATACCATCATTGATCTTATACCCTCATTGATCTTATACTGCCATGAATCTTATACCATCATTGATCTTATACCCTCATTGATCTTATACTGCCATGAATCTTATTCCCTCATTGATCTTATACCATCATTGATCTTATACTGCCATGAATCTTATACCCTCATTGATCTTATACTGCCATGAATCTTATTCCCTCATTGATCTTATACTGCCATGAATCTTATACCCTCATTGATCTTATACTGCCATGAATCTTATACCCTCATTGATCTTATACTGCCATGAATCTTATACCCTCATTGATCTTAGACTGCCATTAATCTTATTCCCTCATTGATCTTATTCCCTCATTAATCTTATACTGCCATGAATCTTATTCCCTCATTGATCTTATACTGCCATGAATCTTATTCCCTCGTTGATCTTAGACTGCCATGAATCTTATAGCCTCATTGATCTTATGCTGCCACGAATCTTATTCCCTCGTTGATCTTATTTCCTCGTTGATCTTATTCCCTCGTTGATCTTATTCCCTCGTTGATCTTATTCCCTCGTTGATCTTATTCCCTCGTTGATCTTATTCCCTCGTTGATCTTATACCCTGATTGATCTTATACCCTCATTGAACTTATACTGTCATTAACCTTATACCCTCATTGACGACGTCATGGGACGCACCAAGATGGAAGCTTGTTGGCGTTCGAGCCATGGTGTAAACAATATTTACTTTGAATATCACGCTATCTGTTATCACAGCGAGTTGGCGGATTTTTTAGAAATATAACCACGGGTTTGATAATAAATGTTTGTACACAGTTCGTTAACCACCGCTGTAGGTCAAGTCTTAATTCTGCTGGCTTCGTTCGCGACCTTAGAAGTTAATGACCTAACTTGTGCAGACAGTTGGTTTGGGGCAAATTGTACGTTACAATGTCACTGCTATAATGACTCAGTTTGTGACAAAACTACAGGGAAATGCCCAAACAATGACAGTTGTCAGCACGAATATTTCGGACCTCAGTGACAGTACTTGGATCTCGTTTACAAATACGCCCAAAAATCTTAACCTACTTTCCTGTTTGATACCAACGACACCACATGTAATCCGGACACAGATTCTACATCAGTTGAGGCAACTCTCAATCAATCTTTGCCGTTCTCCTGGTTTAGGATTTATGTGAATGACTTAGCACATCCGGACAGTTTCACGGTGAAACCAAATGGTTCTACCTCATGTAACAATGAATCAAGGTTTGTAGTTAGTTCGCACGAGATTGATGGCTTTAACTCTGGGGCTAGTCTGATCAACAAGTTACGGATTGAAGGGGCGATAGTTGCAAAAATCTGCTCCATCTACATTGACAGGGGTCGGAATGTGGCTCTCAAACAGAACACAAACCAGATCGACACATTTAATGCTTGTTATAGAGGTGACGGATGTGGACCAAAGGCCGCAGTTAATGGCAAAACAAAGACCAATCTCTATGACAATGACTGCACGCACACATAATTGAGAAGTGGAACCAATTCTGTTTACTGGTACCTGAACTTTGCCACGTCCCAGAAGACTCACACCATTCGAATTTATCATCGAGCTAGCACTATGATTCGGGTAAAGAACGCGACTCTAAGGGCTTTCTGTGACACTGGCGGTGTAGTGTTCCAGTATAATGATATGTCATACCCAAATATTTCTGTGAACACTATTGTAGTCACCACACAAGCGACAATGACGCACATTAAGATTGAGTTCTCACCGACCATTTCGCAGGCCAACAGTGCACTGACGGTGTGTGAGGTGCAAACATTTACAGACACCTATTGTCTGGACGGGCATTCTGGGTCGTTTTGTGCAGTGTGTAGTGGGTGTTGCAAAGGCTGCAACGTCATCATCGGTACGTGTCACGGCAACTGTTCACATGAGATCTATGGACACGACTGCTCCGGGTCTTGTCTTAGTGTCTGTCCTTTATGTGAGGAAAAATCTGGAAAATGCCCACACTGTAAACATCCTGGCTACACCTGTAATGACACTTGTCCCGATGGTAATTTTGGGCTGCGGTGCAAACAGACGTGTTCTGATGACTGTGACATCATATGTGACCCGGAAAGTACAGACTGTACGTGCAGGAAAACGTATTGTGGGTCAGACTGCACTCTCAAATGTCCGGACAACTGTTTCAACGACATCTGTGAACAGTCAACCGGGAACTGTACATGCAAAGGAACGTTCTACGGGTCAGACTGCACTCTCAAATCTCCGGACAACTGTTTGAACGAAACCTGTGAACAGTTAATCGAGGCCTGCGTCTCGTATGTCGATGATTCCCACGTTAAGAAGAGTCTTCCGACTATAACAAACCCAAACATATGGATACCTTAATGTGTTTCTGTGCTGGACATGGTTCATTTCTTGGTGTTTTTCCGTGAAGTCATGGCTCATGTCTTAATGTGTTTCTGTGCTAGCCATGGCTCATATCTTGATG
This sequence comes from Megaustenia siamemsis, assembly GCA_032433765.1. Lineage (NCBI taxonomy): Eukaryota > Metazoa > Mollusca > Gastropoda > Stylommatophora > Ariophantidae > Megaustenia > Megaustenia siamemsis. The sequence continues at coordinate 99,025,556 of JAVIAB010000047.1, read as the reverse complement.
TGTTTCTGTACTAGCCATGGCTCGTATCTTAGATTGTGTGTGTATGTGTGTGTGCTGGCCATGGCTCATATCTTGGTGTGTGTCATGTTAGTCATATCTCATATCTTGGTGTGTCCGTGTTAATCACGTCTCATATCTTTATGTGTTTAGTCATATCTCATATCTTAGTGTGTGTATGTGTTAGTCATGTGTCATATCTTTGTGTGTGCATGTTTGGGTTAGTGATATCTCATATCTTTGTGTGCATGTTTATGTTAGTGATATCTCATATCTTTGTGTGCATGTTTACGTTAGTCATATATCATATCTTTGTGTGTGCATGTCTGTGTATGTCACATCTCATATCCTTGTGTGTGCATGGCTATGTTAGTCACATCTCATATCTTTGTGTGTGCATGTCTATGTTGGTCATAGCTCATATCTTTGTGTACATGTCTATGTTACGCATGTTTCATATCTTTGTGTGTGCATGTCTATGTTGGTCATATCTCATATTTTTGTGTGTATGTTTATGTTAGTCATGTGTCATATATCTTGATGTGTGTCAGTGTTAGTCATGCCTCGTATCGCTGTGTGCATGTCTGTGTTAGTCACATCTCATATCTTTGTGTGTGCATGGCTGTGTTAGTCACCTCTAGTGACTCGGGCAGATGGTGCTCGTAAACCTGGGAGGGCCGACCATCTAAGGGCAGAATCCCCCTACAGAAAAGATCATCTGCTGCCTCGCAAGAAGATTGGGGACAATCAAAGCCTAAGGAATGCAAACCTTAATAAAATGCTGGCTGAAATCGGATGCACTGGGCCACTGGCGCAGAACACAGTGCAACGTTTTAACGGGTGTTCAATCAGAGTGGATCTGGCAGACTAATTGTGATGTTCTGTCTGTGGGGGCGATCAACACACTTAACCTGACAGCTAACTTCATGTGAGAGTCTGGAATCCTACTCTGATTGAGTCCTGATCGCAGAGAGAGAGAGAGAGAGAGAGAGAGAGAGAGAGAGAGAGAGAGAGACAGAGAGAGAGAGAGAGATACACCCTCATTAATCTTATACCCTCATTGATCTTATATTGTCACTGATCTTATACTGTCACTGATCTTATACTGTCATTGATCTTATACTGTCATTGATCTTATACTGTCACTGATCTTATACTGTCACTGATCTTATACTGTCATTGATCTTATACTGTCATTGATCTTATACTGTCACTGATCTTATACTGTCATTGATCTTATACTGTCACTGATCTTATACTGTCACTGATCTTATACTGTCATTGATCTTATACTGTCACTGATCTTATACTGTCACTGATCTTATACTGTCATTGATCTTATACTGTCACTGATCTTATACTGTCATTGATCTTATACTGTCACTGATCTTATACTGTCACTGATCTTATACTGTCATTGATCTTATACTGTCACTGATCTTATACTGTCACTGATCTTATACTGTCACTGATCTTATACTGTCACTGATCTTATACTGTCATTGATCTTATACTGTCATTGATCTTATACTGTCACTGATCTTATACTGTCACTGATCTTATACTGTCACTGATCTTATACTGTCACTGATCTTATACTGTCATTGATCTTATACTGTCATTGATCTTATACTGTCATTGATCTTATACTGTCACTGATCTTATACTGTCACTGATCTTATACTGTCATTGATCTTATACTGTCACTGATCTTATACTGTCACTGATCTTATACTGTCATTGATCTTATACTGTCACTGATCTTATACTGTCACTGATCTTATACTGTCACTGATCTTATACTGTCATTGATCTTATACTGTCACTGATCTTATACTGTCACTGATCTTATACTGTCACTGATCTTATACTGTCACTGATCTTATATTGTCACTGATCTTATACTGTCATTGATCTTATACTGTCACTGATCATATACTGTCACTGATCTTATACCGTCACTGATCTTATACTGTCACTGATCTTATACTGTCACTGATCTTATACTGTCACTGATCTTATATTGTCACTGATCTTATACTGTCACTGATCTTATATTGTCACTGATCTTATACTGTCACTGATCTTATACTGTCACTGATCTTATACTTTCATTGATCTTATACTGTCACTGATCTTATATTGTCACTGATCTTATACTGTCACTGATCTTATACTGTCATTGATCTTATACTGTCACTGATCTTATACTGTCATTGATCTTGTACTGTCATTGATCTTATACTGTCATTGATCTTATACTGTCACTGATCTTATACTGTCATTGATCTTATACTGTCACTGATCTTATACTGTCATTGATCTTGTACTGTCACTGATCTTATACTGTCACTGATCTTATATTGTTATTGATCTTATACTGTCACTGATCTTATACTGTCACTGATCTTATACTGTCACTGATCTTATACTGTTACTGATCTTATATTGTTATTGATCTTATACTGTCACTGATCTTATACTGTCATTGACCTTATACTGTCACTGATCTTATACTGTCATTGATCTTATACTGTCACTGATCTTATACTGTCACTGATCTTATACTGTCATTGATCTTATATTGTCATTGATATTATACTGTCACTGATCTTATACTGTCACTGATCTTATACTGTCACTGATCTTGTACTGTCACTGATGTTATACTGTCATTGACCTTGTACTGTCATTGGTTTGAAACAAACGTCATACTATCTGACGGAAGTTTGTCTAGGGCTCAACACTCATGTCGTCTTCTGCCTGTGAGTGTTTGTCCTGAATTCTGATTGAGAAATAATCGGTTGAAGAATGTTACGCTAATGAATGTGTAAAAGAATGTCTAGTTGCTAGCAATTAGTAAACATTCTGATCGAAGATGATTGAATCTTCTTATTCCCTTCCTCATTTACCTTTCAGCGTCGAGGGGAGATAAAATTTGAGGTCTTTTGCTCTTCTGTTCGCTTCTGCTGCTGTTATGTTTCCTAGTGCTTCTAATATTCCATCGATCCATCTTTGCGTGGTCCACCCTTGGGTCTGATGTTCTCACAACGTTTGTTGAAGGCTCGTTGTGTTGTGTTTTGTTCTTTCTGCCTTGTCACGTGGCCAAACCATTTTATCTGTTGTTTCCTTATATATCCTATGGCGGGGGCTATTCCTAGCTTTTTTCTCAGTTCTTCATTTCTGATCTTATCTCTCAGACTGTTTCCTGTCATTCGTCTAACACATTTCATCTCTGTAGAGGTTATTTTTCTTATTGTTCTTGCATCTAGGGTCCAGGTCTGACATTGGTAGCACAACGTTGGGATAAAGATTATATTGTATAGTGCTCGTTTTGCCTCCAGAGTTATTTCCTTGTTGGACAATAGTGGTGATAGCTGTCCGATGATTTTACAAGTTTTGTTGCATCTTGATTCTATCTCTGCTGTTTGAGAATTATCGTTTGTCACTAGACTTCCTAGGTATTTGAATTCCTCTACTTGTTTTTGTTGTCTGCCTTTTATAGTTATGTTGATGTTCTGTTTATATTTGGCGACATTCATGACTTCTGTTTTGTTGATGTTGATTTTCATGTTGTATTTTGTGCCTGAGCTGTTGAGTTTGTTTAAGTGTTCTTGTAGGATTGACTGATTATCGAATAATACATACATGAAATGTGTGATTATTGGCATTTGACTGAGTAGTGAATGAATGTATAACGAAATAATGACTGATTGACAAATATCTGTCTGACCAATGACTGATTGACAAATATCTGTCTGACCAATGACTGATTGACAAATATCTGTCTGACCAATGACTAAATGACAAATATCTGTCTGACCAATGACTAATTGAATAGTCAACGAGCAAATGATGAAATAAAATATGATTTACTCTTCAATTGATTAAACTAATCATGATTTACTCTTCAATTGATGAATGACTGACTACATCAAGTTTGATATTCCAGGAAACAAAGTGACGCTGGTGACCCCCCGACTAGGGGTCAAGGTCTGAGACAAGACGGCCATGATGTAGTATGTGCCCTTGAGGGCGTGTGCCGAGATCATGACGGTCCGGTAGGGCAGGTCGACTCCCAGTTATGGATGCCATTAACAAATAATAACAGCGACAACGTGAACGACACGGCCAGTCAAGCGCCAGGAACTAGCGGGATCACACTGGAACTAGGGAACCGTGAATTGGCGGGAACAAGAATGAAATGGAACATTCCTGTTGATGAGAGTGTAGAGAGCAAGTGCCGGACTCCAGAAACTGGAGATGTTGATCTTCAGATTAGAGGTCAGAACGGGGTCACGCTATTTGGGTCACAACCAAACATAAACAATCCATTCGTCTATTATGTTTTTGAACCAGTTTCAACTGGTGTGGACACTTGCCAACTACCAGCTCTTGAGCAGACGTTAGATTTGCTGAACGAAGCCAAGCAGAGCCGGCCTAAAAAATCATTATCATCACTGGAAGCTGCGCATAGCCACAGGCCGAGGCGTGCGTTTCACTTTCCCTCTACCGTTAGTGAGGTGTGCACCCTGCAGTCATGGCAACAGATTCAGTCAGAAGATCTGATCCGGCAGCCGAGGAAGCAGACAAAGATCGCACGTAGAACCAGCGATGGGTGTTGTGTACCGTCCTGTCGTGGACAAGTATTTGATGGTAGTCAAGCTTTGAAGATGGCACAGCAGAGACGGTTAAGTCACTCTGAGACACACCTCGGGGACCATGCACGGAGCGATGTCGGTGTTCTTGCTTCTGTTGGCCAGGTCGTTGGGCATGAGCCTGGAGAAATGAGAATGGCGGAGATGACCGTCACAAGTGGTGACCAGATGTGTCTAGACACACTGACATGTCCAGTTGTCAGTGAGAACAGTGTGGAAAGTGGGCGGAACAATCAGGCCAAATCTGCCAGTCAGCAGAACCGTAAGAAGAAGCGTAGATGTCAGCATTCAAGAGCATCAAGAAAAGGAAGGATTAACGGCAAGGGGAGGTATCACAAACTTGCGGCCGAGGGTCGATGGGAAGGCTCAAGAATTGATCTTGACAAAGTTAAAAGATGGAAGGGTTGTTTTGTCCAGTCAAAGGAGAGTAATGCAGTCAGTGGTAGACTAGATGTGATTATGGACCTCGGCAGATTTGACTCCCCTTGTTGGCATGAGGTATACTCAGAAATAAAAGAAGCGGGATGCAGCCAAAGAGTATGTGGGACAGTTTGTGGTCTCTGTGACTCGTTGAAGCTTCACTCACACGGTCAGTTCTCAGCCTGCCCCTGGTCTGGAACGCTCACACGTGATCAGATCGGAGAAAGACCCTCCACGATTCTAGGATTCAAGTCCGCCGCGACATCGCCTGCAGGTGAAGCAGCGAGCATCCCTGAGAAAAATACGAGAAGGCACGTCAAGGCGGGACTGGAATGGCTAGCAGGCTACGACTGCCGATCTTCCAAGTACAACCGTTTGCCTGGCCCCGTCAAGACACCAAGATATTGGCCCCACTTGAGAAACTTTCATCTGACGCCATGTTGTTTTCAGAATGTCAACACCAACGCGGGGATCTCGGAGTCTGGCTCGGACGGTGCTAAAGCGGAAGTGAGACAGCCGTCGTGTACCAGCGTTCAAAGCACAGAACAGTACTACAGTACACACACGGACACCCCAGACGGCAAGATCAATGACAGCGACATGGAGGCTAGTCCGTCCTTCTCGTCGCTAGAGGATGTGGCAGAGAGAACCAACATGGACGGTAGTGAGTGTGAGCCTCCAGCAACAACCAGCAGCGAGCAGGCGAGACAACCTGCCAACGATTTGCAAGTGAAGAAGCGAGTCTCGACATTTGTATCTAACGAGATGGCCAAGCAGAAGCGGCAGAAGAAGAACGTTGACGATGCACGTGGAGACGATGGCAGCATCACAAGAGGCAGTAAATACCTCAGTTCAAGTCAGACACATCAACTTGCTGCAACAGCTGACGATGCGTGCGCGCAATCATCAAACAAGCACAAGAGAAAAACCAAAACCACGGAGACATTGTACATCAAATTTGAGAGCAGCATGTCTAAGAAAGTGACAACCACCACTGTCCTGAAGGACGGCCGAAAACCAGCCATTACTAAGCCGCGGGTTGACTCCAACAAACAGTTACCGCCCTTGGATGATGTTCAGACAGAAATGAACATCGCACCAGAGAAACACAAAAATAGCTTGGCTGAGAACCCGCGGTTTACCAAAATTGTGCGTTGCAGCCACGAGACGAGCCCTGAGAATTCGCTCCAGAGTAACTTAGAGTGTAATGCCACAGAGGAGCCATGCTCTTGCAGGAATGGCTATAGTCCCATGGAGAGAGCATCAGACTCTCTCTGCCTGTCTACCAAAGCCTTGTCAAATGTAGCCACAAGGCAGGACAGTAACAATCTGTACAGTAAACAGAAAGCTGCCGTACCGGAAAGGTTAATCTGTCAGAGGTCCCCGCATAAATCCTACTCCCCGCCATGTTCATTTGAGAGCAGACATGACGTCATTGACTCCGACTATGCCTCCGAGAAGGAGTCGTCGGTGGCTACCATCGTGGACGTTCAGAAGCTGTCTCAAATGAAAGAATCGTGCGTTCTTCCAGGAAATCGACAACAACAGCTGTTCTGTAAGAGTGACACGATCAACAAAATAGAGAGACAAAAGACGGATTTCAACAAAAAAGATGTCGGTCACGTCAAGGACAAACGGCAACTGTTGAGGCAGACAACTCCTGCCGTCAGGGAAGGTCAAAGCAACCTCGTAGAGAAAAAGTCCGAGCAGCAAGCCCGCTCCGACTCCATGCCTGCAACAAAGGTCTGCTCTCCAAAACTAGAACTATCCGTGAACCTGGAGGCGAATGTCCGCAGAAAGAATGTCCTCAGAAACAGAGGGGTCAGTCCAATAAAGAAGGCGTCTTTAGAGTCGGTGAAATCAGAAATGAAGAAAGGAAATCCCAGTAAGGCTGGCAGTAGGACGACAGACGACCTTCCTGCCAATGACGATGAGAGCGATACACAGAAGGGGAGACCGCTTCCACAGCCACCAACAACATCAATGACGAGGAGGAGAAGTCAGCTGCGTACCAAAACACCATCTCGGTCACCAGAAGTCAAGAGGAAGAGACGAGTCGCCAAGAGAAGTGCAGATAGTAAAAGTAGCAACAGCATGGACAGCTCCAAGTCGGAGAAAATGAAAAAGCAAAAAGTCTCAGAGAATGAGACGGAGAAGCAAAAGAAGAAGAAGAAGAAGCAGAAGTATAAATTACTGAGAAAATCGTACGCTCTTGACACAGTGGACAGAACGCATTCAGCAAGGAAGGGACTTCCAACGGGGAGAAGTCGGTCTCAAGAGTCGAGCAAGACCACGCAGACCTTGTCGTACTCAGCCTCGGCTCCTCACTTCCTGCAGGTCACGCTACTCGGCCCACAACTTCCGGCTATTGCCTACTGCAGGGCTGAGGAGACCCCGGGCACCAAAGGTGACCACAATCTGGATGTGCCGATCACAAATGTGGATACAAACGGCGCACTACAGATCAGAGAGCTGAAGGTCAAAGATCGAGTGGCTTCTTCTGCCGAAAACGTGGCTATCTGTGACGTCACAGACAAAGCGGTCCGGTCCACAGAGTCCGTGCCAGCATTTACTGGAACTGTGTACACAACGCTCACCAAAGTTGTACAAGTGACATCATGTCCCAAAACAAAGAAGAGCGAGAAAGATCTTCATCAGGCTGAGCTCGGCTGGAACAGCAGCTTGTTGACTGTTGAAGACAAGGTGAGCGCAGAGAAGAGCAAGCAACAGAAGCGAGATAAAACTCGTTATTTGCTGGTCAAGTCTCGGCTTAGAAGAAGTGGCACGGACAATGGACGACACAAACATAAGAATTCAGCGTCGCGACGTTGCCATGCCGACGGAGACAGCAGTGCTCGTGGGGTCAACGAAAAAGATGATGGCGTACAGCAAGACAAGAATAGACCTGGGCAGGTCAAGTCAGTTCAGTTTTCAGACAGCACCGAAGACCATAAGTCACTCAAGGATAATACAAGTAACAGGACCTCGCTACAGCCAGTCTGTGACAACATTTTTGGAAGCCAAGTCTTACAAAATAAGTCACACGCTGACTCGTCAGCCTCCAGCAAACTCTCCATCACTCAGAGGAAAGAAGAACCGCGACGACAGACGACGCCGCCGAGAAAGAAACGCCCAGTTTGGCTGAAGAAGCATTTGAAGGAGAAGCAGACGCTTAGCTTGAAGGCTACAAACGCAGCGAAGTCAGTCTCCGCTCTGGTTCCAACCAAACCGCTTCCGGCGACAGAGAACAGCTTCAAACCGTCGTCACGTTTGAACCTCCATTTGCTGTACCCCGTCAAGCAAAAGCTGGAGTCGCCGACCTTGAACAGCATCAGCTTGGACGACAGAAGAGCCGTTGCCTACAACAGTTGGATAAACAGCACACTCCTGGTTACGCCCATGAACAAGGCGACCAAGAGGCTCGTGGCAAAGACGGGCTCACCTGTGGACATCAAGGAGATCATTGAAGGATCGTCTGTGGACGCCTCTGATTACCTCCGAGCGATCAAATCCATGCAGGAGCTGGCCTCGCGGGCAGCAAAGTCTGTCACAGCTCTCGGTCAACAGCGACTCTCCGGCACAGACATCATCGGCGGCAGACGAATCAAAGTTCTCGGGGATTCCAGCTTGGTCCGCCCTAAGAAGACCAACGACGTGAAGCTGCTAGAAAGTGTGTCAGTGCGGTCCCTGTCCTCGCCCGAGGTCACCGACGAGTCAATCAGCCCCGCCTCGTCCACAGACATCGACCTGGCTCTGGGACTCAAGCTAAAGGCTGGACACGGTCGCATTCCTGGCATCGGTCACTTCCGTAAGGAGAAACGGTTTAAGAAGAAAGGTCTGGCAGAGAACTCTGGGAAGTGGCACGAGACAGATGCCCAGGATGTACGAAGTGTGCCTGACCTGACACAAGTCCATTACTACGGGGACATGACCGAGTTTGTGAGTACACACTTTCTCTTCTCTCCTGTCGCATATCTTAACCTGCTTGTTCATACTTTATCACGATTACATCATCGAAACTCTTCACATACTGCTCCATCATCGATACTTCACATACTGCTCCATCATCGACACTTCACATACTGCTCCATCATCGACACTTCACATACTGCTCCATCATCGAAACTTCACATACTGCTCCATCATCGATACTTCACATACTGCTCCATCATCGATACTTCACATACTGCTCCATCATCGACACTCTTCACATACTGCTCCATCATCGACACTTCACATACTGCTACATCATCGAGACTTCACATACTGCTCCATCATCGATACTTCACATACTGCTCCATCATCGACACTCTTCACATACTGCTCCATCATCGACACTTCACATACTGCTACATCATCGAAACTCTTCACATACTGCTCCATCATCGACACTTCACATACTGCTACATCATCGAAACTCTTCACATACTGCTTCACCATCGACACTTCATATACTGCTTCATCATCGAGACTTCACATACTGCTTCATCATCGAGACTTCACATACTGCTCCATCATTGAGACTTCACATACTGCTTCATCATCGAGACTTCACATACTGCTCCATCATTGAGACTTCACATACTGCTTCACCATCGACACTTCACATACTGCTTCACCATCGACACTTCATATACTGCTCCATCATTGAGACTTCACATACTGCTTCATCATCGAGACTTCACATACTGCTCCATCATCGAGACTTCACATACTGCTTCACCATCGACACTTCATATACTGCTTCATCATCGAGACTTCACATACTGCTTCATCATCGAGACTTCACATACTGCTCCATCATTGAGACTTCACATATTGCTTCATCATCGAGACTTAACATACTGCTTCATCATCGAGACTTCACATACTGCTTCATCATCGAGACTTCACATACTGCTCCATCATTGAGACTTCACATACTGCTCCATCATCGAGACTTCACATACTGCTCCATCATTGAGACTTCTCTTACTGCTCCATCATTGAGACTGAATTAATGTTAGTAAATTTAAAACAAGCATCCCCTCACATACACGCACACACAAACACACTCACACGAGACACGTGTGTACATTCTTCTTCAGAGAATTTATCACCTTCTCTGTCCATCTTACTCTGGGTCTGCCTCTTGTAACATATGCCCTGTATGCTATTGAAACGCGATGAACACTTTCTAATTGTTGCTGTAGGCATGCGAAGCGTGGATTGTATACAAACGGCATGCAGGAAAGTAGCATCACTGGCATGTTTCCTGCTTGAGGAAGTGCGCATCACAAGATATGGTCTCTACGTACAGGCTATAGAGTTGACATCTCTAAGTACAGCCTATAGAGTTAACATCTCTAGGTACAGCCTATAGAGTTAACATCTCTAAGTACAGCCTATAGAGTTAACATCTCTAGGTACAGCCTATAGAGTTAACATCTCTAGGTACAGCCTATAGAGTTGACATCTCTAGGTACAGCCTATAGAGTTGACATCTCCAGGTACAGCCTATAGAGTTAACATCTCTATGTACAGCCTATAGAGTTAACATCTCTAGGTACAGCCTATAGAGCTGACATCTCCAGGTACAGCCTATAAAGTTGACATCTCCAGGTATAGCCTATAGAGTTGACATCCCTAGGTACAGCCTATAGAGCTGACATCTCCAGGTGCAGCCTATAGAGTTGACATCTTCAGGTACAGCCTATAGAGTTGAGATCTCCAGGTACAGCATATAGAGCTGACATCTCCATGTACAGCATATAGAGCTGACATCTCTAGGCACAGCATATAGAGCTGACATCTCCAGGTACAGCTTATAGAACTGACATCTCCAGGTACAGTCTATAGAGCTGACATCCCCAGGTACAGAAGATAAAGCTGATATCCCCAGATACAGCAGATAAAGCTGATATCTCCAGGCACAACGGATAGAGCTGATATCCCCAGCAGTCACACTATTTTGGTACGCATGTAACTCGCTGGGCAGGTCATACAGTCCGCAAACAAAAGTACCGACTACCACGACAATTATGATATGACAAGCTAGAGAAAGCTAAAGGCTAACAAGTGGAGCTGAGAAGCCTTAAAGATACGCTCACTGCCTCATTACTAGCCAACCTTTACACAAGAGAACACGGGGAACAAGAAAGAAATACGTGTTGACATCTCTTCCACGTGGAGCTACATACTGTGAGACTAACTAACGAGTAATAGCTCAACAACGGAGACCGGCCCTAGCCGGCAGCAGATAAAACATGTTCCCACTGTCCTAGGATGTCACGGACCCGCAGAGAGCTTAACAGTCACACACATACACACACACACGCATACACACACACACATATAGGCTAATCTAACAACTTGATGAACTGAGAGGTAGAGACAAACAAGCAATATTATCATGGAGGGGGGGGGAAGAGGCGGGGGGGGGGGAGGAGCTTACGAGGCGATCAGCCAATCATTTCAGGAGAAGGGATATGTTTACAACACTCGGAAAAAAAAATTCACAATGAATAAACAGCAGAAAAAAATGATAAAAACAAAGAACAGTAGACAGCCCGGCGCAGAATCCAACCCGTGAACCTCAGCACTACGTCTTTCGAGGAGAAACAAATGATAGAGCGCACGGCCAACTAAGCTACCTATTTATTTCTCTGAAAATATTTGCTGAAATGAGAAGTGCTCGCCAACTGTGATGAACAAGTTAACACCAGTAGAAGTTTGACTATGGAGGTCATTGCAATAGATAAGACGATCGCATGACTGGACCACAGACGCTTGCCCGCATGTACATGCGTCAGTGACTCTATAAGAATGTCAAGAAAGGTCTAAAGGAGCTTGTCTAAAGAGTGTTTGAGGTCTTTGAAGAGGTCAAGGCTGATTCAAATTGGCTTCATGTTTGTGCCAGGACATCGTCATCAGTCACGTGACAGTCGCCGTGTCACTTCCTGGTAACGTCTTCATAATTCCCCTCCAGCTGCCGCGATGAAGGGCTGCTGTCTGTGACGAAGTTCAATTCTGTCCATTCTCTGATGTCATCTTCCCAAAGCTCCCTCTGTCTCTATTGTCCTCCAGCAAAGGGCTGGGCTGGCAGGGCAAGTGAACGATTCAAGCAATGAATGTACAACCTTGGACAGTCTACAACGTATTGAGATGTCCGATGTATAGCAAGCATGATCTATCGACTAACTAGATGACTGGAATCAACCAACTAAATGGCTATGTAAGTGTTTGATTTAGTCCGTAAATAGTGCTAGGTATCGCGGTTGAGACCGGCCCTGATAATATGGGACCTGCAACATAAGATACTGTTAAACAGCGCCATATGTAAAATAGCGATATAGCGAACAAGAACTCTTTTTCTTGTTTCTATTGTCAAAAATGGATTGCATAGTATCTTCCTCATTTTTTTGGAAAGCTGCTTTTGCCTGAGCCATTCTGCATCTCACCTCTTTTATACATCTTCCGTCTGAGGTTAACAAAGTTCTCAAAAATTTAAATTCATTTACCTGTTTTAATATTGTTCCACTTGTCTTTATTTTGCACTTAGGTGATGTCTTTTTCTTTGTTGTTACCATTACCTCTGTCTTTTTGCTATTAAGGCTGAGTCCTTTATTTTTGCTTTCTTTCACTATAATGTCCAACATTTCTTGTAAGTCATTTTCACTCTTAGCGATTAAGACTGTATCATCAGCATACCTTAGATTAGTTATATTATGACCTCCAATTGTTATTCCAGGCATGTCCCTTATGGATCTTAAAATAATCTCACTATAAATATTAAACAAATCTGGTGACAGCACACAACCTTGTCTAACACCCTGTTTTATTTGTTGAAACATTCCCAATTGGTTTCCAGTTCTTATGGCCGCTGTTTGTTGCCAGTACATGTTCTTTATTATTCTTAGATCTTTGCTGTCTACGTTTATGCTTTCTAAAATGTTGATTATTTCTTGGTGCTTTACTTTGTCAAATGCCTTGGTGTAATCTATGAAACATAGGTATAGATCTGTTTTCACCTCTATGTCGCTTTCTACTAAAGATCTTTTGATGTAAATGGCATTGCTTGTTCCTTTATCTCAACAAAACCACACTGTTCCTCGCTAATTTCTGGACTGATTTTGTTTCGCACTCTTCGCATGATGATTCTTAGTAATATCTTAGTCATGTGACTCATAAGGCTTATTGTGCGATGATCATTGCATTCAATCGCTCCCGATTTCTTTACAAGTGATACATGTAAAATATCGATATATGTGACTAGTGACATATGTAAAATAGTGATATATGTGACTAGTGACATATGTAAAATAGTGATATATGTGACTAGTGACACATGTAAAATAGCGATATATGTGACTAGTGACATATGTAAAATAGTAATATATGTGATTAGTGACACATGTAAAATAGCGATATATGTGACTAGTGACATATGTAAAATAGTAATATATGTGACTAGTGACACATGTAAAATAGCGATATATGTGACTAGTGACATATGGAAAATAGCGATATATGTGACTAGTGACACATGTAAAATAGCGATATATGTGACTAGTGACACATGTAAAATAGTGATATATGTGACTAGTGACATATGTAAAATAGCGATATATGTGAATAGTGGCACATGTAAAATAGTGATATATGTGACTAGTGACACATGTGAAATAGCGATATATGTGACTAGTGACATATGTAAAATAGTGATATATGTGACTAGTGACACATGTAAAATAGCGATATATGTGACTAGTGACATATGTAAAATAGTAATGTATGTGACTAGTGACATATGTAAAATAGTAATATATGTGATTAGTGACACATGTAAAATAGCGATATATGTGACTAGTGACATATGTAAAATAGTAATATATGTGACTAGTGACACATGTAAAATAGCGATATATGTGACTAGTGACATATGGAAAATAGCGATATATGTGACTAGTGACACATGTAAAATAGCGATATATGTGACTAGTGACACATGTAAAATAGTGATATATGTGACTAGTGACATATGTAAAATAGCGATATATGTGACTAGTGACACATGTAAAATAGTGATATATGTGACTAGTGACACATGTGAAATAGCGATATATGTGACTAGTGACATATGTAAAATAGTGATATATGTGACTAGTGACACATGTAAAATAGTGATATATGTGACTAGTGACATATGTAAAATAGTGATATATGTGACTAGTGACACATGTAAAATAGCGATATATGTGACTAGTGACACATGTAAAATAGTGATATATGTGACTAGTGACATATGTAAAATAGCGATATATGTGACTAGTGACACATGTAAAACAGTGATATATGTGACTAGTGACACATGTAAAATAGCGATATATGTGACTAGTGACATATGTAAAATAGTGATATATGTGACTAGTGACACATGTAAAATAGCGATATATGTGACTAGTGACACATGTAAAATATCGATATATGTGACTAGTGACATATGTAAAATATTGATATATGTGACTAGTAACATATGTAAAATAGCGATATATGTGACTAGTGACATATGTAAAATAGTGATATATGTGACTAGTGACATATGTAAAATAGCGACATATGTGACTAGTGACACATGTAAAATAGTGATATATGTGACTAGTGACACATGTGAAATAGCGATATATGTGACTAGTGACATATGTAAAATAGTGATATATGTGACTAGTGACACATGTAAAATAGTGATATATGTGACTAGTGACATATGTAAAATAGTGATATATGTGACTAGTGACATATGTAAAATAGTGATATATGTGACTAGTGACATGTAAAATAGTGATATATGTGACTAGTGACATATGTAAAATAGTGATATATGTGACTAGTGACACATGTAAAATAGTGATATATGTGACTAGTGACACATGTAAAATATTGATATATGTGACTAGTGACATATGTAAAATAGTGATATATGTGACTAGTAACATATGTAAAATAGCGATATATGTGACTAATGACATATGTAAAATAGCGATATATGTGACTAGTGACATATGTAAAATATCGTTATATGTGACTAGTGACATATGTAACATAGTGATATATGTGACTTGTGACACATGTGAAATAGTGATACATATGACTAGTGACATATGTAAAATAGTGATATATACGACTAGCGATAGCCCATTCAGCGTGACGTTTACACCTATAGTAGCTATAGACGGCTGGCGTTACTCCTTCCACAACCATCCCTACTCGCAAAGATAACAACGTCACGCCAGTTGGAGGTGTTTTTCGATTTATTTTCTGCACGCGGGCCTGCTATATAGCTGGCTATGGTTCAGGTGTCCACCGCCACACAGGCAGATATTCTCCAACTTCAGATGTATCTCATATTTTATCGTCGAGAGTTCTCTCGTTCCCTATTCATTTTGCCCGGGCTGAGGCCATTTGTGACTTATTGTTTTCAGTTTCAAGTTGCTTAGGGTTCTTTAACGTGCACACAGTGCACATGATGCCCTTTATTATTGCTGTAATTACAACTTAATTATGTAAATAACTTATGAACACAACACACATGTCAACAATGCTAAAAATACACAAGGAATATTTAAATTACAGAACCCACACGCCTACATATGAACGATGGAATGAACTGCCGGTATAACCAACCGGTACATCTTCCTCTTCTTTCCTTTCTTATTTGCCTTTCAGCGTCGAGGAGAGATATAATTTGCTTTTCTGATCGCCTCTGCTGCTGCTGCTGCTGCTGCTGCTGCTGCTATGTTTCCTAGTATTTCTAATATTCCATAGATCCAACTTTTTCGTGGTCGACCTATGGGTCTGGTATTCTCGCAACGTTTATTGAGGGCTCGTTGTGTTGTGTTTTGATCACTCTGCCTTGTCACGTAGCCAAACCATTTTACCTGTAGTTTCTTTATATATTCTATGGCGGGGTCTATTCCTAACTTTTTTTCTCAGTTCTTCATTTCTGATCATATATCTGAGGCTGTTTCCTGCCATTTCTCTGACACATTTTTTCTCAGCAGTGATTATTGAGCACTTGCATGAACACAGTCAATACATCAGTCATAGCATGAACACAACACATCAGTCATGGCATGAACACAACACATCAGTCATGGCATGAACACAAAACATCAGTCATGGCATGAACACAACACATCAGTCATGGCATGAACACAACACATCAGTCATGGCATGAACACAACACATTAGTCATGGCATGAACACAACACATCAGTCATGGCATGAACACAACACATCAGTCATGGCATGAACACAGTCAATACATCAGTCATAGCATGAACACAACACATCAGTCATGGCATGAACACAGTCAATACATCAGTCATGGCATGAACACAACACATCAGTCATGGCATGAACACAACACACCAGTCATGGCATGAACACAACACATCAGTCATGGCATGAACACAACACATCAGTCATGGCATGAACACAACACATCAGTCATGGCATGAACACAACACATCAGTCATGGCATGAACACAACACATCAGTCATGGCATGAACACAACACATCAGTCATGGCATGAACACAACACACCAGTCATGGCATGAACACAACACATTAGTCATGGCATGAACACAGTCAATACATCAGTCATAGCATGAACACAACACATCAGTCATGGCATGAACACAACACATCAGTCATGGCATGAACACAACACATCAGTCATGGCATGAACACAACACATCAGTCATGGCATGAACACAAGACACCCGTCATGGCATGAACACAACACATTAGTCATGGCATGAACACAGTCAATACATCAGTCATGGCATGAACACAACACATCAGTCATGGCATGAACACAACACATCAGTCATGGCATGAACACAACACATCAGTCATGGCATGAACACAACACATCAGTCATGGCATGAACACAACACACACATTAGTCATAGCCTAACGTCAACACTAACATTTACAATACACAACTGTTTGTCTTAATCGAAAAATGGTACATGTATTTTAGACACAGAAATATTGTAGCATATCTGGGAGTAGATGTCCGGGGTCAGGTACATTCTACCCATTCATGAAGCAGATATTTGATGGCAGTGGTTTCAGGTTGTGACACCCCACACACACAACACGTTTCACTGAAGTCAATATTCCTGTGTGACGAACGTATTCACGGAAACATGTTTGTAGACATTCATCGATTGACGTATATGAGAGTTGCGTGAGCTGTAGTATTCTCATTTAAACCTCACAAGTTTTCACATTTGAAGAGGCGCCATCTTTCAGTCAATGTGTATGTGTAATTAGAAGAAGTATGTGTGTGTATGTTTGATTTCTGGAGAAAACACCCGTGGGTAAATCAACTAAAGTACCAGCGACAAAACAACTGTGCGCAGTTCTTTTCGTAAATCTCGATTTGTAATTCTCTCACTAATGTTTTAATACAATCTCGATTTGTAACTCTCTCACTAATGTTTTAATACAATCTCGATTTGTAATTCTCTCACTAATGTTTTAATACAATCTCGATTTGTAACTCTCTCACTAATGTTTTAATACAATCTCGATTTGTAACTCTCTCACTAATGTTTTAATACAATCTCGATTTGTAATTCTCTCACTAATGTTTTAATACAATCTCGATTTGTAACTCTCTCACTAATGTTTTAATACAATCTCGTTTTGTAATTCTCTCACTAATGTTTTAATACAATCTCGATTTGTAACTCTCTCACTAATGTTTTAATACAATCTCGAATTGTAATTCTCTTACTAATGTTTTAATACAATCTCGATTTGTAACTCTCTTACTAATGTTTTAATACAATCTCGAATTGTAATTCTCTTACTAATGTTTTAATACAATCTCGAATTGGTTGAGGATAATGTAGTTTTGGGAAAGTAATAACAGCAAGGATGAGCAAGGCGTTCCAACAAGTTACTGCTACATGCTGGGATCTTGTACAGGGAAGTTACTGCTACATGCTGGGATCTTGTACAGGGAAGTTACTGCTACATGCTGGGATCTTGTACAGGGAAGTTACTGCTACATGCTGGGATCTTGTACAGGGAAGTTACTGCTACATGCTGGGATCTTGTACAGGGAAGTTACTCCTACATGCTGGGATCTTGTAGAGGGAAGTTACTGCTACATGCTGGGATCTTGTACAGGGAAGTTACTCCTACATGCTGGGATCTTGTAGAGGGAAGTTACTGCTACATGCTGGGATCTTGTA
Source organism: Megaustenia siamemsis (assembly GCA_032433765.1). Classification (NCBI taxonomy): domain Eukaryota; kingdom Metazoa; phylum Mollusca; class Gastropoda; order Stylommatophora; family Ariophantidae; genus Megaustenia; species Megaustenia siamemsis. The sequence goes on along the minus strand of JAVIAB010000047.1, from coordinate 99,007,230 downwards.
CAGGGAAGTTACTGCTACATGCTGGGATCTTGTACAGGGAAGTTACTGCTACATGCTGGGATCTTGTACAGGGAAGTTACTGCTACATGCTGGGATCTTGTACAGGGAAGTTACTCCTACATGCTGGGATCTTGTACAGGGAAGTTACTGCTACATGCTGGGACCTTGTACAGGGACATTTGCTGATTGATTTCCTTTGGGAACTTTTGCCATGTTACCTGACAGACATCACGTGGGCTAGACTTCCGGGAATAGTTTGTGAGGGATAGTTTGCGAGGGATAGTTTGCGAGGAATAATTTGTGAGGAATAGTTTGCGAGGGATAGTTTGTTGTGAGGAATAGTTTGTTGTGAGGAATAGTTTGTTGTGATGAATAGTTTGTTGTAAGAACAGTTAGTAACAAGTCTTTGTTATCGTTGTCCTCGTTCTCTGAGGAAGGCCACATGTCGGCCGAAACGTTAGTATTTTGTTGTGTTCCTTTTTGTAAAGCTGTGACCAAACCTTGTAGTGTAAGGCTGTCACCAAACCTTGTAGAGTAAAGCTGCCACCAAACCTTGTAGTGTAAAGCTGTCACCAAACCTTGTAGTGTAAAGCTGCCACCAAACCTTGTAGTGTAAAGCTGTCACCAAACCTTGTAGTGTAAAGCTGTCACCAAACCTTGTAGTGTAAAGCTGCCACCAAACCTTGTAGTGTAAAGCTGTCACCAAACCTTGTAGTGTAAAGCTGCCACCAAACCTTGTAGTGTAAAGCTGCCACCAAACCTTGTAGTGTAAAGCTGCCATCAAACCTTGTAGTGTAAAGCTGCCACCAAACCTTGTAGTGTAAAGCTGCCATCAAACCTTGTAGTGTAAAGCTGCCATCAAACCTTGTAGTGTAAAGCTGCCATCAAACCTTGTAGTGTAAAGCTGCCATCAAACCTTGTAGTGTAAAGCTGCCACCAAACCTTGTAGTGTAAAGCTGCCACCAAACCTTGTAGTGTAAAGCTGCCATCAAACCTTGTAGTGTAAAGCTGCCACCAAACCTTGTAGTGTAAAGCTGCCACCAAACCTTGTAGTGTAAAGCTGTCACCTAACCTTGTAGTGTAAAGCTATCACCAAACCTTGTAGTGTAAAGCTGTGACCAAACCTTGTAGTGTAAGGCTGTGACCAAACCTTGTAGTGTAAAGCTGTGACCAAACCTTGTAGTGTAAAGCTGCCACCAAACCTTGTAGTGTAAAGCTGTCACCTAACCTTGTAGTGTAAAGCTATCACCAAACCTTGTAGTGTAAGGCTGTGACCAAACCTTGTAGTGTAAGGCTGTGACCAAACCTTGTAGTGTAAAGCTGTCACCAAACCTTGTAGTGTAAAGCTGCCACCAAACCTTGTAGTGTAAAGCTGCGACCAAACCTTGTAGTATATAGCTGCCAACAAACCTTGTAGTGTAAAGCTGCCACCTTGTATATGTGTACGTCACAACCCAATACTAGCTCCTTGCTGCCAGCTTTACCGCAGCACTGCAATTATTTAACCCGATCCCTAGTAACAAGGAATTATTATAAACAAATTATGGTCAACAATTTATGGTAAACAATTTATGGTAAACAATTTATGGTCATCAGTTTAAGAGAGAAAGCTAGCAAGAGACTGTATCTCCCACAGAACGCACTGAACATGGGACTCACCTGGATGGTACAGAGCGTCTTCAACAAGCTGCCCTTTCTCAGCCAGAAACAGCCCGTGGCTGCAGCTAACGCTTCCGGAGACACACAAGGAGTCGAGTGAACCCCGCCTACCCGCTCGCTACTGTTAATTGTTATTCTACCAGCGGTGTTGACATGACCAGGCTGCCATTGAGGCATTTCTTCTAAGCTCTCACCATCAACAGATCAGAACATTCTGAGGTAGAACATTGCCTAGCTCACTACAATAGAACATTCTGAGGTAGAACATTGCCTAGCTCACTACAATAGAACATTCTGAGGTAGAACATTGCCTAGCTCACTACAATAGAACATTCTGAGGTAGAACATTGCCTAGCTCACTACAATAGAACATTCTGAGGTAGAACAGTGCCTAGCTCACTACAATAGAACATTCTGAGGTAGAACAGTGCCTAGCTCACTACAATAGAACATTCTGAGGTAGAACAGTGCCTAGCTCACTACAATAGAACATTCTGAGGTAGAACAGTGCCTAGCTCACTACAATAGAACATTCTGAGGTAGAACATTGCCTAGCTCACTACAATAGAACATTCTGAGGTAGAACATTGCCTAGCTCACTACAATAGAACATTCTGAGGTAGAACATTGCCTAGCTCACTACAATAGAACATTCTGAGGTAGAACATTGCCTAGCTCACTACAATAGAACATTCTGAGGTAGAACATTGCCTAGCTCACTACAATAGAACATTCTGAGGTAGAACATTGCCTAGCTCACTACAATAGAACATTCTGAGGTAGAACATTGCCTAGCTCACTACAATAGAACATTCTGAGGTAGAACAGTGCCTAGCTCACTACAATAGAACATTCTGAGGTAGAACATTGCCTAGCTCACTACAATAGAACATTCTGAGGTAGAACAGTGCCTAGCTCACTACAATAGAACATTCTGAGGTAGAACATTGCCTAGCTCACTACAATAGAACATTCTGAGGTAGAACATTGCCTAGCTCACTAGATTAGAACATTCTGAGGTAGAACAGTGCCTAGCTCACTACAATAGAACATTCTGAGGTAGAACATTGCCTAGCTCACTAGATTAGAACATTCTGAGGTAGAACAGTGCCTAGCTCACTACAATAGAACATTCTGAGGTAGAACAGTGCCTAGCTCACTACAATAGAACATTCTGAGGTAGAACAGTGCCTAGCTCACTACAATAGAACATTCTGAGGTAGAACAGTGCCTAGCTCACTAGATTAGAACATTCTGAGGTAGAACATTGCCTAGCTCACTAGATTAGAACATTCTGAGGTAGAACAGTGCCTAGCTCACTACAATAGAACATTCTGAGGTAGAACAGTGCCTAGCTCACTAGATTAGAACATTCTGAAGTAGAACAGTGCCTAGCTCACTAGATTAGAACATTCTGAGGTAGAACATTGCCTAGCTCACTAGATTAGAACATTCTGAGGTAGAACAGTGCCTAGCTCACTACAATAGAACATTCTGAGGTAGAACAGTGCCTAGCTCACTACAATAGAACATTCTGAGGTAGAACAGTGCCTAGCTCACTACAATAGAACATTCTGAGGTAGAACAGTGCCTAGCTCACTAGATTAGAACATTCTGAGGTAGAACAGTGCCTAGCTCACTAGATTAGAACATTCTGAGGTAGAACAGTGCCTAGCTCACTACAATAGAACATTCTGAGGTAGAACAGTGCCTAGCTCACTACAATAGAACATTCTGAGGTAGAACAGTGCCTAGCTCACTACAATAGAACATTCTGAGGTAGAACAGTGCCTAGCTCACTAGATTAGAACATTCTGAGGTAGAACAGTGCCTAGCTCACTAGATTAGAACATTCTGAGGTAGAACAGTGCCTAGCTCACTACAATAGAACATTCTGAGGTAGAACATTGCATAGCTCACTACAATAGAACATTCTGAGGTAGAACAGTGCCTAGCTCACTAGATTAGAACATTCTGAGGTAGAACAGTGCCTAGCTCACTAGATTAGAACATTCTGAGGTAGAACAGTGCCTAGCTCACTAGATTAGAACATTCTGAGGTAGAACAGTGCCAAGCTCACTACAATAGAACATTCTGAGGTAGAACGGTACGAAGCTCACTACAATAGAACATTCTGAGGTAGAACTGTACGAAGCTCACTACAATAGAACATTCTGAGGTAGAACGGTACGAAGCTCACTACAATAGAACATTCTGAAGTAGAACGGTATCAACCTCACTAGTTTCGAACATTTTGCGGTAGAACATGCTGTTTTAGGTGGTCACCCTGGAATAGAAAAAGCTGAAATCCAATGGAGAAATAAAATCACTGCATTGATCACGTGACCACTCCAAGCACACGATCAGTGTCCACGTGATTGTAAGAACGCGTGACATTGACCTTTGAGTTATAAATAATTGTATCACGTGACACAGGCCAGTGCATACCAACAACCTTGACAGAGAACATAAACAAATCTCGCGCGCCTCCCACTACATGGATCACCTCATTAATTTAGAAACTTCCAGATAGGCTACATTCTAACATCTGTTTCAGTCGATGTATGTGCGACTCTCTGGACCTGGTCATGCATGGTTGGATATAGGCCGGATATAGATGCACGTACAAGATGACGTATTTGTGAGAAGTGATTGAAATGCTGACACAGCACACGACTGGTAGATGACATGTCTTCTCTCTGATGAGTGCTGCAATGAATTTGTCAATAAAGACAAAGTTTGTGTTCATATCACACACAAATTGTACTTTGTTCATTTTGTCTTTTTTTATTTAGTAACAAGAATGTTGGATTTGTTGTCATATGTTCATGTACCTACCTTCTAGTTCATGTACCTGCCTTCTAGTTCATGTAAGTACCTTCTAGTTCATGTACCTACCTTCTAGTTCATGTAAGTACCTTCTAGTTCATGTACCTACCTTCTAGTTCATGTAAGTACCTTCTAGTTCATGTACCTACCTTCTAGTTCATGTAAGTACCTTCTAGTTCATGTACCTACCTTCTAGTTCATGTACCTAACTTCTAGTTCATGTAAGTACCTTCTAGTTCATGTACCTACCTTCTAGTTCATGTACCTAACTTCTAGTTCATGTAAGTACCTTCTAGTTCATGTACCTACCTTCTAGTTCATGTACCTAACTTCTAGTTCATGTAAGTACCTTCTAGTTCATGTACCTACCTTCTAGTTCATGTACCTGCCTTCTAGTTCATGTAAGTACCTTCTAGTTCATGTACCTAACTTCTAGTTCATGTACCTAACTTCTAGTTCATGTAAGTACCTTCTAGTTCATGTACCTACCTTCTAGTTCATGTAAGTACCTTCTAGTTCATGTACCTAACTTCTAGTTCATGTAAGTACCTTCTAGTTCATGTACCTACCTTCTAGTTCATGTAAGTACCTTCTAGTTCATGTACCTACCTTCTAGTTCATGTACCTAACTTCTAGTTCATGTAAGTACCTTCTAGTTCATGTACCTAACTTCTAGTTCATGTACCTACCTTCTAGTTCATGTAAGTACCTTCTAGTTCATGTACCTACCTTCTAGTTCTTGTACCTACCTTCTAGTTCATGTAAGTACCTTCTAGTTCATGTACCTACCTTCTAGTTCATGTAAGTACCTTCTAGTTCATGTACCTACCTTCTAGTTCATGTACCTAACTTCTAGTTCATGTAAGTACCTTCTAGTTAATGTACCTACCTTCTAGTTCATGTAAGTACCTTCTAGTTCATGTACCTACCTTCTAGTTCATGTACCTAACTTCTAGTTCATGTAAGTACCTTCTAGTTCATGTACCTAACTTCTAGTTCATGTAAGTACCTTCTAGTTCTTGTACCTACCTTCTAGTTCATGTAAGTACCTTCTAGTTCATGTACCTACCTTCTAGTTCATGTAAGTACCTTCTAGTTCATGTACTTGCCTTCTAGTTCATGTAAGTACCTTCTAGTTCATGTACCTAACTTCTAGTTCATGTACCTACCTTCTAGTTCATGTAAGTACCTTCTAGTTCATGTACCTAACTTCTAGTTCATGTACCTACCTTCTAGTTCATGTAAGTACCTTCTAGTTCATGTACCTAACTTCTAGTTCATGTACCTAACTTCTAGTTCATGTAAGTACCTTCTAGTTCATGTACCTACCTTCTAGTTCATGTAAGTACCTTCTAGTTCATGTACCTACCTTCTAGTTCATGTACCTACCTTCTAGTTCATGTACCTACCTTCTAGTTCATGTACCTACCTTCTAGTTCTTGTACCTACCTTCTAGTTCTTGTACCTACCTTCTAATTCTTGTACCTAACTTCTAGTTCATGTACCTACCTTCTAGTTCATGTACCTGCCTTCTAGTTCATGTACCTACCTTCTAGTTCTTGTACCTACCTTCTAGTTCATGTACCTAACTTCTAGTTCTTGTACCTACCTTCTAGTTCTTGTACCTAACTTCTAGTTCATGTACCTAACTTCTAGTTCATGTACCTACCTTCTAGTTCTTGTACCTAACTTCTAGTTCATGTACCTACCTTCTAGTTCTTGTACCTACCTTCTAGTTCATGTACCTACCTTCTAGTTCTTGTACCTACCTTCTAGTTCATGTACCTACCTTCTAGTTCTTGTACCTACCTTCTAGTTCTTGTACCTACTTTCTAGTTCATGTACCTAACTTCTAGTTCATGTACCTAACTTCTAGTTCATGTACCTAACTTCTAGTTCATATACCTACCTTCTAGTTCATGTACCTATCTTCTAGTTCTTGTACCTAACTTCTAGTTCTTGTACCTACCTTCTAGTTCATGTACCTACCTTCAAATTTTTGTACCTACCTTCTAGTTCATGTACCTATCTTCTAGTTCATGTACCTATCTTCTAGTTCTTGTATCTAACTTCTAGTTCTTGTACCTACCTTCTAGTTCATGTACCTACCTTCTAGTTCATGTACCTATCTTCTAGTTCATGTACCTACCTTCTAGTTCTTGTATCTAACTTCTAGTTCATGCACCTATCTTCTAGTTCATGTACCTACCTTCTAGTTCTTGTATCTAACTTCTAGTTCTTGTACCTACCTTCTAGTTCTTGTACCTACCTTCTAGTTCTTGTATCTAACTTCTAGTTCTTGTACCTAACTTCTAGTTCTTGTATCTAACTTCTAGTTCTTGTACCTACCTTCTAGTTCTTGTATCTAACTTCTAGTTCTTGTACCTAACTTCTAGTTCTTGTATCTAACTTCTAGTTCTTGTACCTACCTTCTAGTTCTTGTATCTAACTTCTAGTTCTTGTACCTACCTTCTAGTTCTTGTATCTAACTTCTAGTTCTTGTACCTACCTTCTAGTTCTTGTATCTAACTTTTAGTTCTTGTACCTAACTTCTAGTTCTTGTATCTAACTTCTAGTTCTTGTACCTAACTTCTAGTTCTTGTATCTAACTTCTAGTTCTTGTACCTAACTTCTAGTTCTTGTATCTAACTTCTAGTTCTTGTACCTAACTTCTAGTTCTTGTATCTAACTTCTAGTTCTTGTATCTAACTTCTAGTTCTTGTACCTAACTTCTAGTTCTTGTACCTAACTTCTAGTTCTTGTATCTAACTTCTAGTTCTTGTACCTACCTTCTAGTTCTTGTATCTACAAGGTAAAAGAAGACTAGTTCAGCCATAGATGTCTAGAAGTCGAAACTATGGAAAGTAAACAAAAGTTAAGAGGGATGCACACAGAAATAAGGAGATTGACTAATAAAGACAAAAAACTGCAGGAAGAAGATTTATTATAAATAAAGAAGGAAGAATGCTAACAGATAACAAAGATAAAATCGATAGATGGCAGGAATATATAACATAATTATTTTATGATGAAAGAGACAGAAAACTAACTATAACATGTACGTCAATCTATAAAATCTTAAAATCTGAAGTATAAAAGAAGCCATATTCAGCATGAGAACAGTAATTGAAAAGTACATAGAAGTAAACAAACCAATATATGCCTACTTCATAGACTACGCCAAAGCTTTTGGTGTAATACACCATAAACAACTTTTAGACTGCCTGAAAGATATACATCTAGATGACACAGACATACGACTATAATAATAATATACATATAGACATATGACTATTTATAATATGTAATTTATACTGGGAGAAAACAGCAATAATAAAATATAACAAAGAGAACTCTACATCCATTAATATAAAAAAGAGGAGTAAGACAGGGATGCATCCTATCACCAAGCTTGTTCAATTTATACACTGACCAAATCTTTAAAAACATCACAGAGATGCCAGGCCTACAAATTAATGGAAAGATAATCAATAACCTAAGATATGCTGACGATACTGTACTACTAGCAGAAAATCCTAAAGATCTACAACAATTACTTAATGAAATAAACATGACAAGCAAAAAATATGGACTAGATATGAATAGATATGAAAAGACTAAAACTATGATCATAAACAAAGAAGATACTCAAAACCCACAAGTGGATATCAAAATTGAAGGAATAGATCTGGAGACAGTTCAGAACTACAACTACCTTGGACATACTATAACCAGTGATGGAAAATGTAAAACTGAAATAAACAAAAGAACAGGTATGGAAAAAAAAATAATTTTAATGCCATAAAAAATATACTAACATCAAAACAAATAACATCAGGGCTAAAACTAAGAATAGCAAAATGTTACATCTTCTCAATATTCCTGTATGGTGCAGAAACATGGATATTAGACAAGAAAACAGAACAGAAAATTGAAGCCTTTGAAATGTGGATTTATAGAAGAATAGGTAGAATTGGATGGAAAGAAAAGATAACAAATGATGAAGTTTAAAAACAACTTAAAATTAAAAGAGAACTACTAAATACAGTTAGAACAAGACAAATGCAATTTTTGGGGCATGTTAAAAGACATGACAGCCTACTAAAAGTAAGATTAGAAGGGAAAATACAAGGTAAAAGAGGTAGAGGCAGACCAAGACTAACATGGACGAGTAACATCAAAAGATTGACAAATCAGCCTATGACTTCCTGCACCATCAAAGCAAGAGACAGAGTGGAATGGCGCTCCATTGTAGCCAACCTTCGATGCGGAGACGGCAATCGATGCTGATGATTATCTCCGAGAACAGCTATCAGCGTATTCTATAAATGAGCCACGCAGCCTCACCAGCTGATCGGTACGCCTACCATGACTGCAGCCTCAGTAGATGTATTGTAGACCCACATATGGTTTAGCTCTACGTCTTTCATTTTGGTTATACAACATTATTCAATCCGTGGGTTGTCCTGTAGATGCAGGCAGCCTGTCGCATATACAAATGAGTCATTCTTATGCATATATTTCTACTGTAACACGATGGTTGTATGGCGTCATCATTTTGCATGGTTGGTGCTGGGATCTACTGAGACCTATGGGAGATCGTGTATAGCTGAATACTGTGTGACCTTGAACACTTGTTAAAAGTGGGAGTACCTGAGAATGTGAGGTTTGTGGAAAAGGGTTTTAAACCCTCTCAGCCCTGACGGGCCGTAAAAGCCACACTTAGTATTTGCGATATTTATCTCAGTTAACAATGGTTGTTTCCTGGCTCGACTTGTAGGTTCAGCAGACTGTATCACTTGTATTGGCCAACAGATGGCGATTTCTACGTGACTTCCAAGAAGGGGTCCTTTACTTTAGTTTTCAAATGTCCAACTTCGTTGTTCGTCCGCAGGCATTTCTGTTGGATTTATCAGATAAAAGTCTGCCCGGGCTTGTTGGTTCCACCTCATATCAAGAGAAACAATTTGTTGACAATTATTACCAGATGTTGCGTGTTGTTTTGTTAGAGAGCACAATATGTTGCATGTTGTATTGTTGTTAGAGATCACAAGATGTTGCATGTTGTATTGTTGTTAGAGATCACAAGATGTTGCATGTTGTATTGTTGTTAGAGATCACAAGATGTTGCATGTTGTATTGTTGTTAGAGATCACAAGATGTTGCGTGTTGTATTGTTGTTAGAGATCACAAGATGTTGCATGTTGTATTGTTGTTAGAGATCACAAGATGTTGCATGTTGTATTGTTGTTAGAGATCACAAGATGTTGCATGTTGTATTGTTGTTAGAAGTCACTTCTGTGATCGAATAAAAAAAAATATTTTAAAAATCGCAACAGAAAAAAGTCAGGGCTGAGAGAGTTAAACCATCTCTGGCTCCTTGCAAGGTGTCTGGTGTGTCCATACTAATGAGACTGAGACGAGAACAGGTCATGTCATGCCGAAAGTGAACGGCTGGCAACTATTGCTTGTCCTTGTAATCGATTAAGTTCATTGTTGGAGATACACAAGCTACTACCATGCTAGCAATTGTGAAGCTATAAGCAACTGACACACAAGTCTGTTTCAACCCTCATCACTGACACACAAGTCTGTTTCAACCCTCATCACTGACACACAAGTTTGTTTCAACCCTCATCACTGACACACAAGTCTGTTTCAACCCTCATCACTGACACACAAGTCTGTTTCAACCCTCATCACTGACACACAAGTTTGTTTTAACCCTCATCACTGACACACAAGTCTGTTTCAACCCTCATCACTGACACACAAGTCTGCTTCAACCCTCATCACTGACACACAAGTCTGTTTCAACCCTCATCACTGACACACAAGTTTGTTTCAACCCTCATCACTGACACACAAGTCTGTTTCAACCCTCATCACTGACACACAAGTCTGTTTCAACCCTCATCACTGACACACAAGTTTGTTTCAACCCTCATCACTGACACACAAGTCTGTTTCAACCCTCATCACTGACAAACAAATCATGTAATAGTTGTACTCAAACCATCTCCTCTCAGGAGCAACGGTAGAAACTAACTTTTTTCTTTCTCTTTCGCACACAAGTGTAGACCGTATTGTACCAATGTAGTCCTTGTATTTAGCTGCGTGGTGCTGTGTGTAATGCCGTTTAAGATTATGCTCTTTATTTACAGACAACACTTGCAAACACACAAGGCGCTGCGGTTTGCTATCCTTATTGTTGATAAATAAAAAATCATGTTCCCATTTCTCATGAAAAAATCTGATTTGTTCATTTAATTGACGTTTATTGTTCATATTATACCACGACCGAAGCAACAGACAATGAAAACACAGATTACAATAATAGCACTGTTTCCTGTTAAAATGGAACTGTTCACTGTAACTCGACAAAATCAGAATGATCAGATCGGATATATAATTTTGACTGATGAAAAGAGGTTTGGAGAGAAAGAAACTGAAAGTAAAATAATTGTGAGGTGAATGTGTTGGGGTGGAGGAGGTGGGTGACTGACAGTATTTCTTTGTGGAAACTGTTTGAACTCGCCAAACCGAGAGGCGGCTCTAGAACCATTCGTTGGCTTCTTCCTTTGTTTAAGTCGGTCGCAGGATGATCAAAAGGAAAAAAAAAAGGATGGGCCGGAAATGACGGGAAGTCGACGTTAAACTAACTACTAGAGTGTTCCGAGTTTTAAACATAGGTCTACTAGGGAATATTTGAGTTAGCTTTCTCCACGGTAGAAGTTAATGTAACAAATTTTTAATCAATTTTACCCAGGAAATTTTGCTCAATGCAACCTGATTTTATTTTTTATCCGCCGCGGGCCACAAAAAGGACGTCCCGGGCCACCTTGTGGCCCGCGGGCACCTAATTGGCCATCCCTGGTCTAGCCCATTCTCGCAGGCAATATATAACAGTGACAAGTTTATATATTTTTTAAAATTCATATATATGTCATAATAGATAACAACACATGTTTAGACAATAATGTATTCTTTAGAAAATCCATGTTTACATAAAAGATAACTTTAATGCATACGTAACAAAATAGTTTATATGTGACCATTAATACATGATAGTGTTAAATGGAATAGTGGGAGGTAGTTACGTTATCAGAATGGACCTGTCGCTTGATGTAGAAATAGGAAAGTAGGTCCCGGTGTTGCGTGTATGTGTATACCGATCCGATCGATGGAGATAAGAAGAGGAATCAAATAGACTGATTACTGATAAAATATAGGTTCCGTGACAGCATCAAGGAAGCCAAGACCTATCCAGGAGATAAGAAGAGGAACCAAATAGATTCATCATCATGTACCCTGCCGGTTGGCGTAGGCGGTCATGTCCCTCCACAATCTTCTATCTACAATGCATCGTATCAGTTCTGAGGTTGACTGTTTTCCATGTCATGACACCAAGCTATCCAGTATTTCTCTCTTTGTCGTACGTGATCTCTCTTTCCTTTTATTTTGTCAGTTGTAACCAAGTATTCCAACTTTCCTCCTCTCATGATATACCGAACAAATATTGATTGTTTCTTTCTGATGTTTTTTTAGGAGTTCCCTTTTTTGTGTTGGCCTCTTTGAGAATTTCTTCATTGGTCTTTTTAGCTGTCCAGTGAACTTTCAACATTCTTCTGAGAAATCCCATCTCTGTGGCCTCTAATCGTCTTTTCATTTGTTTTTTCTACTTTCCATTATTCGCTTCCATGGGTCAGAATTGGTTCTATATAGCACCGATGAACTCTATTTCTCACTTCTATTGACATAGCTTTGTTGCATAAGATATTTTTCAGTTTCTGAAATGCTATTTTGGCCTGATCTGTTCTACTTTTTAATTCTGTGGTGCATCTTCCATCTGATGTTATTATTGGGCCCAAGTATTTGACGCGTTGCACTTGTTTCAGATTTGTCCTGTTTTTATGCTGCATGATGGTGATGATTGTTTCTTCGATATGACCATTACCTCTGTTTTCTTACAATTCATACGGAGACATTTCTTGTTACTTTCTTTCACTATTATGTCTATCACTATCATTTCGTGTATTTCATTCTCCGTTACTCCTATTAAGACTGCGTCATCCGCATCTCGCAAATTCTTTATGTTGTGACCGTTGACTTCAATTCTTTTTTTGTCTGTTATTAATCTCGTAATATTTTTGCTGTAAAATGAAAACAAATCCGGCGACAGAACACAGCCTTGTCTGTTTTACATATTGGAACTGTCCTATTTGATTGCTAATTCTTATGACTACTGTTTTTTGCCAGTTCTTATGGCTGCTTTTTGTTGCCGGTACATGTCTTTTTATAATTCTCAGATTCTTGAAATCAATGTTTATTCGATATTGATTTGCTTATTTATTTATTTATTTATTTGCTTTTCTTGCCACATCCTTTACTTTGTCAAATGGTTTTGTGTGGTCTACGAAACACATTTATAGATCTTTCTTTACCTTTATAGATTTTTCTATCACTATTCACGGGATACATATTGCATTAGTGGGGCCTTTCCCTTCCAGAAATCCACATTGTTCCTCATTTATTTCCCAAATAGCGTCACGCTTTCAGCTTTGCAAGCAGGGACAGAGTAATGCCATTCATGTATAACTCATATAGATAAAAACGTCACGCTAGTTGGAGGGCTTTCGGCTTTATTTTCCCCTCGCGGGCCTTAGTAAACCTATAGTTGGCTGTTGATAGACTATGCTAACTCCCCTACTCAAGTCGGAGAGACTGCTGGGGTCCAACCCGACTTACTGGTTTACTTCAAACGTGTCCTCCTTATCTCTCGTCCCGAGGCACTCACTCCTTCCAACCGCCCCCACTCATCTGAGAGAACAATACTCACCCTCACCTATCATCCTCACAACCTGGCTGCTGTGAAGATACTCAACCGCTACCGTCCCATTCTCTTCTCTGATCCCACTACTCGTCTACTTTTTAGTGACCCCCCTATGATCGCCATCAAACGCAACAGGAATTTGGGAGATATTCGGGTTAGGAGCCATCACTCCCGCTCCGACCACCAACTTTTGGGTACGGTCCCTTATGGTCGTAACTGCATCACCTGCGTCTATGTGCTCCGCACTGACTCTTTCTTATTCCCTAACGGACGGTTCGTGATTAAGCATGGCTTCACATGTATGTCCCATAACATCATTTATGCCATCATATGCCAACAGTACTACATGCTGTGCTATTCATAGCTCTCCTCAACTAGACCCCACTGCGATACTTCGGTGGTCTCCTATACCTCTTTTGTATGTGCTACTTACCTTTCACATGTTTTTTTTTATTGTACCCCACTCTCAGACATCTCATTCTTTCCTCCTTTCGTGTACCTGTTATTCTTCTGTTCTATTCTTTCTCTTTTGTGTATGCATACTGACCTCGGTGTGTACTCTTCTGGTTATGTGGGCGTTATGCGGATATTTCTACACATATATGATTGTCCCTCTATGGATGTGCATATGCATTTATGTGTTCATTTGTATGGTATATCACAGGTATATATGTATATATTTCTATATATATATATATAGATATATATGTATATGCATGAAGTTTATTATATGTATATATATACACACACGCATTTGGGAATGTGTGTGTGTATACATGTACGTGTGGCCTCTCAGACACTTATAGACATTGTCAGTGTCTTTGTAGTCGAGGTAGCCTAGACAGTGTTCCCCCAACTCACATATTTTTAGAACCCTTTACGCAGTAGGCCCCTCTGACCAGCAGGGTAATTACAGCACACAACCGCAAATCTCTGTTTCTCATTCCGGCCACGGTCCATGACACAGTGAAGACATTTTTCTTTTCTTAAACCAGTTTCGATTATTTTGTTTTGGATGTTTCATTACTAGTTAGTTATGTAGGATCTGTTTTATTTGTTTACATGTCTGTGTATGTGTTGTTTGTTTGTTCCTGCTGAAGGCCTATTGAACTGAAACGTCGTTCAAATTTGTCTCGTCTATCAATCACGTGAAGCTACGATTTTCAATTCTCCCTCACATTTAGTTTTACTGCAGCTCCGCATTTTTTCAGCTCCGCATTTTTATGCATTTATCTGCATTTCTTTGCCTTAACCCCCTACACAAGTCGATTGTTTACAGCGTGTTCGGAGATTTCTGCATAGTGTCGCCTCAAGCATCGAAACTCAGATGCTGAGGCAACATTCCTTACCTTCCCAGGTAATACCCTGGTACCCATTTCTGCCAACGACGATGGGGGTATTTAAAATATTTTTTTTCCCAACCACGAATACAATTCACACTGCTCCCAGCGGGAATCGAACACGTGTTGTCCGAACGTCGGTAGCCCGGTCGGGTTTTCCCAACTCGGCTACCGAAGCTGTTGACAGACTATGCTAACTCCCCTACTCAAGTCTGCTCCAGTGACTGCTGGGGTCAACCCGACTTACGCGGGTGGAAGCGAGAAAATTCTTCTACAAGGGTCGGTAAGGAGTAAGCATCAGGTGTGAAGCATCAGGTGTGAAGCATCAGGTGTGAAGCATCAGAATAAAAAAAAAAAAAGATTTACCTGCCACGTTAATTTCCTCAGCTACCGAGGCCCCCTCATTCCCTCTATAATTATATTCATTTATGATTGTCTGGATTGTTTACTCTGGTATCCAGGCCAGAAGTTTCGTGTCCTCACTTCAAGAGATCACTTCCTGTCGGTACCTCCACACTGGAGAGCTAGCAGCCGGTGCCGTTCACTTCTGTTGACAAAGTTGGTCTCTCTCTCTCTCTCTCTCTCTCAAATAATCGCTCATGTCAACGTTATCAGGTAAAGTCCTAGTATAGCTACTTAAATTATTTCAGTTTGGAACGTTCCTTAGAGTAACAATGGCAGCACTTTAATTAGGCGGTTCTATCTAGATTTAAACTCAATTCTGCCATTGTTTTTGTTTTTGTTGGAGGAACTGGAAATCATCAAATGATCAACTTAGTTACAGTTAACTTAGTTTTAGCTTGTCCGGTACCTCGACTGAATTACATTATTATACATTATTGAAGTGTTTGAAAACAACCGTATCTTTGTTAAGACGCTAACCCTTGGGGAGACTCGTTTCTCTGAAAATATTTGTGCTTTAAATCAAATTCTATCTATCTATTGACCTTTCGAGCCGTAACCGGCCCATAGGGCGTAGACCAAGATACACCTTTTCCTATATGAATTTTTTGTTCTAGCAGTTTTCTTTTAAAGATATGTTATCAGATCTCGCCATCTGTCTCTGTTCTGTGCAAGCAGTTCTATCTCATTGAGGGAGCCGATTCCTGCTGCTCTTGCCTCTCTCATCAATGTTCTTCTCAGTGTCTCCCTGAGTCTTCCTCTTTTTCTTTTACCTGTTGTTTCCCATATGAGGACTTGCTTTGCTATTCGATATTAAATCAAATTACTAGATAATAATTACATTTAGATCACTTTAACTTATGTCGTTGAACTCGGAAATTACCACAAAAGACAAGTTATGTTATTATTGTTATTAATAATATTAACACTTATTTTTAACCAAAACAAAGTTATAACTAATTTGTTAATAATATAGTATATACTATCATATTCTTGATATAAATATCTTTGTTACTATAAAAAAGCTCAAATAAACAAATTGAAATAAATCAAATATTAAATAACAAAGTCAAGAGGGGAGGGGGAAAAGACCATTAACAAACCCTAACACCCTCACCTTTATTATTACCCACACACACCCCACTTTCCTAGCCCTTGTCTCCCCCACAGTGCACTGAGCAACTTGCCCTTACACCCCCCCCCCATCCTTCTGTTCACTCCCTGTTTTTCTGTTTGTCAAAGATTCTCTCTCTAATTCCTTATTTCCTTCTGGAATCTGATGGCTGACAACCTGGGACCTCTACAAAAGCTAAAGTTTTTTTTTCCAATATATTTTCTGTTCCTTATTTTTACTACTTGTCGTCATCATCAAGTGCCATCTCCGCATCGAAGGTTGGCTACCATGGAGCGCCATTCTACTATGTTTCTTGCTTTGATGGTGCAGATTGTCATAGGCTGACTTGTCCATCTTTTGTTGTTACTCGTCCATGTTAGTCTTGGTCTGCCTCTGCCTCGTTTACCTTGTATTTTCCCTTCCAGGATTACTTTTAGTAGGCTGTTGTGTCTTTTAACATACTCCAAAAATATCATTTGTCTTGTTCTAATTGTGTTTAGTAGTTCTCTTTTCATTTTAGTTTTAAAACTTCATTGTTTATTTTCATATTGAGAAAATATAACATTTTGCTATTCTTAGTTTTAGCCCTGGTGTTATTTGTTTTGATGTTAGTATATTCTTCATGACATTAAAATTACTTTTTGCCATACCTATTCTTTTATTTATTTCAATTTTACATTTTCAATCACTGGTTATAGTATGTCCCAGGTAGTTGTAACTCTGGACTGTCTCCAGATGTATTCCCTCAACTTTGATATTTAATTGTAGGTCTTGAGAATTTTCTTTGTTTATGATCATAGTTTTAGTCTTTTTGATATTCTTATCTAATCCATATTTTTTGCTTGTCATGTTTATTACATTAACTAATTGTTGTAGATCTTTAGGATTTTCTGCTAGTTGTACAGTATCATGATGAGAAGAGATAAAAACCGAATAGCAAAGCAAGCCCTCATGTGGGAAACAACAGGTAAGAGGAAAAGAGGAAGACCCAGAGAGACACTGAGAAGAACATTGAGGAGAGAGGCAAGAGCAGCAGGAATCGGCTCCCTCAATGAGATAGAGCTGCTTGCACAGAACAGAAACAAATGGCAAGATTTGATAAAATATCTTTAAAAGAATTGTAAACTGTTAGAACAAAAATTTAGATAAGAGAAGGAGTATCTTGGTCTATACCCTATGGGCTGGCTACAGCTTGAAAGGTCAATAGATAGATAGATAGTACAGTATCATCAGCATATCTCAGGTTATTGATTATCTTTCCATTAATGTTTAGGTCTGGTATCTCTGTGATGTTTTTAAAGATTTGCTCAGTGTATAGATTGAACAAGCTTGGTGATAGGATGCATCCCTGTCTTACTCCTCTTTTTATGTCCATGGGTGTATAGTTCTCTTTGTTATATTTTATTATTGCTATTTGCTCCCAGTATAAATTACATATTAGTTGTATGTATGTGTCATCTAGATTTATATCTTTTAGGCAGTCTATAAGTTGATTATGGTGTATTCTATCAAAAGTTTTGGTGTAGTCTATGAAGTAGGCATATATTGGTTTGTTTACTTCTATGTACTTTTTAATCAGTGTCTTCATGCTGAATATGGCTTCTTTTGTCCCACTGTTTTTTCCTGATTCCAAATTGTTGCTCATCTAATTCAGTATTGATTTTATTCTGAATCCTTCCCTGTATAACTTTTAGTAAGATTTTTGTTACCTGGCTCATTGGGCTTATTGTTCTGAAATCACTGCATTCAACTGCACCATTCTTTTTAGGTAATGCAATGAAAGTTGCTGTTGTTAGTTCATTTAGTTTGTATTCTGTATGGTATATGTCATTGCATATGTCTGTGATCACTTCAATGCCAAAATCTTCAAGTACCAGTATCATCTCTATCTGTATATTGTCGGGTCCTGTTGTTTTTCCCTTTTTCATTGTTTTTATAGATTTTCCCACATCAGATTTTATGATTTTATAGCCTGATGTACATTTTATAAATGGTTTTTTTGTCCCTTTCATCATAAAACAATTCTGTTATATATTCCTGCTATCTATCGATTATGTCTACTAGCTGTAGTTAATTCTTATAATGTGTTAAATGATATTTCCCTTGTGTGTTCGTTTGTTGTTATTGTATTCAGAGAAAGGCTGTATGTAGGCCATAAATATCAATAGTCTTGTATTCTTCTCCTATGTAAAGCTGTCACCACACACTGTCTTCTCCTACGTAAAGCTGTCACCACACACTGTCTTCTCCTATGTAAAGCTGTCACCACACACTGTCTTCTCCTATATAAAGCTGTCACCACACACTGTGTTATCCTATGTAAAACTGTCACCATACACTGTGTTATCCTATGTAAAACTGTCACCATACACTGTGTTATCCTATGTAAAACTGTCACCATACACTGTGTTCAACTTCTTCACTGGAAGCTGGTAGTTTGACATGCAAGATTCTTTTTAAATTTGTAAGGTTTTGTTGTACTCCTTCTTCATCCCATAACCTTGGGAGTTGTCTGGGGCACTACTGACAGACTTAAGTCAACCTTCTCCTGGGAGTTGTCTGGGGCACTACTGACAGACTTAAGTCAACCTTCTCCTGGGAGTTGTCTGGGGCACTACTGACAGACTTAAGTCAACCTTCTCCTGGGAGTTGCCTGGGGCACTACTGACAGACTTAAGTCAACCTTCTCCTGGGAGTTGTCTGGGGCACTACTGTCAGACTTAAGTCAACCTTCTCCTGGGAGTTGTCTGGGGCACTACTGACAGACTTAAGTCAACCTTCTCCTGGGAGTTGTCTGGGGCACTACTGACAGACTTAAGTCAACCTTCTCCTGGGAGTTGTCTGGGGCACCACTGACAGACTTAAGTCAACCTTCTCCTGGGAGTTGTCTGGGGCACCACTGACAGACTTAAGTCAACCTTCTCCTGGGAGTTGTCTGGGGCACCACTGACAGACTTAAAGCAATACTGAAAAAAATAAGAAAAAGGTAACAAAACATAAAACTAACAAAAAATAAATATAAGGATATGTACACAAATCTAACTACATGGCGATAATATGCTAGATACTCAAGAAAGGAAATTAAAAAAATGTCACTTTCCTGCTGTCCAGAGCGTGGTCAGCTTCTGAATGTCATGTAGTTAGATTTGTGTACATATCCTTATATTTATTTTTTGTGTTTGTTGTTTGTTGGTCCAGCTGAAGGCCTACTTGGCTGAAACGTTGACTTTTGTTTTGTCCATTACCACGTAAAGCTGTCACCATACCACTTTTTTTCTTCTTTTTTTTTAGTACTGCTATTATCATCAGCTTTACAGCATCTCTACACATCTTGGTGCCTTTACTTCTGACAGACTTAAGAAGTCTACCTTCTCCTGGGAATTGTTGGAGCACCTCTGACAGACTTAAGTCTACCTTCTCCTGGGAGTTGTCTGGGGCACCACTGACAGACTTAAGTCGACCTTCTCCTGGGAGTTGTCTGGGGCACCACTGACAGACTTAAGTCAACCTTCTCCTGGGAGTTGTTGGAGCACCTCTGACAGACTTAAGTCTACCTTCTCCTGGGAGTTGTCTGGGGCACCACTGACAGACTTAAGTCAACCTTCTCCTGGGAGTTGTCTGGGGCACCACTGACAGACTTAAGTCAACCTTCTCCTGGGAGTTGTCTGGGGCACCACTGACAGACTTAAGTCAACCTTCTCCTGGGAGTTGTCTGGGGCACCACTGACAGACTTAAGTCAACCTTCTCCTGGGAGTTGTCTGGGGCACCACTGACAGACTTAAGTCGACCTTCTCCTGGGAGTTGTCTGGGGCACCACTGACAGACTTAAGTCGACCTTCTCCTGGGAGTTGTCTGGGGCACCACTGACAGACTTAAGTCAACCTTCTCCTGGGAGTTGTCTGGGGCACCACTGACAGACTTAAGTCAACCTTCTCCTGGGAGTTGTCTGGGGCACCACTGACAGACTTAAGTCTACCTTCTCCTGGGAGTTGTCTGGGGCACCACTGACAGACTTAAGTCAACCTTCTCCTGGGAGTTGTCTGGGGCACCACTGACAGACTTAAGTCAACCTTCTCCTGGGAGTTGTCTGGGGCACCACTGACAGACTTAAGTCGACCTTCTCCTGGGAGTTGTCTGGGGCACCACTGACAGACTTAAGTCAACCTTCTCCTGGGAGTTGTTGGAGCACCTCTGACAGACTTAAGTCAACCTTCTCCTGGAAGTTGTTGGAGCACCACTGACAGACTTAAGTCGACCTTCTCCTGGAAGTTGTTGGAGCACCTCTGACAGACTTAAGTCGACCTTCTCCTGGGAGTTGTCTGGGGCACCACTGACAGACTTAAGTCGACCTTCTCCTGGGAGTTGTCTGGGGCACCACTGACAGACTTAAAGCAACCTTCTTCTAGGAGTTGTTGGAGCACCTCTAACTGACTTAAGTCAACCTTCTCCTGGGAATTGTTGGAGCACCACTGACAGACTTAAAGCAACCTTCTCCTGGGAGTTGTTGGAGCACCACTAACTGACTTAAAGCAACCTTCTCCTGGGAGTTGTTGGGGCACCACTGACAGACTTAAAGCAACCTTCTCCTGGGAGTTGTTGGGGCACCACTGACAGACTTAAGTCAACCTTCTCCTGGGAGTTGTTGGGGCACCACTGACAGACTTAAGTCAACATTCTCCTGGGAGTTGTTGGAGCACCACTGACAGACTTAAAGCAACCTTCTCCTGGGAGTTGTTGGGGCACCACTGACAGACTTAGGTCAACCTTCTCCTGGGAGTTGTTGAGGCACCACTGACAGACTTAAAGCAACCTTCTCCTGGGAGTTGTTGGGGCACCACTGACAGACTTAAGTCAACCTTCTCCTGGTAGTTGTTGGGGCACCCCTGACAGACTTAAGTCAACCTTCTCCTGGTAGTTGTTGGGGCACCCCTGACAGACTTAAGTCACCCTTCTCCTTTCTTGTACAGATTTGCCATTAGAAAAGATGAAATACTTGAGGTGATGACCAGAATGTCAGTGACAATGGAAGCTTCAACAACCTTGACATTAAGTGTCCACATTGTACTGCTCTTGTATGCATGTGCTGACAAGATCAAGCAGAGTGACCGTAAGTGCTTATGTCAAAATGGTATTTACTCATATTTGTCTGATAAATATGTTAATATGTTACACAAATAGTATGGATTAAATATGAATATGAAAAAGATTAAAACTATGATCATAAACAAATAAATACTCAAAACATACAAGTGGATATCAAAGTTGAAGGAATAGACCAGGAGACAGTTCAGAACTACAACTACCTTAGACATACTATAACCAGTGATGGAAAATGTAACTGAAATAAACAAAGAATGGCAAAAAATAACTTTATTTAATGTCATTAAAAAAATATACTAACATCAAAACAAATGACACCAGGGCTATAGCTAAGAATAGCAAAATGTTATATCTTCTCAACATTCCTATATGGTGCAGAAATATTGACATTGGACAAGAAAACAGAACAGAAAATTGAAGCCTTTGAAATGTGGATATAACGAAGAATAGGTAGAATTGGATGGAAAGAAAAGAAAACAAACGATGAAGTCTTAAAACAACTAAAACTAAAAAGAGAACTACTAAATACAATTCAAACAAGACAAATGAGATTTTGAGGGCAGGTTAATTGACACAAAATCCTATTAACCCAGCCTATTAAAAGTAATCTTGGAAGGGAAAATACAAAGTAAAAAAGGCAGATCAAGACTAACATGGATGAGTAACATCAGAAGATGGACAAGTCAGCCTATTACAGCCTGCACCTTCAAAGCAAACAACAGGCGCTCCATGGTAGCCAACCTTCGATGCAGAGATGGCACTAGATGATGATGTTACACATAGACTGATTTGTGTGTGTGTGTTTTGCTGACATTTTTGTGATTATTCATTTCTGTATGATCAACTCAGTGTATTGTTTGTCTGCATTTCCCTGACTGTGTTGACCTTTCCTGTCTGATCTCCACTGTGCCTCATGCAAGCTTCTGGCTAAAGCAATAATACAAGTCAATGGTATCTATCATAACTTGTGGCTTTTGGGCAATATGATTTCAGTGACCATGTTGGGGACATCTGTGGGTCATGTGGTCAGTACCATGCTAGTTTACTTTCTTAGAGAAAAAGGAACTGCTAAATAAAAGTTGTATGGGTCTAGTGGACCTGATGTAGGTCAGCTCAATTGGATAGATTTTTAGCCATATCAACAGTGGTGCTTCTAGTCATATCAACACTGTAGCATCTAGCCATATCAACACTGGTGCTTCTAGTCATATCAACACTGGTGCTTCTAGTCATATCAACACTGGTGCTTCTAGTCATATCAACACTGGTGCTTCTAGTCATATCAACACTGGTGCTTCTAGTCATATCAACACTGGTGCTTCTAGTCATATCAACACTGGTGCTTCTAGTCATATCAACACTGGTGCTTCTAGCCATATCAACACTGGTGCTTCTAGTCATATCAACACTGTAGCATCTAGCCATATCAACACTGGTGCTTCTAGTCATATCAACACTGGTGCTTCTAGTCATATCAACACTGGTGCTTCTAGCCATATCAACACTGGTGCTTCTAGTCATATAAACACTATAGCATCTAGCCATATCAACACTGGTGCTTCTAGTCATATCAACAATGTAGCATCTTGTCATATGAACACTGTAGCATCTAGTCATATAAACACTGTAGCATCTAGCCATATCAACACTGGTGCTTCTAGTCATATCAACAATGTAGCATCTTGTCATATGAACACTGTAGCATCTAGTCATATAAACACTGTAGAATCTAGCCATATCAACACTGTAGCATCTAGCCATATCAACACTGTAGCATCTAGTCATATAAACACTGTAGCATCTAGTCATATAAAAACTGTAACATCTAGTCATATAAACACTGTAGCATCTAGTCATATAAACACTGTAGCATCTAGTCATATAAACACTGTAGCATCTAGTCATATAAGCACTGTAGCATCTAGCCATATCAACACTGTAGCATCTAGCCATATCATCACTGTAGCATCTAGTCATATAAGCACTGTAGCATCTAGCCATATCAACACTGTAGCATCTAGCCATATAAACACTGTAGCATCTAGTCATATAAGCACTGTAGCATCTAGCCATATCAACACTGTAGCATCTAGCCATATCATCACTGTAGCATCTAGCCATATAAACACTGTAGTAACCAGTCATATAAACACTGTAGCATCTAGTCATATCAACACTGTAGTAACCAGTCATATAATTACTGTAGCATCTAGTCATATCAACACTGTAGTAACCAGTCATATAATGACTGTAGCATCTAGTCATATCAACACTGTAGTAACCAGTCATATAATGACTGTAGCATCTAGTCATATCAACACTGTAGTAACCAGTCATATAATGACTGTAGCATCTAGTCATATAAACACTGTAGCATCTAGTCATATAAACACTGTAGCATCTAGCCATATCAACACTGTAGCATCTAGCCATATCAACACTGTGGCATCTAGTCACATAAACACTGTAACATCTAGTCATATAAACACTGTAGTATCTAGCCTTATCAACACTGTGGCTTCTAGCCATATCAACACTGTGGCTTCTAGTCATATCAACACTGTAGCTTCTAGTCATATCAACACTGTAGCATCTGATCATATCAACACTGGTGCTTCTAGTCATATAAACACTGTAGCATCTAGCCATATAAACACTGTAGCATCTAGCCATATCAACACTGGTGCTTCTAGTCATAAAAACACTGTAGCATCTAGCCAAATAAACACTGTAGCTTCTAGCCATATCAACACTGTGGCATCTAGTCATATCAACACTGTAGCATCTAGTCATATCAACACTGTAGCATCTAGCCATATCAACACTGGTGCTTCTAGTCATATCAACACTGTGGCTTCTAGCCATATCAACACTATGACTTCTAATCATATCAACACTGTGGCTTCTAGTCATATCAACACTGTGGCTTCTAGTCATATCAACACTGTGGCTTCTAGCCATATCAACACTGTGGCTTCTAGTCATATCAACACTGTGGCTTCTAGTCATATCAACACTGTGGCTTCTAGCCATATCAACACTGTGGCTTCTAGCCATATCAACACTGTGGCTTCTAGCCATATCATCACTGTAGCATCTAGTCATGTCAACACTATGACTTCTAGTCATATCACCACTGTGGCTTCTAGCCATATCAACACTATGACTTCTAGTCATGTCATCACTGTAGCATCTAGCCATATCAACACTATGACTTCTAGTCATGTTATCACTGTGGCTTCCCATCATTTTCCGTCATATTTGATATTTTGCAGGTCTTTTCTTTTATGAGTATACCGTTTCTGTTTTTAAAAAAAATCCATTCTCATTATTAATGAAAGAGCACCGTTGAACATTGCTACTTGCTGTGAGGTTCACACATAGACTTATCTCATATTAAACATGATTTACAGCCTGTCTACAACTGGAAATATTATACATGAAAACTTATGAAATATTATTCATGAAAACTTATGAAATATTATACATCAAAACTTATGAAATATTATACATGAAAACTTATGAAATATTATGCATGAAAACTTATGAAATATTATACATGAAAACGTATGAAATTATTCATGAAAACTTATGAAATATTATTCATGAAAAAGTATGAAATATTATACATGAAAATGAATGAAATATACTGACTTGACTCTCCCCTATCTCTGCTACCTTTCAGTGCCCTATCTGTCTTTACTGACTTGACTCTCCCCTATCTCTGCTACCTTTCAGTGCCCTATCTGTCTTTACTGACTTGACTCTCCCCTATCTCTGCTACCTTTCAGTGCCCTATCTGTCTTTACTGACTTGACTCTCCCCTGTCTCTGCTACCTTTCAGTGCCCTATCTGTCTTTACTGACTTAACTCTCCCCTATCTCTGCTACCTTTCAGTGCCCTATCTGTCTTTACTGACTTGACTCTCCCCTGTCTCTGCTACCTTTCAGTGCCCTATCTGTCTTTACTGACTTGACTCTCCCCTATCTCTGCTACCTTTCAGTGCCCTATCTGTCTTTACTGACTTGACTCTCCCCTGTCTCTGCTACCTTTCAGTGCCCTATCTGTCTTTACTGACTTGACTCTCCCTGTCTCTGCTACCTTTCAGTGCCCTATCTGTCTTTACTGACTTGACTCTCCCCTGTCTCTGCTACCTTTCAGTGCCCTATCTGTCTTTACTGACTTGACTCTCTCCTGTCTGCTACTTTTCAGTGCCCTGTCTGTCTTTACTGACTTGACTCTCCCCTGTCTCTGCTACCTTTCAGTGCCCTATCTGTCTTTACTGACTTGACTCTCCCCTGTCTCTGCTACCTTTCAGTGCCCTATCTGTCTTTACTGACTTGACTCTCCCCTATCTCTGCTACCTTTCAGTGCCCTATCTGTCTTTACTGACTTGACTCTCCCCTGTCTCTGCTACCTTTCAGTGCCCTATCTGTCTTTACTGACTTGACTCTCTCCTGTCTGCTACTTTTCAGTGCCCTGTCTGTCTTTACTGACTTGACTCTCCCCTGTCTCTGCTACCTTTCAGTGCCCTATCTGTCTTTACTGACTTGACTCTCCCCTATCTCTGCTACCTTTCAGTGCCCTGTCTTTACTGACTTGACTCTCTCCTGTCTGCTACCTTTCAGTGCCCTGTCTTTACTGACTTGACTCTCTCCTGTCTGCTACCTTTCAGTGCCCTGTGTGTCTTTACTGACTTGACTCTCCCCTGTCTGCTACCTTTCAGTGCCCTGTCTTTACTGACTTGACTCTCTCCTGTCTGCTACCTTTCAGTGCCCTGTCTTTACTGACTTGACTCTCCCCTGTCTCTGCTACCTTTCAGTGCCCTGTGTGTCTTTACTGACTTGACTCTCTCCTGTCTGCTACCTTTCAGTGCCCTGTGTGTCTTTACTGACTTGACTCTCTCCTGTCTGCTACCTTTCAGTGCCCTGTCTTTACTGACTTGACTCTCCTGTCTGCTACCTTTCAGTGCCCTGTCTTTACTGACTTGACTCTCCCCTGTCTCTGCTACCTTTCAGTGCCCTATCTGTCTTTACTGACTTGACTCTCTCCTGTCTGCTACCTTTCAGTGCCCTGTCTTTACTGATTTGACTCTCTCCTGTCTGCTACCTTTCAGTGCCCTGTCTTTACTGACTTGACTCTCCCTTGTCTCTGCTACCTTTCAGTTCCCTATCTGTCTTTACTGACTTGACCCCCCTGTCTCTGCTACCTTTCAGTGCCCTGTCTGTCTTTACTGACTTGACTCTTCCCTGTCTCTCCTACCTTTCAGTGTCCTGTCTTTACTGACTTGATTCTCCCCTATTTCTGCTACCTTTCAGTTCCGTGTCTGTCTTTGCTGACTTGGCTCCCTCCTGTCTCTGCTACCTTTCAGTGCCCTGTCTGTCTTTACTGACTTGACTCTCCCCTGTCTCTCCTACCTTTCAGTGTCCTGTCTGTCTTTACTAACTTGACTCTCCCCTGTCTCTCCTACCTTTCAGTGTCCTGTCTTTACTGACTTGACTCTCCACTATTTCTGCTACCTTTCAGTGCCCTGTCTGTCTTTACTGACTTGACTCTCCCCTGTCTCTCCTACCTTTCAGTGTCCTGTCTTTACTGACTTGACTCTCCACTATTTCTGCTACCTTTCAGTTCCGTGTCTGTCTTTGCTGACTTGGCTCCCTCCTGTCTCTGCTACCTTTCAGTGCCCTGTCTGTCTTTACTGACTTGACTCTCCCCTGTCTCTGCTACCTTTCAGTGCCCTGTCTGTCTTTACTGACTTGACTCTCCACTATTTCTGCTACCTTTCAGTTCCCTGTCTGTCTTTACTGACTTGACTCTCCCCTGTCTCTCCTACCTTTCAGTGTCCTGTCTTTACTGACTTGACTCTCCCCTATTTCTGCTACCTTTCAGTTCCCTGTCTGTCTTTACTGACTTGACTCTCCCCTATTTCTGCTACCTTTCAGTTCCCTGTCTGTCTTTACTGACTTGACTCTCTCCTGTCTGCTACCTTTCAGTGCCCTGTCTTTACTGATTTGACTCTCTCCTGTCTGCTACCTTTCAGTGCCCTGTCTTTACTGACTTGACTCTCTCCTGTCTGCTACCTTTCAGTGCCCTGTCTTTACTGATTTGACTCTCTCCTGTCTGCTACCTTTCAGTGCCCTGTCTTTACTGATTTGACTCTCTCCTGTCTGCTACCTTTCAGTGCCCTGTCTTTACTGATTTGACTCTCTCCTGTCTGCTACCTTTCAGTTCCCTGTCTGTCTTTACTCTCATCTGTCTCTGCTACCTTTGAGTATCAGAAGAAAATGT
Source organism: Megaustenia siamemsis (assembly GCA_032433765.1). Taxonomy (NCBI): domain Eukaryota; kingdom Metazoa; phylum Mollusca; class Gastropoda; order Stylommatophora; family Ariophantidae; genus Megaustenia; species Megaustenia siamemsis. Next base: position 98,979,664 of record JAVIAB010000047.1, on the reverse strand, counting down.
TTTCTGGCCAGAACTTGCTAGTGTGTTTCCTGCAAGCTACACTTGGTGCTATCTGTTAACTCATAATATCCTAGTGTGTTTCCTGCAAGCTACACTTGGTGCTATCTGTTAACTCATAATATCCTAGTGTGTTTCCTGCAAGCTACACTTGGCGCTATCTGTTAACTCATAATATCCTAGTGTGTTTCCTGCAAGCTACACTTGGCGCTATCTGTTAACTCATAATATCCTAGTGTGTTTCCTGCAAGCTACACTTGGCGCTATCTGTTAACTCATAATATCCTAGTGTGTTTCCTGCAAGCTACACTTGGTGCTATCTGTTAACTCATAATATCCTAGTGTGTTTCCTGCAAGCTACACTTGGTGCTATCTGTTAACTCATAATATCCTAGTGTGTTTCCTGCAAGCTACACTTGGTGCTATCTGTTAACTCATAATATCCTAGTGTGTTTCCTGCAAGCTACACTTGGTGCTATCTGTTAACTCATAATATCCTAGTGTGTTTCCTGCAAGCTACACTTGGCACTATCTGTTAACTCATAATATCCTAGTGTGTTTCCTGCAAGCTACACTTGGTGCCATCTGTTAACTCATAATATCCTAGTGTGTTTCCTGCAAGCTACACTTGGCGCTATCTGTTAACTCATAATATCCTAGTGTGTTTCCTGCAAGCTACACTTGGCGCTATCTGTTAACTCATAATATCCTAGTGTGTTTCCTGCAAGCTACACTTGGCGCTATCTGTTAACTCATAATATCCTAGTGTGTTTCCTGCAAGCTACACTTGGCGCTATCTGTTAACTCATAATATCCTAGTGTGTTTCCTGCAAGCTACACTTGGCGCTATCTGTTAACTCATAATATCCTAGTGTGTTTCCTGCAAGCTACACTTGGCGCTATCTGTTAACTCATAATATCCTAGTGTGTTTCCTGCAAGCTACACTTGGCGCTATCTGTTAACTCATAATATCCTAGTGTGTTTCCTGCAAGCTACACTTGGTGCTATCTGTTAACTCATAATATCCTAGTGTGTTTCCTGCAAGCTACACTTGGTGCTATCTGTTAACTCATAATATCCTAGTGTGTTTCCTGCAAGCTACACTTGGTGCTATCTGTTAACTCATAATATCCTAGTGTGTTTCCTGCAAGCTACACTTGGTGCTATCTGTTAACTCATAATATCCTAGTGTGTTTCCTGCAAGCTACACTTGGCGCTATCTGTTAACTCATAATATCCTAGTGTGTTTCCTGCAAGCTACACTTGGTGCTATCTGTTAACTCATAATATCCTAGTGTGTTTCCTGCAAGCTACACTTGGCGCTATCTGTTAACTCATAATATCCTAGTGTGTTTCCTGCAAGCTACACTTGGTGCTATCTGTTAACTCATAATATCCTAGTGTGTTTCCTGCAAGCTACACTTGGTGCTATCTGTTAACTCATAATATCCTAGTGTGTTTCCTGCAAGCTACACTTGGTGCTATCTGTTAACTCATAATATCCTAGTGTGTTTCCTGCAAGCTACACTTGGTGCTATCTGTTAACTCATAATATCCTAGTGTGTTTCCTGCAAGCTACACTTGGCGCTATCTGTTAACTCATAATATCCTAGTGTGTTTCCTGCAAGCTACACTTGGCGCTATCTGTTAACTCATAATATCCTAGTGTGTTTCCTGCAAGCTACACTTGGCGCTATCTGTTAACTCATAATATCCTAGTGTGTTTCCTGCAAGCTACACTTGGCGCTATCTGTTAACTCATAATATCCTAGTGTGTTTCCTGCAAGCTACACTTGGCGCTATCTGTTAACTCATAATATCCTAGTGTGTTTCCTGCAAGCTACACTTGGCGCTATCTGTTAACTCATAATATCCTAGTGTGTTTCCTGCAAGCTACACTTGGCGCTATCTGTTAACTCATAATATCCTAGTGTGTTTCCTGCAAGCTACACTTGGCGCTATCTGTTAACTCATAATATCCTAGTGTGTTTCCTGCAAGCTACACTTGGCGCTATCTGTTAACTCATAATATCCTAGGTCTACCTGTTCACTGTGGTGTCTTCATGTGAAGATTCTCTGGAGGAAGCTATGTGGTGGTGATTGTGTTACATGTCTAAAACATTTGATCTCTTGTTTGTCAAAAAATCATTTCTTGATTGCTCACTGAGGTGGTGACAATGCATTCATAATCTTTCAGGGTGCGATTATATACAGATTTCTGATTGGTCAGTTTGTGATTTGTCGACCATGACCTCTACTCGAAGCTTTGAACTAGTGTCAGGGAATGCAGGGCTATGTGACAAGAATAGACATGAGAGTAAAGATTGTTGGAAAGAGGTTGCAGGTACAGATGGAGCAAATGTTGGCAGTTCAAAGCCCAAATTGAACAAGAGGAACAAGCTGAAACGGAAAAAGAAAAAGTCACATTTACCAGGTACTGTATAATTTAAAATAATTTCTTTGTAACTGATTTCCTCCTATCTGGTTGCAACTGATTTTAATTGCAAATGTTGTATTGTTGTTACAAGCTTCTGAAGATGATGCAGCATAACATTTAATGGGGGGATCTGTCAGCATCGGAAGCCAAGGCATTTACAGGTGATGGTGGAACAGCTCTTCATTATAGTCTCTAAAAAGCTCTAGATAATAGCTTCAAAGATATGAGTCAATAAAAATTGGATATTTGAGTCACTATTTTGATGACTCTATTAAGTTGATCTAGGTCCAGCATGTTTGTGTCCATGAACTATTGTTATAATTGTATGACCAAACTAAGCTGTTCATGTTGAGACACTTTTCAGGTGGACTGAGTAACATGAGACATTTTGTGTACTTGTACACAGGGAGTGGTCTACCCAGGCTCTTAAATGGGTACCAGAGTTACACCATGTGGTCATTAACACCATGTGGTCATTAACACCATGTGGTCATTAACACCCTGTGGTCACTAACACCATATTTCCAATTCTCTTAGCAAGACTCAAGGAATGAAAGTTCTCTAGTGATAGTGTGCTGGTTTCACATGCAGAAGAACATTGGTTTGTTGGGTGATAGACACCTGTCAGTCAAGTGATCACTGGTTTGTTTGGTGATAGACGCATGTCAATCAACTGATCACTGGTTTGTTTGGTGATAGACACCTGTCAGTCAAGTGATTACTGGTTTGTTTGGTGATAGGCACCTGTCAGTCAAGTGATCACTGGTTTGTTTGGTGATAGACACCTGTCAGTCAAGTGATCACTGGTTTGTTGGGTGATAGACACCTGTCAGTCAAGTGATCACTGGTTTGTTTGGTGATAGACGCATGTCAATCAACTGATCACTGGTTTGTTTGGTGATAGACACCTGTCAGTCAAGTGATCACTGGTTTGTTTGGTGATAGACACCTGTCAGTCAAGTGATCACTGGTTTGTTGGGTGATAGACACCTGTCAGTCAAGTGATCACTGGTTTGTTTGGTGATAGACACCTGTCAGTCAAGTGATCACTGCTTGGAGCAGGTTGAACTCAGCATATAATGACAGCTTTACAATATGAGGACAATTTGTACATGTCTAAAACCACATTGAAGTTCCATGTTTGAGTACAAAATTTAGCACAAGAACAGGGTTATGGCACTGGTTAGAATGTACGTTATAGATTGGAATGGACTGGTTTGTGTAACCATGTTGTTTGCTCACTTGTCTTTTAAACTAGGGAAGCTAGTCATTGGTTACAGAGGTGTGCATCCAATACTTTCTGTTTCTCTTTGTTCTCTTACACAGCTCCCTCAAAGTCACAGAAGCGAAATCCTGTCCTTTCATTTATCTTTTTCCTTATTCTTGCTTTCTTTGTCAATCGTTCTTTCTACTTTCTCCCAGTTCCACGGTCTAGTGGAGGCTATTGCGTATTTTTTTGAGGTATTGTTTTTGCCGAACAGCTTCTCTCGTGGCTAATTCTACCAATGTTTGACAAACACACGCGGTCACATAATGAACAGGTCAGGCTCGCTGGTCCACAGGGTTTACCATCCTTTTTCATGATCTTCCTCATTTCACTTTGCCTACTCTGCCTGGGCACAGGATATGGAGATAGTGCTTTACCCAGTCGCACTATCCCCCATCTGTCTGTGGTTGTCTTGTAAAACATCAGTTGGTGGCTGGTCTGTCTGTGGTTTTGTCTTGTAAAACATCAGTTGGTGGCTGGTCTGTCTGTGGTTTTGTCTTGTAAAACATCAGTTGGTGGCTGGTCTGTCTGTGGTTTTGTCTTGTAAAACATCAGTTGGTGGCTGGTCTGTCTGTGGTTTTGTCTTGTAAAACATCAGTTAGTGGCTGGTCTGTCTGTGGTTTACTTGTAAAACATCAGTTGGTGGCTGGTCTGTCTGTGGTTTACTTGTAAAACATCAGTTAGTGGCTGGTCTGTCTGTGGTTTACTTGTAAAACATCAGTTAGTGGCTGGTCTGTCTGTGGTTTTGTCTTGTAAAACATCAGTTAGTGGCTGGTCTGTCTGTGGTTTATTTGTAAAACATCAGTTGGTGGCTGGTCTGTCTGTGGTTTTGTCTTGTAAAACATCAGTTGGTGGCTGGTCTGTCTGTGGTTTACTTGTAAAACATCAGTTGGTGGCTGGTCTGTCTGTGGTTGTCTTGTAAAACATCAGTTGGTGGCTGGTCTGTCTGTGGTTTTGTCTTGTAAAACATCAGTTGGTGGCTGGTCTGTCTGTGGTTTTGTCTTGTAAAACATCAGTTAGTGGCTGGTCTGTCTGTGGTTTTGTCTTGTAAAACATCAGTTGGTGGCTGGTCTGTCTGTGGTTTTGTCTTGTAAAACATCAGTTGGTGGCTGGTTTGTCTGTGGTTTTGTCTTGTAAAACATCAGTTAGTGGCTGGTCTGTCTGTGGTTTTGTCTTGTAAAACATCAGTTGGTGGCCGGTCTGTCTGTGGTTTTGTCTTGTAAAACATCAGTTGGTGGCTGGTCTGTCTGTGGTTTTGTCTTGTAAAACATCAGTTAGTGGCTGGTCTGTCTGTGGTTTACTTGTAAAACATCAGTTGGTGGCTGGTCTGTCTGTGGTTTACTTGTAAAACATCAGTTAGTGGCTGGTCTGTCTGTGGTTTACTTGTAAAACATCAGTTAGTGGCTGGTCTGTCTGTGGTTTTGTCTTGTAAAACATCAGTTAGTGGCTGGTCTGTCTGTGGTTTACTTGTAAAACATCAGTTGGTGGCTGGTCTGTCTGTGGTTTTGTCTTGTAAAACATCAGTTGGTGGCTGGTCTGTCTGTGGTTTACTTGTAAAACATCAGTTGGTGGCTGGTCTGTCTGTGGTTGTCTTGTAAAACATCAGTTGGTGGCTGGTCTGTCTGTGGTTTTGTCTTGTAAAACATCAGTTGGTGGCTGGTCTGTCTGTGGTTTTGTCTTGTAAAACATCAGTTAGTGGCTGGTCTGTCTGTGGTTTTGTCTTGTAAAACATCAGTTGGTGGCTGGTCTGTCTGTGGTTTTGTCTTGTAAAACATCAGTTAGTGGCTGGTCTGTCTGTGGTTTTGTCTTGTAAAACATCAGTTGGTGGCTGGTCTGTCTGTGGTTTACTTGTAAAACATCAGTTGGTGGCTGGTCTGTCTGTGGTTTACTTGTAAAACATCAGTTAGTGGCTGGTCTGTCTGTGGTTTTGTCTTGTAAAACATCAGTTAGTGGCTGGTCTGTCTGTGGTTTATTTGTAAAACATCAGTTGGTGGCTGGTCTGTCTGTGGTTTTGTCTTGTAAAACATCAGTTGGTGGCTGGTCTGTCTGTGGTTTACTTGTAAAACATCAGTTGGTGGCTGGTCTGTCTGTGGTTGTCTTGTAAAACATCAGTTGGTGGCTGGTCTGTCTGTGGTTTACTTGTAAAACATCACTTGGTGGCTGGTCTGTCTGTGGTTGTCTTGTAAAACATCAGTTGGTGGCTGGTCTGTCTGTGGTTTTGTCTTGTAAAACATCAGTTGGTGGCTGGTCTGTCTGTGGTTTTGTCTTGTAAAACATCAGTTAGTGGCTGGTCTGTCTGTGGTTTTGTCTTGTAAAACATCAGTTGGTGGCTGGTCTGTCTGTGGTTTTGTCTTGTAAAACATCAGTTAGTGGCTGGTCTGTCTGTGGTTTTGTCTTGTAAAACATCAGTTAGTGGCTGGTCTGTCTGTGGTTTACTTGTAAAACATCAGTTGGTGGCTGGTCTGTCTGTGGTTTTGTCTTGTAAAACATCAGTTGGTGGCTGGTCTGTCTGTGGTTTTGTCTTGTAAAACATCAGTTGGTGGCTGGTCTGTCTGTGGTTTACTTGTAAATTATCAGTTGGTGGCTGGTCTGTCTGTGATTGTCTTGTAAAACATCAGTTGGTTGCTGGTCTGTCTGTGGTTGTCTTGTAAAACATCAGTTGGTGGCTGGTCTGTCTGTGGTTGTCTTGTAAAACATCAGTTGGTGGCTGGTCTGTCTGTGGGTTTGTCTTGTAAAACATCAGTTGGTGGCTGGTCTGTCTGTGGTTTTGTCTTGTAAAACATCAGTTGGTGGCTGGTCTGTCTGTGGTTTACTTGTAAAACATCAGTTGGTGGCTGGTCTGTCTGTGGTTTACTTGTAAAACATCAGTTAGTGGCTGGTCTGTCTGTGGTTTTGTCTCCCACATAACTTGTATTATATTTTTTCTAGATCTGCTATTTCTTTCTATGAAAACAATATAAATGTTTGCATCTCTCTTCTTTATCGTAATAAAATGAAGTATATTAACTCTTTCCGTACGTTGTGATGCACCATTTCGGCTGTATTTGTTTCACCACATAGTATGTAACATTTTATTAGTTTGAACTGTCATCAAACGATATATTTTTTTTACACGTATTGTATTATCTTGGTTTTTTTTTGTGAAATCTAATTCCTTGTTCAATTATCTAAAAATTCATATATAATATGTTATATGTTAGATAAATATAAATATGTAGATTGATTCTTAAAACCATGAACAATGTTGTCTCTGAAATCTCTTCCATTGCATTGACAAAAAGCCTCCATACAGAAAGAGTTAATCTAGTTTATTGCTGCTAAAACTGTACAGAAAGAGTTAATCTAGTTTATTGCTGCTGAAACTGTACAGAAAGAGTTAATCTAGTTTATTGCTGCTGAAACTGTACAGAAAGAGTTAATCTAGTTTATTGCTGCTAAAACTGTACAGAAAGAGTTAATCTAGTTTATTGCTGCTGAAACTGTACAGAAAGAGTTAATCTAGTTTATTGCTGCTGAAACTGTACAGAAAGAGTTAATCTAGTTTATTGCTGCTAAAACTGTACAGAAAGAGTTAATCTAGTTTATTGCTGCTGAAACTGTACAGAAAGAGTTAATCTAGTTTATTGCTGCTAAAACTGTACAGAAAGAGTTAATCTAGTTTATTGCTGCTGAAACTGTACAGAAAGAGTTAATCTAGTTTATTGCTGCTAAAACTGTACAGAAAGAGTTAATCTAGTTTATTGCTGCTGAAACTGTACAGAAAGAGTTAATCTAGTTTATTGCTGCTAAAACTGTACAGAAAGAGTTAATCTAGTTTATTGCTGCTGAAACTGTACAGAAAGAGTTAATCTAGTTTATTGCTGCTAAAACTGTACAGAAAGAGTTAATCTAGTTTATTGCTGCTAAAACTGTACAGAAAGAGTTAATCTAGTTTATTGCTGCTGAAACTGTACAGAAAGAGTTAATCTAGTTTATTGCTGCTGAAACTGTACAGAAAGCGTTAATCTAGTTTATTGCTGCTGAAACTGAGAAGACATTGTAGTTGCTTCTGTCTATCCACAGACTGCAAATACCAGAAGAATAAATGGAGCAGCTGTGATCCTCATGAACGTACTCAAACGCAGGTTCAAACCCTTCTGTCTGGCAGTGCTGGAGAGTGCCAACCGGTATGCCTGAGTGCTGCTTGCATGATCACATGCATGCCTGTTCAGAGCACGTTCTTTAGCTGAAATGACCTAAGTAGTCATGTTGACACAAATTGAGCCCTAATATGACACAAATGAGCCCCCTTCTCCAGACAAAAATGTTGGTGCCTACATTCAAGACTGCAATCTAAACAGCTTTCATTAGATTTTCCCCACATTCTCAATATATTAACAATTATTGTTTCTACAATGCTTCCGACATTGCCATGCCTGTTATTTCAGTTCGTTATTTCAGTTCATCTTGCTAATTTGCTAAAATAAGAATGGCAGCCTAAAAACCCAGTGTTTATGACCTTCAATTTTACCAGTGACACAAGCACAAAAATTGATTGAATTATTTGTGAATCATCAACCTTGCACTCTGAACATGTCCATAGGTGCTTAGATCCCCTCCTCAGCAAGTCCCACATTGTCCAGCGACTGACAACTCCAGTTCTGTGTTGGTTGATAAGTCCTTTTATACATCCACTAAGTCTCTCATTTCTGACTGTGTCCCTCTTAACTCTCATCTCTTTCATCTGAAGGAGTGATGTGGACTCATGGTTGGAAGTCCTGTGCCCTTCCCACATCTCGGAGGGCATTGATGACGTTCACCTGATCCATTGGTTGCCCGTCTTCAAAGACAGCACAGCTAGCCAACCCGTCCACTCTTTCATTTCCCCGTACTCCCGCATGTCCAGGGACATAGACAAAAGTTGACTCTACATATTTTTGACTTCTGTAATGACTCTACCTATTGCCTGCGTACAGAGTTCACCTTCACTTTTCTTATCACAAAATTATAGCAAAAATATATCTCAACTTCGGGAGCCGCGATAGCTCTCAGTGGTTAGTGAACTGGACTACAAAGGACAAGGGGTAGGGTTCGATCCCAACCGACGGCTTCCGGGTTTACCCAGCCTTAAATGGGTACCGCATTTTTTCTGGGAAAGTAAAGCAGCACGGACGTAATACCGACCACATTACCCCAAAAATCATGTGCTGAAGGTCTGTAAAATATAGGGTCACTAACACCATATTTCTCTATACGCCACTTGGCATGACGGGGGTACTTTACTTTACTTTTTTATATCTCAACTTCGGATGCAAATTTAACTAAATTGAAATAATAAAAAAAATTATGACTTTCACTTTTATGCACCAGTATTATTGAAAAGTGTAGTTGTATCAATAAATATAGATTAAAATGTTATTTTGATAGATTACATATTGTGAATTAAGCAGATTGTAAGATATTAATATTATTTATGAACATCACAGCAAAAAAACATAGACATACTCCAGATGCAAACTTCACAAAACTGACATGCCCAACAAAAATGATGACTTTCACTTTTACTTACAGAAATGATTAGACTGTACTGCTGTATAAACAAATCTAGATTCAAAATGTTAATATGAGAGATCAAATGTTTAAATGGGTCGTCATATAAATTATATAGTCCAGGTGTAATTTTTCCAGAAGTGGTGGCCTAGACAAACATTCCAGTCAGACTTTGTGGGTGGGAATTCTGTGCTTGATGTCACGACTGCATGAAACTAAGGTAGAGGTTTTAAAGAGCAGGCATTCAGATGTAAGTGATGCATATTGTGCTCCTGAATATGCCAGGGTACATCCACAAATATGTCTTGTTGTCTTTGACTGTCTATTAAGAACATCATCTTGTATCATTTCCACATTGAAGTTGGCTCCTATTGATCACTATTTCACCCTGTCTCTTGCCTTGATGACACATTGAAGTTGGCTCCTATTGATCACTATTTCACCCTGTCTCTTGCCCTGACACATTGAAGTTGGCTCCTATTGATCACTATTTCACCCTGTCTCTTGCCCTGACACATTGAAGTTGGCTCCTATTGATCACTATTTCACCCTGTCTCTTGCCCTGACACAATGAAGTTGGCTCCTATTGATCACTATTTCACCCTGTCTCTTGCCCTGACACATTGAAGTTGGCTCCTATTGATCACTATTTCACCCTGTCTCTTGCCCTGACACATTGAAGTTGGCTCCTATTGATCACTATTTCACCCTGTCTCTTGCCTTGATGGCACAGTGACGTTGGCTCCTATTGATCACTATTTTTGCCCTGTCTCTTGCCTTGATGACACATTGAAGTTGGCTCCTATTGATCACTATTTTTGCCCTGTCTCTTGCCTTGATGACACATTGAAGTTGGCTCCTATTGATCACTATTTCACCCTGTCTCTTGCCCTGACACATTGAAGTTGGCTCCTATTGATCACTAATTCACCCTGTCTCTTGCCTTGATGGCATAGTGACGTTGGCTCCTATTGATCACTATTTCACCCTGTCTCTTGCCCTGACACATTGAAGTTGGCTCCTATTGATCACTATTTCACCCTGTCTCTTGCCCTGACACATTGAAGTTGGCTCCTATTGATCACTATTTCACCCTGTCTCTTGCCCTGACACATTGAAGTTGGCTCCTATTGATCACTATTTCACCCTGTCTCTTGCCTTGATGGCACAGTGACGTTGGCTCCTATTGATCACTATTTTTGCCCTGTCTCTTGCCTTGATGACACATTGAAGTTGGCTCCTATTGATCACTATTTTTGCCCTGTCTCTTGCCTTGATGACACATTGAAGTTGGCTCCTATTGATCACTATTTCACCTGTCTCTTGCCCTGACACATTGAAGTTGGCTCCTATTGATCACTAATTCACCCTGTCTCTTGCCTTGATGGCATAGTGACGTTGGCTCCTATTGATCACTATTTCACCCTGTCTCTTGCCCTGACACATTGAAGTTGGCTCCTATTGATCACTATTTCACCCTGTCTCTTGCCCTGACACATTGAAGTTGGCTCCTATTGATCACTATTTCACCCTGTCTCTTGCCCTGACACATTGAAGTTGGCTCCTATTGATCACTATTTCACCCTGTCTCTTGCCCTGACACATTGAAGTTGGCTCCTATTGATCACTATTTCACCCTGTCTCTTGCCCTGACACATTGAAGTTGGCTCCTATTGATCACTATTTCACCCTGTCTCTTGCCCTGACACATTGAAGTTGGCTCCTATTGATCACTATTTCACCCTGTCTCTTGCCTTGATGACACATTGAAGTTGGCTCCTATTGATCACTATTTCACCCTGTCTCTTGCCCTGACACATTGAAGTTGGCTCCTATTGATCACTATTTCACCCTGTCTCTTGCCCTGACACATTGAAGTTGGCTCCTATTGATCACTATTTCATCCTGTCTCTTGCCCTGACACATTGAAGTTGGCTCCTATTGATCACTATTTCACCCTGTCTCTTGCCTTGATGACACATTGAAGTTGGCTCCTATTGATCACTATTTCACCCTGTCTCTTGCCCTGACACATTGAAGTTGGCTCCTATTGATCACTATTTCACCCTGTCTCTTGCCTTGATGACACATTGAAGTTGGCTCCTATTGATCACTATTTCACCCTGTCTCTTGCCCTGACACATTGAAGTTGGCTCCTATTGATCACTATTTCACCCTGTCTCTTGCCTTGATGACACATTGAAGTTGGCTCCTATTGATCACTATCTCACCCTGTCTCTTGCATTGACAAGTCACTTGTTAGAGCTTGTCCAAGCTGTATTCTTGAACTCTCTCCAGACTCTTCCCACCGACCTTGATATCCACTTGTAGGTCTTGTATGTTATCTTTGTTTATGATCATAGCTTTATTTTTCCTCATATTTATCTCTAACAGTGAAAGGATCTTGGCCAGTATCAGATATAATTCTGCTAGTAAAATTGAGTGGTAGACCAATGGATATCAACATAATTCAAGCTTATGCACCAACAAGTAATAGCGAAGAAGAAGACATTGACACTTTTTACAACGAGCTAGAGGCGACCTTGGAATAGTGTAAATCCCAAGATATAACTTTTATATTAGGGGATTTCAATGCAAAGGTAGGAACAGCTAAAGTGCAAAATGTGACTGGAGACATGGCCTTGGAGAGATGAATGACAGAGGGGAGAAATTGATAGATTGGGCAAAGACACATGAAATGATTATAGGTAACACCTGGTTCAAACAACACCCTAGGCGACTATGGACATCGCAAAGCTCCAGGTTCCGGCTGTATAACAATTGAAGAGATAAATACATTAGGAGAACTGGGAGTACAAGTCATAAGAAAACTACACAATGATATATATAACACTGGACACATACCCGAAGATCTACTAAAATCTATCTTTGTAGCCATTGTAAGGTTTTATTCTGCATTCTTCCATGTGGAACATTATGCAAGATTTTATTCTGCATTCTTCCATGTGGAACATTATGCAAGATTTTATTCTAGATTTTTCCATGTAGAACACTATGCAAGATTTTATTCTGGATTCTTTCATGTGGAACATTATGCAAGATTTTATTCTGAATTCTTCAATGAGGACATTATGCAAGATTTTATTCTGCATTCTTCCATGTGGAACATTATGCAAGATTTTATTCTAGATTTTTCCATGTAGAACACTATGCAAGATTTTATTCTGGATTCTTTCATGTGGAACATTATGCAAGATTTTATTCTGAATTCTTCAATGAGGACATTATGCAAGATTTTATTCTGCATTCTTCCATGTAGAACACTATTCAAGATTTTATTCTGGATTTTTCCATGTAGAACACTATGCAAGATTTTATTCTGGATTTTTCCATGTAGAACACTATGCAAGATTTTATTCTGGATTTTTCCATGTAGGAAACACTATGCAAGATTTTATTCTAGATTTTTCCATGTAGAACACTATGCAAGATTTTATTCTGCATTCTTCCATGTGGAACATTATGCAAGATTTTATTCTGGATTTTTCCATGTAGAACACTATGCAAGATTTTATTCTGGATTTTTCCATGTAGAACACTATGCAAGATTTTATTCTGAATTCTTCAATGAGGACATTATGCAAGATTTTATTCTGGATTTTTCCATGAGGACATTATGCAAGATTTTATTCTGCATTCTTCCATGTGGAACATTATGCAAGATTTTATTCTGGATTTTTCCACGAGGACATTATGCAAGATTTTATTCTGCATTCTTCCATGTGGAACATTATGCAAGATTTTATTCTGGATTTTTCCATGAGGACATTATGCAAGATTTTATTCTGGATTTTTCCATGAGGACATTATGCAAGATTTTATTCTGCATTCTTCCATGTGGAACATTATGCAAGATTTTATTCTAGATTTTTCCATGTAGAACACATGTTACTTAACAGGAATATGAGGTATCAGCCAGGAGATCTACTTTAGGGGCAACAAGGAGCACATTATTTAAAAGAAGAAGTAGAAAGTAGATGTGGAAGACACTTAATTGCAGGTCTTGGATGCCTGGCAAATATTAAATGAACAGGTGATGTCTGGTCCATGAATCAACATGAGCAGATGATGTCTGGTCTATGAATCAACATGAGCAGATGATGTCTGGTCCATGAATCAACATGAGCAGATGATGTCTGGTCCATGAATCAACTTGAGCAGATGATGTCTGGTCCATGAATCAACATGAGCAGATGATGTCTGGTCCATGAATCAACATGAGCAGATGATGTCTGGTCCATGAATCAACATGAGCAGATGATGTCTGGTCCAGGAATCAACATGAGCAGATGATGTCTGGTCCATGAATCAACATGAGCAGATGGTGTCTGGTCCAGGAATCAACATGAGCTGATGATGTCTGGTCCAGGAATCAACTTGAGCAGATGATGTCTGGTCCATGAATCAACTTGAGCATATGATGTCTGGTCCATGAATCAACATGAGCAGATGATGTCTGGTCCATGAATCAACAGGAGCTGATGATGTCTGGTCCAGGAATCAACATGAGCTGATGATGTCTGGTCCAGGAATCAACATGAGCAGATGGTGTCTGGTCCATGAATCAACTTGAGCAGATGATGTCTGGTCCATGAATCAACTTGAGCAGATGATGTCTGGTCCATGAATCAACATGAGCAGATGATGTCTGGTCCATGAATCAACATGAGCAGATGATGTCTGGTCCATGAATCAACATGAGCAGATGATGTCTGGTCAAGGAATCAACATGAGCAGATGATGTCTGGTCCATGAATCAACATGAGCAGATGATGTCTGGTCAAGGAATCAACATGAACAGATGATGTCTGGTCCATGAATCAACTTGAGAAGATGATGTCTGGTCCATGAATCAACTTGAGCAGATGATCTTTGGTCCATGAATCAACTTGAGCAGACGATGTCTGGTCCATGAATCAACAATGAGCATATGATGTCTGGTCCATGAATCAACTTGAGCAGATGATGTCTGGTCAATGAATCAACTTGAGCAGATGATGTCTGGTCCATGAATCAACTTGAGCAGATGATGTCTGGTCCATGAATCAACATGAGCAGATGATGTCTGGTCCATGGATCAACAGGAGCTGATGATGTCTGGTCCAGGAATCAACATGAGCTGATGATGTCTGGTCCAGGAATCAACTTGAGCAGATGGTGTCTGGTCCATGAATCATCTTGAGCAGATGATGTCTGGTCCATGAATCAACATGAGCAGATGATGTCTGGTCCATGAATCAACAGGAGCTGATGATGTCTGGTCCAGGAATCAACATGAGCTGATGATGTCTGGTCCAGGAATCAACTTGAGCAGATGGTGTCTGGTCCATGAATCAACTTGAGCAGATGATGTCTGGTCCATGAATCAACTTAAGCAGATGATGTCTGGTCCATGAATCAACATGAGCAGATGATGTCTGGTCCATGAATCAACATGAGCAGATGATGTCTGGTCCATGAATCAACATGAGCAGATGATGTCTGGTCAAGGAATCAACATGAGCAGATGATGTCTGGTCCATGAATCAACATGAGCAGATGATGTCTGGTCCATGAATCAACATGAGCAGATGATGTCTGGTCCATGAATCAACTTGAGCAGATGATGTCTGGTCCATGAATCAACTTGAGCAGATGGTGTCTGGTTTCTGAATCAACATGAGCAGATGATGTCTGGTCCATGAATCAACAGGAGCAGATGATGTCTGGTCCATTAATCAACATGAGCAGATGGTGTCTGGTCCATGAATCAACTTGAGCAGATGGTGTCTGGTCCATGAATCAACTTGAGCAGATGATGTCTGGTCCATGAATCAACTTGATCAAATGATGTCTGGTCCATAAATCAACTTGAGCAAATGATGTCTGGTCCATGAATCAACTTGAGCAAATGATGTCTGGTCCATGAATCAACTTGAGCAAATGATGTCTGGTCCATGAATCAACTTGAGCAAATGATGCCTGGTCCATGAATCAACTTGAGCAGATAATGTCTGGTCCATGAATTAACTTGAGCAGATGGTGTCTGGTTTATGAATCAACATGAGCAGATGATGTCTGGTCCATGAATCAACTTGAGCAAATGATGTCTGGTCCATAAATCAACATGAGCAGATGATGTCTGGTCCAGGAATCAGCTTCAGCAGATGATGTCTGGTCCATGAATCAACTTGAGCAGATGGTGTCTGGTTTATGAATCAACATGAGCAGATGATGTCTGGTCCATGAATCAACATGAGCAGATGATGTCTGGTCCATGAATCAACATGAGCAGATGGTGTCTGGTCCATGAGTCAACATGAGCAGATGGTGTCTGGTCCATGAATCAACTTGAGCAGATGATATCTGGTCCATGAATCAACTTGAGCAGATGATGTCTGGTCCATGAATCAACTTGAGCATATGATGTCTGGTCCATGAATCAACTTGAGCAGATGATGTCTGGTCCATGAATCAACTTGAGCAGATGATGTCTGGTCCATGAATCAACTTGAGCATATGATGTCTGGTCCATGAATCAACTTGAACAGAATGAGAACACAAACCTGTTTGTATATAAATCCTGATCTATTCACCGCTATTTATAAACAAGTGTATGTTGGGTGACACTTTGTTGCTTGTAGCCTTATATCGATCAGTGATGTCATCTTGCAGTAATGGAACAGAATGTAAACACACTCAGTGATTGTTAAAATAACTGTGCAGCAATGGAACAGAATGTAAACACACTCAGTGATTGTTAAAATAACTGTGCAGCAATGGAACAGAATGTAAACACACTCAGTGATTATTAAAATAACTGTGCAGCAGTGGAACAGAATGTAAACACACTCAGTGATTGTTAAAATAACTGTGCAGCAGTGGAACAGAATGTAAACACACTCAGTGATTGTTAAAATAATTGTGCAGCAATGGAACAGAATGTAAACACACTCAGTGATTGTTAAAATTACTGATCTTTTAAAATGTTTGTGTTCAGGTATGGAGAAATGTTGGTGAAGTCAAGGTCAGCAAACATTTCACATTGGAAACATATACTGTCCCTGTGGTAGTTCAAGTCTGTGTTGACTTTTTGAACATTTGTGACTTCTCTGTGGATAAATGTTGTCTTGTCAACATGACTTCAGATGATTGTAATGATTGTTCTCTTGTCAACATCTCAGGTGATTGTGATGACTCTGTTGTCAACATTTCAGGTGATTGTGATGACTGTTGTCAACATTTCAGGTGATTGTGATGACTGTTGTCAACATTTCAGGTGATTGTGATGACTCTGTTGTCAACATTTCAGGTGATTGTGATGACTGTTGTCAACATTTCAGGTGATTGTGATGACTCTGTTGTCAACATTTCAGGTGATTGTGATGACTGTTGTCAACATTTCAGGTGATTGTGATGACTGTTGTCAACATTTCAGGTGATTGTGATGACTCTGTTGTCAACATTTCAGGTGATTGTGATGACTGTTGTCAACATTTCAGGTGATTGTGATGACACTATTGTCAACATTTCAGGTGATTGTGATGACACTATTGTCAACATTTCAGGTGATTGTGATGACTCTGTTGTCAACATTTCAGGTGATTGTGATGACTTTGTTGTCAACATTTCAGGTTATTGTGATGACTCTGTTGTCAACATTTCAGGTGATTGTGATGACTCTGTTGTCAACATTTCAGGTGATTGTGATGACACTATTGTCAACATTTCAGGTGATTGTGATGACTGTTCTCTTGTCAACATTTCAGGTGATTGTGATGACACTATTGTCAACATTTCAGGTGATTGTGATGACTGTTCTCTTGTCAACATTTCAGGTGATTGTGATGACTCTGTTGTCAGCATTTCAGGTGATTGTGATGACTCTGTTGTCAACATTTCAGGTGATTGTGATGACACTATTGTCAACATTTCAGGTGATTGTGATGACTGTTGTCAACATTTCAGGTGATTGTGATGACTCGAGTTTGTGTCAGTGAGATAGAGATGGTTGAAGCTGAAGAAGAGAAAGCAGATGGTGGGATTAGGAGAGACAGAAAGAGTGGGAAGGAACATCGTAAGAAAAGAAAACAGAAAAACAAGAACCAAACAGAACTGAAAAAGAACCAGAAGAAGATGAATAACAAAAGTAAGCAACACTTGAGAGGTCATATTTGTTAAATGTCATGTCTTGTTTCCAACCTTTTAGAGATCTTGTTTGTTAAATGTCATTTCTTGTTTCCCACCTTTTAGAGATCTTGTTTGTTAAATGTCATGTCCTGTTTTTCACATTTTAGAGATCTTGTTTGTTAAATGTCATGTCTTGTTTTTCACCTTTTAGAGATCTTGTTTGTTAAATGTCATGTCTTTTTTCCCACCTTTTAGAGATCTTGTTTGTTAAATATCATGTCTTGATTCCCACCTTTTATAAATCTTGTTTGTTAAATGTCATGTCCTGTTTTTCACATTTTAGAGATCTTGTTTGTTAAGTGTCCCGTTTTTTAATCTTGTTGTGCAGGTTTCCCAATTTATATTCCACCGTGAGCATCTTCACTTAGCAGGTCTCGATGACTATATTCTTTTGTTTGAAAAAAAAAAAAAACTCATGATATGTGTGAGATTATATATGTGTGGGACCCATTATATGATATGTGTGAGATTATATATGTGTGGGACCCATTATATGATATGTGTGGGATTATATATGTGTGGGACCCATTATATGATATGTGTGAGATTATATATGTGTGGGACCCATTATATGATATGTGTGGGATTATATATGTGTGGGACCCATTATATGATATGTGTGAGATTATATATGTGTGGGACCCATTATATGATATGTGTGAGATTATATATGTGTGGGACCCATTATATGATATGTGTGAGATTATATATGTGTGGGACCCATTATATGATATGTGTGAGATTATATATGTGTGGGACCCATTATATGATATGTGTGGGACCCATTATATGATATGTGTGGGATTATATATGTGTGGGACCCATTATATGATATGTGTGAGATTATATATGTGTGGGACCCATTATATGATATGTGTGGGATTATATATGTGTGGGACCCATTATATGATATGTGTGAGATTATATATGTGTGGGACCCATTATATGATATGTGTGAGATTATATATGTGTGGGACCCATTATATGATATGTGTGGGACCCATTATATGATATGTGTGAGATTATATATGTGTGGGACCCATTATATGATATGTGTGAGATTATATATGTGTGGGACCCATTATATGATATGTGTGAGATTATATATGTGTGGGACCCATTATATGATATGTGTGAGATTATATATGTGTGGGACCCATTATATGATATGTGTGGGACCCATTATATGATATGTGTGGGATTATATATGTGTGGGACCCATTATATGATATGTGTGAGATTATATATGTGTGGGACCCATTATATGATATGTGTGGGATTATATATGTGTGGGACCCATTATATGATATGTGTGAGATTATATATGTGTGGGACCCATTATATGATATGTGTGGGACCCATTATATGATATGTGTCTTCTTCTTCTTCTTCTTCTTTCCTTCCTCATCTGCCTTTCAGCGTCGAGGGGAGATATAATTTGCGGTCTTTTGCTCTTATGTTCGCCTCTGCTGCTGTTATGTTTCCTAGTGCTTCTAATATTCCATCGATCCATTTTTTCGTGGTCGACCCTTGGGTCTGTTGTTCTCACAACGTTTGTTGAAGGCTCGTTGTGTTGTGTTTTGTTCTTTCTGCCTTGTCACGTGGCCGAACCATTTTATCTGTTGTTTCCTTATATATTCTATGGCTGGGGCTATTCCTAGCTTTTTTCTCAGTTCTACATTTCTGATCTTATCTCTCAGACTGTTTCCTGTCATTCGTCTAACACATTTCATCTCTGTAGAGGTTATTTTTCTTATTGTTCTTGCATCTAGAGTCCAGGTCTGGCATTGGTAGCACAACGTTGGAATGAAGATTGTATTGTATAGTGCTCGTTTTGCCTCCAGAGTTATTTCCTTGTTGGACAATAGTGGTGATAACTGTCCGATGATTTGACAAGCTTTGTTGCATCTTGATTCTATCTCTGCTGTTTGGGAATTGTCGTTTGTCATTAGACTTCCTAGGTATTTGAATTCCTCTACTTGTTTTAGTTGTCTGCCTTCTATAGTTATGTTGATGTTCTGTTTATTTTTGGCGACATTCATGACTTCTGTTTTGTTGATGTTGATTTTCATGTTGTATTTTGTTCCTAAGATGTTGAGTTTGTTTAAGTGTTCTTGTAGGTCTTCTATTGTTTCATGTATTAGTGCCTGGTCGTCTGCAAATAGAAGCTCGTTGATCTCCTCTGTCTCTGATGGGTTGGCTAGCTTGCATATATGGTCCATGTATGTAATAAACAGTAGGGGGGATAGTACGCACCCCTGTCTTACACCTCATCTAACTTCGAAGTGGTCTGTGTAGCCTGTTGCTGTTCTGACCCTGCAGCTGCTGTTGGCGTAGAGACTTTTAATAATGTTGGTTAGATGGTGGCTTACTCCGTATGTTGTTAGTATCTCCCACAGTTGTTCTCTGTTTACTCTGTCGAATGCTTTTTCCTGGTCAATGAAGGCTATGTATAAGTTTTGGTTGTGTTCTGTCGTTTTTTCTGCAAGCTGTTTTAGTGTGAATAGTGCGTCGGTACATCCTCTGTTTTTTCGGAACCCCATTTGAGAATCGCTTAACTGTAGTTCTATTATTGGTCTCAGTCTTTTTTCCAAGATTTTGGCGTATAGCTTTCCTACATGGCTGAGCAGAGATATACCTCTATATTGATTGCAGTCTCTTTTGCTACCTTTCTTTTTCCATATTGGTATGATGATTGCCTGTTGCCAGTCTTCTGGGGCTTGTTGTTGCTGCCATGCTGCATTAAATATTCTGTGCAGCCATTGCATTCCTGTTTCTCCCGCTGCTGCTATTATTTCTATTGGAATGTTATCTATCCCTGGTGCTTTGTTTCTTGGTGCATATTTGATTACTTCTTCTATTTCCTCTTTCATGATGTTGGGTTCAGTATTTGTGAGTTCTAGTGTGGTTTTTGTTGTCTTGTTGGTAGTTGGTATGTTTAACAGGTCTTCAAAATATTCTTTCCATCTCTGTTGCATACATTGGTTATTTGATATTGGTTGTCCGTCTTTGTCATTTATCAGCTCAGTAGGATCATGGTTTTCTTTTCTCGCTCTTGTGGCTTTTACTGCTTTGTAGAAATCTCTTGTGGCTGTCTTGAAGTCCCTGCTCATGTTTTGTCCGAATTCTGTCCAATTCTTTTGCTTAGCTTCTTTGATCAGCATTTTAGCTCTTTTTCGAACTAAGGCATATCTTTCATATTTTTCTTGGTTCTTGTTCTCCCTCCAATTTTTAAACAGTTTCTTCTTTTCTTTAATTGCTTCTCTGATTGTTTGGTTCCACCACGGGGTGCTCTTTTTCCCTTCTCTGATATGATATGTGTGGGATTATATATGTGTGGGACCCATTATATGATATGTGTGAGATTATATAGGGTGTTTATAAAGTCTCACTACACTTGGTATCTAGGTCAATTTGAAAAAAATGTTTATGACGTCATCACAATATGTGCTCAATGGTAAGTTCACTTGTTGCGACAGTTTTCTTAATGACTTGTCTGGACTTTTAAGGATTCTGTCTTGGATATCTAAACATATTTCATCATTCACAGCAGGCCTACCAGATCGTGGAGCATCTTCCACATTTCCAGTAGCAATAAACTTATTCAACAAATTTCATTGACAGTGGGAGCACATATTGTGATGACGTCATAAACATTTTTTTTTCAAATTGACCTAGATACCAAGTGTAGTGAGACTTTATAAACACCCTGTATATGTGTGGGACCCATTATATGATATGTGTGAGATTATATATGTGTGGGACCCATTATATGATATGTGTGGGACCCATTATATGATATGTGTGGGATTATATATGTGTGGGACCCATTATATGATATGTGTGAGATTATATATGTGTGGGACCCATTATATGATATGTGTGGGACCCATTATATGATATGTGTGGGATTATATATGTGTGGGACCCATTATATGATATGTGTGAGATTATATATGTGTGGGACCCATTATATGATATGTGTGGGATTATATATGTGTGGGACCCATTATATGATATGTGTGAGATTATATATGTGTGGGACCCATTATATGATATGTGTGAGATTATATATGTGTGGGACCCATTATATGATATGTGTGGGATCCATTATAAGATATATGTGACACCCATTATATGATAGTGTGGGATCCATTATATGATATATGTGACACCCATTATATGATGTGTTGCTCATCATATGACATGTGTGAGACTGATCCAGTTTTTGTTTGTTACCACCAAACCCTACCAGGCCCGCCACATGAGCCCCTGTCACCACCGACTTACCTGAGCGTTCAACCACACACAACAACAGCATTTGTCTCATGGCAACCTCCACGAGATAGTGCCGGTGAACACATTCCCGTGGACAGCTATAAGATTGGGTATGGCCAGGGTTTCCCAGATCTACATTCTGTCCAAGTTGATGGGCAGGAAGTGACTTACAGAATCCAGAATTTAGGTGATTGTGTCATCTTTCACTTAATGTATCAGTGTTTTTGTGTTGAGTTGTTGAGCTCATGTCCTCTCAGTTGTGACTTGTCTTCCTGCATACTTGGCTCTGTGAGACCAATGGTGGCCATGTGATGTCTTTAAGGTTTCTTTGTGTTCTTCTTAACAAGCTGTGATGTTATTGAGAAGAAGGGGAAGTCATGGCTGTGTCAGTGTCTGTCAGTATGTCAGTGTCTGTCAGTATGTCAGTGTCTATCAGTATATCAGTGTCTGTCAATATGTCAGTGTTTGTCAGTATGCCAGTGTCTGTCAGTATGTCAGTGTCTGTCAGTATGTCAGTGCCTGTTTGTATGTCAGTGTCTGTCAGTATGTCAATGTTTGTCAGTATGTCAGTGTCTGTTTGTATGTCAGTGTCTGTCAGTATGTCAGTGTCTGTCAGTATGTCAATGTCTGTCAGTGTCTGTTTGTATGTCAGTGTCTGTCAGTATGTCAGTGCCTGTTTGTATGTCAGTGTCTGTCAGTATTTCAGTGTCTATCAGTATGTCAGTGTCTGTTTGTATGTCAGTGTCTGTTTGTATATCAGTGCATGTCAGTGTCTGTCAGTGTCTGTCAGTATGTCAGTGTCTATCAGTATGTCAGTGTCTGTTTGTATGTCAGTGTCTGTTTGTATGTCAGTGTCTGTCAGTATGTCAATGTCTGTTTGTATGTCAGTGTCTGTCAGTATGTCAATGTCTGTATGTCAGTGTCTGTCAGTATATTAGTGTCTGTTAGTATGTTAGTATATGGCAGTGTCTGTCTGTATGTCAGTGTCTGTTTGTATGTCAGTGCCTGTTTGTATGTCAGTGTCTGTCAGTATGTCAGTGTCTGTCAGTATGTCAGTGTCTGTCAGTATGTCAGTGTCTGTCAGTATGTCAGTGTCTGTGTCTGTTTGTATGTCAGTGTCTGTCAGTATGTCAGTGTCTGTTTGTATGTCAGTGTCTGTCAGTATGTCAGTGTCTGTTTGTATGTCAGTGTCTGTTTGTATGTCAGTGTCTGTCAGTATGTCAGTGCCTGTTTGTATGTCAGTGTCTGTCAGTATATCAGTGTCTGTCAGTATGCCAGTGTCTGTCAGTATGTCCGTGTCTGTTTGTATGTTAGTGTCTATCAGTATATCAGTGTCTGTCAGTGTCTGTCAGTGTCTGTCAGTATGTCAGTGTCTGTCAGTATGTCAGTGTCTATCAGTATGTCAGTGTCTGTTTGTATGTCAGTGTCTGTTTGTATGTCAGTGTCTGTCAGTATGTCAGTGTCTGTTTGTATGTCAGTGTCTGTTTGTATGTCAACTACTAATTATAATTTTTCTTATTCATTTTTGTGCAAAACTTAGCATGCAGTTGTGTGTCATTGCACATACGCATATATATCTACGTAGTCATGATGTGTAGTTTTGTCAGATTATCACTACTCACAGACAGAGAGAGAGAGACAGGACACAAAGTCCAGATATTTTTCTTTATAGGAAAACACCTCGACCCGGCTGATATTTTAAAAAAAAAGAAAAATTACAAATGATGAAACACTATACCTTCCCCTTCATGAAGAAACACTATACCTCCCCTTCATGAAGAAACACTATACCTCCCCTTCATGAAGAAACACTATACCTTCCCCTTCATGAAGAAACACTATACCTCCCCTTCATGAAGAAACACTATACCTCCCCTTCATGAAGAAACACTATACCTCCCCTTCATGAAGAAACACTATACCTTCCCCTTCATGAAGAAACACTATACCTTCCCCTTCATGAAGAAACACTATACCTCCCCTTCATGAAGAAACACTATACCTCCCCTTCATGAAGAAACACTATACCTCCCCTTCATGAAGAAACACTATACCTTCCCCTTCATGAAGAAACACTATACCTTCCCCTTCATGAAGAAACACTATACCTTCCCCTTCATGAAGAAACACTATACCTCCCCTTCATGAAGAAACACTATACCTCCCCTTCATGAAGAAACACTATACCTCCCCTTCATGAAGAAACACTATACCTTCCCCTTCATGAAGAAACACTATACCTTCCCCTTCATGAAGAAACACTATACCTTCCCCTTCATGAAGAAACACTATACCTCCCCTTCATGAAGAAATGCAAAAATGTGGAAAGAGGAAGAAAGAATGACAAGTATGAGATTTGAAGTCAGTGGTGACATCAGTAACTGGTCCATGTTTATGACTTTCTGATTTTAGCCCAGGCTAGTAGATGTGTTGTGGCTTTTCAATCTAAATAGTTTCAATGCCCCACATCTTTTTTGCCATTAGTTTGACTTTGTCTCCATTAGGTATGCTCTTGATGTCTTATCTAGGCACTCATTTAGTTCCTTGAGCTCCAATACAACCCTAAACTTTAGTGCACCATTTTTTGAATTTGTTATTAAATTTATGGATACATGACTATGTCAATGAATTTCTGGATGCATGACTGTGCCAATGACATTGTGGATGCATGCTTATTGCTGAGTTTGTGGATATGTCAGTGAATTCAAATCTCTTATATTCTACAAGTTCTAGAAATATTACCTTGCTGAGCTAATTGGCGATCTTGATAACAAGTAACTCTGTGACCATTATTAGGTTCCTTTGACAATCTGAGTAGCTTGTCATTCTGTGATCAGACTAATAGTTCTATCTCAGAACTGTTTCTCTGTTATAATTGCATACCCATTCTGTAACTCCCTGGTTCAACCTCTGCTCTTATATCCGTAGGGAAATTGTAGAATGTCTAGACAAATCTCATGTCTTGATAGCTAACCAAAATGACTCCAGTGGTGCCCCAGAATATGTCCAACTCCTATTTCCATTCTACTTTATGTCTATTCTGCCACACACATCAGTCTTGATGCAGGTTCCTAAATTTGACTACTTCACTTTCCTGCTGACATCTCATTCAAGCTTCGAGTGAATCTGGCTGTAATTATTGCAATGGTTCTTCAAATCTGCTGATAACTTCTAATAATTCCTAACTCCTTCACTTTCTACAAACACTCTTCAGACAGGTTCCTAGACTTTGTCTAACTTCTACATCTCCATGGTATCTCCTGTATGCTTCTGAAGAGTAACTGAATAATCTCCTTAAGTTCTACATCTTCATAGTGTCTCCGGCTCGCTACAAAGAGACTAAATAATCTCCTTAACTTCTAAATTACCATGGTATCTCCTGCATGCTTCTAAAGAGTAATTGAATATCTAAAAGTCTCTCAACCAGTCCTTTTGGTGGCCAGATAGGCTCCTCCCACTTCTTTGGCACTCTGGGTACCTGGCGTGGTCAGTTCTAGGAACTCTGACTATGGTCAGTCTACTATTGGTCATATACCAATCAACCCTGTAACTCTGCCTTCCAATTCTGTCACTAATTCTCATTTTGTGAGGAGTTTTGATAAACATCTGTCTACCACTCCCATTACTTAGCTGCAAGCAAGACAAAGCTGCCCTTGATCTCTCTGACATAACATGTTCTCTCTCAGGAGCCTTTTGATCTTGTCCGCTGTCACGGAACCTCAGCTTTTCATCTACTGTCGCTGGACTTCAAAAGAGTCTGATTCATGAGGCATTCCTTGGTCTCTGGGAACTCTGTTTATGGGATGGCAGTGAGATGCCAGTTATGTCTAACATTTCCTGAGTCCGGTTAACATTCTCTCTCTGTCAAAGTTCATGCCACTCTCATGTTCAAGTCAAGCCTACTCCGGCTGATAGTCTTCCTTTGTCAAAGTATGTGCTGCACTTGTTTATTCTCCCCTAGCTGTTGTTTACTCGTTAGGATTGTTCACATTATAATAACTTTGTGGGTACATAACTTTGTTGGAGAGTTTGTGGGTACATAACTTTGTTGGAGAGTTTGTGGGTACATAATTTTGTTGGAGAGCTTATGGATACATAACTTTGTTGGAGAGCTTATGGATACATAACTTTGTTGGAGAGTTTGTGGGTACATAATTTTGTTGGAGAGCTTATGGATACATAACTTTGTTGGAGAGTTTGTGGGTACATAACTTTGTTGGAGAGCTTATGGATACATAACTTTGTTGGAGAGTTTGTGGGTACATGACTTTGTTGGAGAGTTTGTGGGTACATGACTTTGTTGGAGAGTTTGTGGGTACATGACTTTGTTGGAGAGTTTGTGGGTACATTACTTTGTTGGAGAGCTTGTGGACATGTGACTTTGTTGGAGAGTTTGTGGGTACATGACTTTGTTGGAGAACTTGTGGACATGTGACTTTGTTGGAGAGTTTGTGGATACATAACTTTGTTGGAGAGTTTGTGGACATGTGACTTTGTTGGAGAGTTTGTGGACATATGACTTTGTTGCTGAGCTTGTGGACATGTGACTTTTGGAGAGTTTGTGGATACATAACTTTGTTGGAGAGCTTGTGGACATGCGATTTTGTTGGAGAGTTTGTGGATACATAACTTTGTTGGAGAGCATGTGGATACATAACTTTGTTGCTGAGCTTGTTGACATGTGACTTTGTTGGAGAGTTTGTGGATACATAACTTTGTTGGAGAGTTTGTGGATACATCACTTTGTTGCTGAGCTTGTGGACATGTGACTTTGTTGGAGAGTTTGTGGATACATAACTTTGTTGGAAAGCTTGTGGACATGTGACTTTGTTGGAGAGTTGGTGGATACATAGCTTTGTTGGAGGGCTTGTGGACATGTGACTTTGTTGGAGAGTTTGTGGACATGTGACTTTGTTGCTGAGCTTGTGGACATGTGACTTTGTTGCTGAGCTTGTGGATACATGATTTTGTTGCTGTGCTTGTGGACATGTGACTTTGTTGCTGAGCTTGTGGACATGTGACTTTGTTGCTGAGCTTGTGGACATGTGACTTTGTTGCTGAGCTTGTGGACATGTGACTTTGTTGCTGAGTTTGTGGATACATGACTTTGTTGCTGAGCTTGTGGATACATGACTTTGTTGCTGAGCTTGTGGATACATGACTTTGTTGCTGAGTTTGTGGGTACATACTTTGTTGCTGAGCTTGTGGACATGTGACTTTGTTGCTGAGTTTGTGGATACATGACTTTGTTGCTGAGCTTGTGGACATGTGACTTTGTTGCTGAGCTTGTGAACATGTGACTTTGTTGCTGAGCTTGTGGATACATGACTTTGTTGCTGAGCTTGTGGATACATGACTTTGTTGCTGAGTTTGTGGGTACATACTTTGTTGCTGAGCTTGTGGACATGTGACTTTGTTGCTGAGCTTGTGGATACATGACTTTGTTGCTGAGCTTGTGGATACATGACTTTGTTGCTGAGTTTGTGGGTACATACTTTGTTGCTGAGCTTGTGGACATGTGACTTTGTTGCTGAGTTTGTGGATACATGACTTTGTTGCTGAGTTTGTGGATACATGACTTTGTTGCTGAGTTTGTGGATACATGACTTTGTTGCTGAGCTTGTGGATACATGATTTTGTTGCTGAGCTTGTGGATACATGACTGTGTTGCTGAGCTTGTGGACATGTGACTTTGTTGCTGAGCTTGTGGATACATGACTTTGTTGCTGAGCTTGTGGATATGTGACTTTGTTGCTGAGCTTGTGGATACATGACTTTGTTGCTGAGCTTGTGGATACATGACTTTGTTGCTGAGTTTGTGGATACATGACTTTGTTGCTGAGTTTGTGGATACGTGACTTTGTTGCTGAGCTTGTGGACATGTGACTTTGTTGCTGAGTTTGTGGATACATGACTTTGTTGCTGAGCTTGTGGATACATGACTTTGTTGCTGAGCTTGTGGATACATGACTTTGTTGCTGAGCTTGTGGATACATGACTTTGTTGCTGAGCTTGTGGATACGTGACTTTGTTGCTGAGCTTGTGGATACATGACTTTGTTGCTGAGTTTGTGGACATGTGACTTTGTTGGAGAGCTTGTGGACATGTGACTTTATTGCTGAGCTTGTGGACATGTGACTTTGTTGCTGAGCTTGAGGATACATGACTTTGTTGCTGAGCTTGTGGACATGTGACTTTGTTGCTGAGCTTGTGGACATGTGACTTTGTTGCTGAGTTTGTGGATACATATTTTCTTGCAGATCCTGGTAGAGAGTACATAGTTAGTGTGCGAGCTAAGACCAGATGGGGTGTCAGCCAGCCCCTTTATGAGACCATTCAGACACTCATTGCAGGAGAAGGTATGATTGCTTCTTAATCTTGGTGATATTTTTAAAGTTGAAATTAGTAGACTGAGGTCTGAGTGTGGTCAGCAACTCATAGCTGACAGCTTGAATTAAGTAGCAACAGCTGATCAAGATCCAACTCTACGTCTCCATTATGCCACAGGAAACAGATTAACCAGTCCAATAAAAGCAGGTAGGGATTGAAGAAGGAAGGCAACAGGGTACTCAAAAATGCAGTGCTGTAATCAGATGTGTTGGGTTGAAAGATACAAATATCACAGCCTAATGAAACGACAACACATCTACGCCCATATTGAACCCTTCATTACGATACCTATCTGTAACTCTCCCGGTTATGACACCATAGTAGAAATTGCTACCACTTAAATGTAACATTAGGTGCTCTAAAAATAGTAATTTCTCTCAACTTTTTACACAGTCCCATGTGTTCACACTAAACATGGGGGCTCGAAATTCCTGGCTCAAGTTGATTTATGGCCTGAGTTTCAATTCATGGACTGGACGTGTTACAATGTCTATCAGTATGGTCACTGTAAGTCTGTCAGTATGTTCTGCAGCCACATAGCATTCGCAGTTTCCCGAGTCACAAAGCATTGTTTGATGTCTGGCCAGGAAATGTCCCTGGTCACAGCAAAAAAAGGGCAAATGGCCAATTTCTTGAAAATTGAAGATTTTTTTTCGCATTAAACGATGTTTCTCACAATCTCAAAAATAAAAAAATTAAAAATTTCCAACAGCAATTGAAATAAATGAAATACTCAGAGGTCACCGGAAGTGGTAATTAGAACAGTACACGGAGGGTGATAATGTTTGGATATGGACAGATGTCAAATTTGGAGGAATTTGTGTTTTGAAGCCGTTTGAAGCCGGGCCTCGCTGCTGAGACCGGGAGTGGTTGCCGTAAAAAGAAATCACAGCACAGATAAAAATCCCAACTGGTTGCGCCAGGATTTGAACCCACAACCTCTCTGTCTCGAGGCCGGCCTCGAGACCAACCAGTCCCCCATGCAGTAAATTTGACTATGGTCTCGTAATGTAGGGTCAAGGTTGGATGATGAAGAGGAGTAGTCATTGGGTGAACATAGCAGCAGAAGAAGATAGAGAGATGGGACGCATGTAGACACACGTTGCTGAGGAAGGTAGGTCTATGAGAGATGAAGTGGAGTAGTCATTGGGTGAACATAGCAGCAGAAGAAGATAGAGAGATGGGGACGCATGTAGACACGTTGTTGAGGAAGGTAGGTCTATGAGAGATGAAGAGGAGTAGTCATTGGGTGAACATAGCAGCAGAAGAAGATAGAGAAATGGGACACATATAGACACACAGGAAGGTAGGTCTATGAGAGATGAAGAGGAGTAGTCATTGGGTGAACATAGCAGCAGAAGAAGATAGAGAGATGGGACGCATGTAGACACACAGGAAGGTAGGTCTATGAGAGATGAAGAGGAGTAGTCATTGGGTGAACATAGCAACAGAAGAAGATAGAGAGATGGGACGCATGTAGACACACGTTGCTGAGGAAGGTAGGTCTATGAGAGATGAAGAGGAGTAGTCATTGGGTGAACATAGCAGAAGAAGAAGATAGAGAAATGGGACACATATAGACACACAGGAAGGTAGGTCTATGAGAGATGAAGAGGAGTAGTCATTGGGTGAACATAGCAGCAGAAGAAGATAGAGAAATGGGATACATGTAGACACACAGGAAGGTAGGTCTATGGACGTGGTAGTCTTACAGACATGTCGGTCTTTTCTGTGGAAAGTAGTTTTGTTGTTTATGTCCATAACTGATAGCATGCAGCGCACTTTTCTTAGATGTAAATATTAATTTATCTGTTCAAATTGGCAGAAATGTGTGTACATTCCATTGTCTCAACTTGTTAATAAGGTTCTGTGTCAGTGACTGTCACAGGTTTCGTGGGGGTGTCATGTTTTCCTGCAAATGCCAGTTACAAAGGTAGCCTTTCTGTGGGGCTATGGACTTGTGTGTGAACATGTTATGCACAGTTTGAGGACCTGTGATTTCATATCCAGATATGATGCTGATAGTATTGCAACTGATGTCAGTTTGTTCTAATTTATGTTTGCTGAGAACATTCTTGTTGAAACTGTTGTGCTTGTCAATGAGAATGTGGTTAAGATGGCGCACTCAGACATGGTAGGCACATAAGTGGACTTATCAACCAACACAGAACTGGAGTCACTTGGATGCTGCAGGACTTGCTGAGGAGGGGATCTGAGCACCTATTTACATGTTTGAAGTGCAATGATGATAACCCGCAAGTAATTCAATGTGGCCTTTTTATATTCTTCTTGTCTCCAGTGTCAGAGCAGATAGTGCTGCCACCTGTTGGTGTCAGGCCAACTGCCATCTCATCGGAAGCCATCAATGTCACTTGGATTGACCTGTCAAAGTAAGTGAAGCGATAGCTTGTGATAATTTTACCGCTGCTTTGAGATCATTTATACAAATTCTCCATTCTCTGTATTGTAACTTTGTTATCCTCTCAGCTCTCTTGTCATCAGATTTCTCTAACCCATATTTATTTCTAGAAACTAGTACATCACTCATGTGGCAAATCATAAACACAAATACATATTTTTTTAAATGACTAAAGAATTACATATTGGATCCAGTAGTTGTGGACTGCTAGCTAACTGCCTTCAAGATTTGGCTGACTCTAAGGGGTTCATCTGTCTACCCTGATCACAGCCAAAAATAGACATCATGATACTAGGATACATGGTGTTGTTCCTCTCTAGTGCTTCAGGATACCCAAGCCAATGTAGGGTTCAGTGTGGTCGCTTATCACTTATCATTAATACTTATCTGTTGTGGGCTGCATCAACCTCTGTCCATTGTGATGTGGTTGCATCACCCTGAGCTAGAGGCACTGGCAGCTCTGAGTGTTGGTCACCAGATATTGTAGTAAAAAGATGATACCATTGATGGTGATTTTGCACACAACACGAGACATCAACGATTGATCAAGTTCAGTAATGAGACATATGTTTATTCACTGTTTGAAATGTTTACTCATCCAAATAACTAAAGCAACTTATAATGACTCATCGACTGTCTCTCTACCTTTACGACTTCTATCTTAAATGAGCCTGTGAGTTCTAAACCAGGCCCATGGGTTACAATGCAAGGTGATTGTCTGTAACAATATTATAGCCCTACACATAGTGACAGTTTGTCTAACTGCAGCCTCCATGAACTATGAACTCTAAGCTTGTCACATCCTAACCCTAACCTTTACATCACTTTAACACAAGATAACTGACCTTTGTTAAGGATGCTAGCTAACTGTTTACTTCTTGAAAGTTTGATTAGTTTCTACTGTAGTTACTACCATATTAATCTGACTGGTTTTAGTGTTTGAACTTATATATCCAAGCTCTCTATGTGTCCTCCATGCTAAGGTTGTCATCAACAATGTGTCATCCCTGGGTCTGCAGACCATAGTTTTAGATACACTGATCTGCTTCAAAATTCCAGAAAATGCCACTCCCAAAACCTGCTTCAACCATTCTCCTTCTTTTCTTGCTTGGGGTCCCCTCAACTACCATATTTCATAATCTTGAATCCCCCAGGGCTATTTACATATTCAACTATTTTAGATATTTTACATTTTATGCTGACCGACTCAAAGTTGAAAAGTGTCACCATTTTTGACACTTTTGTTCCAGTGGTTCTCCATCTTTTCTTGACCACAGTTTCTTCTTTAGCTACATTTTGTAGTTGCTGGTCCCTGGGACAGCGGGCATAATTTTAGAAACGCTGATCCACAAGTGTCACTGGTTTGCGTGGACACTTCCTGATCCCCCTTTTTCTCTACCTTCATTCTCACCACTATCCCCAGGCTCAGGGGTTTATACTATCTCAGGGGCATATCTCAAGTTGTTCTTTCCAATTACAATTACATGTCAGGTCCTAGGCATTGACCAGAGAGAACCATCACACCTTGTGGTGTCATTCCTCTTCAATTGCCTCCACTTGTCAGTAAAAGCATGCAGCTTATCTCCAGCAATGTTCACCACAAACCTCACCAGCAACAAACAAGTGTTGATGGTGTCAGTGCACAATACATGTTTTATGAAGGAATCGTTTTCTAGAAAATTTCTGTTCTGAAATTGTGTATCTCTATATTCTGGAACATTTGGCATAGATATGATGTGACTCTTTAAAAGACTGAACATAAATATGAAATAAACGAAACAACATATAGCTATGAATAGAACAAAACCACATATGGCCAGAACATTGCTATGCATAATAGAAAACAATTCCATGTACAACATATAGCAGAAAGATAACTTTTAATAAAACAAAACAGCTGCACAACATATGGCAAGGTAATGATATAGCAACAGAATTGTGGTTTCCAAGAGCCTGCATTTTTCCCATAGCAACATGATGGCTGTGAAACATGGAGTATCAACATATTTGCTGACCAATCCATAAGTGACTTTGAATGTAATTGTTACAGAAGAATACTCAGAGCTCTATGGATAAAAAAGCAAGAACAAAACATCAATTTTACAAGAACTTAATATTTCAGAAATCTTACTTCTCAAGATTCAAAGAAAATACAAACAGAGGAGAGAACATATTTGGATACATAAAGCATGATAGCCCAGAGATTATTATGGTGGGTGTGTGTGGGAGGAGCAGCCATAAAGGAGGTTACTGCCAAATGTTGCATATGATCTCATCTTGATTCCCTATGTAGTTGTCCTCATCAATCTTGAATCTAGGTATTTTTCTAATTAATTTCTTATGTTCAAGATTTTCTTCATTTTTCTTCTATTTCAAGGTTCCTCTTCAACTTTTCTTCTTAAGATTTTATTTATTTATTTTTTGAGAGTTCCTTTACTAATTTCTCATCTACGGGTTTCCTCATTAATTATCAACTATTGATTCCTTAATTAATTCTCATGTACAGATTTCCTCATTAATTATCAACTATTGATTCCTTAATTAATTCTCATATACAGATTTCCGGTTGTTTCCAAAATGGAGGAATTATTTTTCTCCGGCTTGGTATAGAACCGTTGATCAGAGGTTTAACAAGCCACTATTGTAAAAACGATGTTGTTAATGAAATGTAGACCTGATACAGAATGTGTAAATTAGCAGTAGATAATAGTGATAGTTTTTTCGGCCCTAAAACAACAACAAAAATAGAATTCTGGAATGTTCGAACAATGGCCGCGCCGACAAAACAAGCACAAGTTGCGAGCGAGATGGATAGATACGATCTAGATATTTTAGGATTAAGCGAAATGTGCTGGCTTGGAACAGGTAGGTAATCTGTTGACACCCAGCGAGATACTGAGAATAACATTGATGAGAGAGGCAAGAGCAGCAGGATTCGGCTCCCTCAATGAGATAGAGCTGCTTGCACAAAACAGAGACAAATGGCGAGATTTGATAAAATATCTTTAAAAGAATTGAAAACTGCTAGAACAAAAATTCAGATAAGAGAAGGAGTATCTTGGTCTATGCCCTATGGGCCGGCTACGGCTCGAAAGGTCAATAGATAGATAGACAGATTTCCTCATTAATTATCAACTATTGATTCCTTAATTAATTCTCATTTAATTGTTCTTCTTTTCTTATTGGTGATGTAATTTTGCAGAAATGGGAAGTCCACCTCCATGAAGATCAACTATTATGTGAGATATCGACAGCTGAACCACCTAGCCATTTCTGCCTCCAATGAAAAAGATTTCAAGATCCAACACACATCAGACATGTATGCTGTTGTCAGTGGTCTGCAGCCCTTCACCAAGTATGAATTTGCTGTCATGGCCTCTAATGGAGAGAAGAACAGCACTTGGTCTGTCCTGGTTTGGAACGTCACCTTGCAGGCAGGTATGGGACTAGATATAAAATTGATAATCTAGTTGGTCTCGTATCTACCAAAGAAATAAACCATGTATTCATTTATGTTATAAGCACACAGTTTAATTCACACAAATTTCACAGTCATCATACAATTATTTAAATTGCCACACAAATTTCACAGTCATTATAAAATTATTTAAGTTTCCCACATGCATTTCACAGTTATCATAAAATTATTTAAGATGCCCCACATACATTTCACAGTCATCATAAAATTATTTAAGTTTCCCACATACATTTCACAGTCATAATAAAATTATTTAAGTTTCCCACATACATTTCACAGTTATCATAAAATTATTTAAGTTGCCCCACTCACATTTCACAGTCATCATAAAATTATTTAAGTTTCCCACATACATTTCACAGTCATCATAAAATTATTTAAGTTTCGCACATACATTTCACAGTTATCATAAAATTATTTAAGTTGCCCCACACACATTTCACAGTCATCATAAAATTATTTAAGTTTCCCACATACATTTCACAGTCATCATAAAATTATTTAAGTTTCCCACATACATTTCACAGTCATCATAAAATTATTTAAGTTTCCCACATACATTTCACAGTTATCATAAAATTATTTAAGATGCCCCACATACATTTCACAGTCATATTAAATTATTTAAGTTGCCCCACACACATTTCACAGTCATCATAAAATTATTTAAGTTTCCCACATACATTTCACAGTCATATTAAATTATTTAAGTTGCCCCCACATACATTTCACAGTCATATTAAATTATTTAAGTTGCCCCCACATAGATTTTACAGTCATATTAAATTATTTAAGTTGCCCCCACATACATTTCACAGTTATAAAATTATTTCAGTTGCTACAGAAATTCACATCTACCAAAGGCAACAGTATCTCTGAAATGAGAAATTCACATTCAACCGTTTGCAATAGTAGCTACAAAATCTCCTGTATGAATGCATCAATCAAATTCATATTGAACACAGACACCTGTATGAATGCATCAATCAAATTCATATTGAACACAGACACCTGTATGAATGCATCAATCAAATTCATAATGAACACAGACACCTGTGAGCACCACCGTCTAATTCTCTCAGTGATCCTCTTATGACTGTGTTGGTTTCTGTGACAGGAAATATCCTACAATGAACAATCATGCATTTCTTCTCGTGATCGTGTGTCTTGGGTAAAGTGAGCAAGTGCCTAATTTATTCATTGATTTATTCATTCTCCCGTCTGGCCGGAGATGACATATAGGGCAAATGTCACAGTTATCCACAATTGATGATTTGCTGTTATTTCTTGGTTGTTTCCCATATTTCCCATATAATACAGGTAACTCATATTCAGTTAGTTTTTTTATGTTTTTTTTTTATATGGCGTAAGTCCAATTAATCGATGGCTTGACAAGCTGTCATTGTAAAAAGTATTGTTATGGAAACAGCACCATATACTTTAGAGTAGTGATCTCTGCAACATGTGCCATTTTGGCATGCAAGGTTTCTGTTTTTGAGATTGTGGTTCTGCCCTATGTGCCGTCTGCGGCTCGAAAGGACAATAGATAGATAGAAGTCCAATTAATACAAGTAAATACCATTTTTCTGAAACTCCGTTTTTACTCTCCTTCAAATTGATCTATATAGAACATTTTTCAAAAAACTGTATATTGGCTACTTCCAGAGCGGCTGATTATTTTTCTACAGGCAGAATGTTACCAAGATTGACAGAATGGACACTCATTTTAATGCATTTAACTGGAGATGTGGGTATTATGTCATTAGTCTTACTATTTATAGACATCATGTGAAAGGTCAGGAAGATACTTTCGTAAAACAATCCCAAGCACATGGGCTCCAGCAGCCAGTCCCTTCATTTTTGGATCACAATTGCTGTCAAATATAACCTGGAAGAGTTAGTCTGAAGGTTGAATGGATCATGTCTCACCAAGATGTAGGCAAAACCCCAAGATTTTACGGTATATAGGATATAGGATATACGGTAACCCACTGTGTTCTCCTGGGGTGAAGAAGGGGTGAAGTGACTTTTTGGTGAAATCGTGTGATTTTTGTAGTAGGCATGATAGTTTTCAAGATATTGAATTCACTGTTGAATGCTGTAGGTTTGTTTTTTTCATGATTTTTTTAAGTTGTTAATTTACAATTCATTAACAATTTCAACCGTTCAAACAGAGTAACATTTTTTTTACAAAGTTATTGGAAAGTGATCTGCCTATTAATTCACGTCAAAACAATAATGTCAATAATAGTTACAATTTTGTATGGAATCTGAGCATCTAAGACAACTCCAAGACATCAGCCATAACCATGTTAATGTTAGTCAAATCGCTCTTTTCTGTCAATAGCTCTGCATCTTTAACTCTTTCAGGACCAGAACAGGAAACAGGAATTTTCAGATTTGGACCAGAAAACTCGACTTTTTTTTCCTGTTTCCAGAAATTTTACCATATACCTTTTTCATTTGACTACTTCACCCAATAATTGAGATAAATGTGGCATGTGTTATATATCACTGGAAAGGGAAATGGATACAGAAAATGAAAATAGCAATATATTTCTGATATGTCATTATTTAAAGAAATAGTTATATTAAAAAAAAAATATTCAAGGTAGATAATTTTAAATTTTAAATATTGTATTTCACTTACCCATTTCCATCCAGATATGTGTTGCTATCCATTTGTCTTGAAATATTACACAACATAATCCAAATTCCTCGAAGATACAGTTTATTTGATGAATTTATGTCCACAAATAACAAAATTATGCACATTTTTGTAAATGATCCCAGAATAAAAAATTTTCTAATTTTTGTACATCACAACAATATTATTTACAAGTCAAGCTTATTATTTTTATTGACACATATGTACTTATTGTGTGTGATATTCCCTAAAGCATGTTTTAGCGCACAGATGTGGCTTATCCGGACAACCTGTACAATAATAGCTGCTTCGTTTTCTTACTTTCCACTGCTCCGAACAATGAACACACTGCAGGTCTTTCCCATCAAAATCAATGAGATGGATGGCACCCTGATATCTCTGCTGCTCCGAACAATGAACACACTGCAGGTCTTTCCCATCAAAGTCAATGAGATGGATGGCACCCTGATATCTCTGCGGCTTCATGTTCCATTTTTTCCCCGGCTTGGATAAATCAACTTGAAGAAGGTTGTTAGGAATAGGTGTCTCTGCTCCTACTATGCTACACAAATCATAAATAAGCAGCTCCTTTAAATCTGCAAATGGCATAGACTTTTCAGTGTTAGGGCAGCTCAGGTTATATAAAATATGAGCATTGAGTTGTGTGATCTCAATTATCCACATAAATATTTTCTTCCACCATTTGACTGTCTTCCTTGTGTGGTTCCCATAATATGAGATCATCTGGTCTACTCTGTCACATCCATTCATTGAGTGGTTGTAGCTATGGATGGGTGATGGCTTCCTGACTTGACTCCTACCTTCATTTCTGACCTCAAATGTGACACTTCCATGTGTTGTCACCAATTGGCAGGGCTTTTTGGATTTTTTATCCCTCCAGTTGACACACATAACTTGCTCCTCATAATTGATGAACCACTTTGCCTCATTCACTGATATTTTTTTATTTTTGACTTCTGCTGGAAATCCGCGTCTGTTGGAATTTAGCGTTCCAGTGTAGTTGTGATTTTTCTGCCGCAGAAATTGAACAAGTAGCAGGGAAGTATAATACCGGTCAGCAAACAAATGATGATGATCTGTGATGCCTTCCAGTAGCTTGTTGAAAACTTTGACAGCATGTGATGAATGTGGGTCTGTTTCAGGCCTGTAAGCTGTGTCCGTACCAAAATATACCAGGAGGTTGAAAACGTATCCGGTGATTGATATTTTTTTGGCTTACTGGCATTGTACTGCTTGTACTTAAATCTTCCCTTGTAGCCTATAACCATCTCATCGATGCAGATATTTTCAAACGGATAAAACGCTTCTTGAAATTTTTCGATCAATGAATTGATGAACAGCTCAATTTGACATTTTCCAGCCGCATCAGGACCAGCCGCATCAGGACCAGCCGCATGAAGCATAGATTGATAAATGAGTACAAATCTGGTCCGACTAAACATGCACCTAAACCAAGGACTACTTTTAAATGATTGAATGGACCAGTAATCCTTTATAGAATTTTGTGCATTCATTCCCATGGCAATCAGGACTGCCAGAAACTGAAAAAAAGTATTACGGTCCAACGGTGTCCATTTAGCAAAACTGGAATACCTGCGTACAGGAGTACTCAATTCCATTTTTTGCTGAGCATAATTGTTGATATTTTGAATAAGACTGTCAACAATTGTGTCAGTCAACAGGCTCAGAAAATACTTGGAAGGTGAAGCATTTTCTGGAGGATCTAACTTACATCCAGAATTTATATTTTGGAAGCTAGATTTTTCTATGGTATCTCCATCTCTGGCTTCATGCCACCCATCAGCAGGCTTCCTAGCCACATCTGTCCTGTCAGCTTTGGCTGACAGAATAGTATCAGTTTCATCATCAGAATCACTGCCACTAAATTCCTCTGAGTCACTGATAGTGCTGGACTGGAGGCATCGACCAGCTAAACCTAAACAAGAGTTAGCGAGTCTTGGTTTCTTGCCACTTGACTTACCACTCGACTTACCACTCGACTTACCACTCGACTTACCACTCGACTTACCACTCGACTTACCACTCGACTTACCACTCGACTTACCACTCGACTTACCACTCGACTTACCACTCGACTTACCGCTCGACTTACCACTCGACTTACCGCTCGACTTACCACTCGACTTACCGCTCGACTTACCGCTCGACTTACCGCTCGACTTACCACTCGACTTACCGCTCGACTTACCACTCGACTTACCGCTCGACTTACCGCTCGACTTACCACTCGACTTACCGCTCGACTTACCACTCGACTTACCACTCGACTTACCACTACGATTATCATGACTATCACCACAAAAACTCTCGTCTGAATCTGAATAGTCCATTTCTGATTCACTAAATAACAGTGTTTCGAACATAGATCTCGCTTGTTCTGCACTATATCGTTTCGGGCGAGATGTACTGCAAGAACTACCAGCAGTGGGCGTGGCCATTTTGTGATAGAAATTTCAGAAAAAAAACAATGAATATCAATGAATAATTTTTAAAGATACAAACGTCAACCCACGCCGTCGTAAACGGAAAGATCAAGGAAAATAACTCTCGCGACCGGAAATCAAGTATTGGTTGAAACAAAAACGAAATTAGGTGAAAACGAAACAAATATTCAGCTATATCCAAAATATCCGACATATCGGTGTTGTCCAAAAGGATAACGCCGAGGACTCGGCGCTGGACCTGAAAGAGTTAAATGTTTAATCATTAATTTACTGGATAATATTTGTTTGAAAAAAAATGGATTAAAAAAAATTCAGCATTAATTTAAAGTTAAATTTATTATAATCATAATATGAAATTTGAAAGAAATCTGACAATCACGAGGTGGAGATAGTATCCCAGTCTCCGAGTCTATGTCTGGCAGAAACCATTATAAAATAAGTAATTAATAAAATAATCAACAACATATTATATAATAAAATAAATATTCATGATAAATAGTAATATTTAATAATAATAATTATTAATATAAATTAACACTTACAATTGACATGTTTTTTCCCCCTATTTGTACAGCATTTTTTGGGTCTGGTGTACAGGTTTGCCTAAAAAATATATGGAAGGTATGGTTTCCTTAATCCCATGGTTGAGTTGAGCTGTCCCTAGTTCTGCATAGAGACTCTCTTGGTTTGTGCTTTCTTTTGCCAGATGGTTTCCATATAAATGCCTGGTAGGAAAGTCTTTGTCAGCACATCACTGATTTATTTCCAACACCTTCTTTTTATAATGCTTGACACATATTCTTGTTTAGATTCATCTCTTATTTGTTCATTTCAAATATATATGTTGTTGTTCATCATTACAATCATGGACTAGACTTTCTGTTTTGGTAACAAGCAATGTTTTATGATGATGGCCTGTTTGGCAGCTGATCAACTGTCCATCACAAGAGAGGAGATAAACAATGCATTTAGTTTGAATTGTCTCCCCCTTGAGCTGCATAAGCTCATGGAGATGAATAATAAACATGGGGTTCTGTGTTCAAGGTCAACACATAAAGAGAACTGTGTCATCAGCATCAAGTACCATGTCTGCTGCCATAGGTGATCATGTCTCTCCACAATTCTCATTCCCCACAGCTATTTATCATTTCTGTTGTTGACCTTCTGCCAAGCCATTCTCTTAAGCTGTCTGGTATCTTTTCTCTTTGCTTCCCTCTATCTCTGCATCCCTCAATTTTCCCAGTTGTCACAATATATTCCAGCTGTTCCCTTCTCATTACATGGCCAAAAAATGATGATTGTTTATTCCTTGTTATTGAAAATTAGCTCTCTTTTTGCTTTGGCCTCTTTCAGAATGTTTTCATTACTCTTCTTAGCTGTCCACGGTATTCTCAATATTCTGCTGTAAAACCACATTTCTGTAGCCTCCAGTAGTTTTCATGTCTGATGTCCTATTGTCCATGATTCACATCCATATGTTAAAATGAAAAGAACTGTGTATCAGCTGAAAATAGATGTGAACAAGCTGTACAATTATGTTCAGGCAACATTTGAAAAACAACAAAAATGTGTACACAACCTTCAGTTAAATGTTTACCAAATGTGACAAAAGTGATAGTAAGGCAATACGTCTGGATGAGCTGTAAATCTGCAGACAGCCCAGTAAATAGCAAACATTTGAGACCAAAATTACTGTTTAATCTCAGTGTGTGATGGAATATTGTTGGGCATGTCTGTGGTTTAGTCTACCACCTTGAAGCCTGACAAAAATTGTATATACACTTTACTGTTGGTCTTTCGTGAACCTTGTAGACTCACCTTCAACTTTTGTGTCCGTGTAATATAAAATGTTTAAATCTACATTCTCATAATAGCAAACCACATTATTTTTTTGTCTTTATCTTTATTTTTATCGTTATAACAGAGCTACATTAAGCATAGTATCATTGTAACAGGGCTACATTAAAACATAGTTAAAACAAAGCTAAATT
The DNA here is from genome assembly GCA_032433765.1 of Megaustenia siamemsis. Lineage (NCBI taxonomy): Eukaryota > Metazoa > Mollusca > Gastropoda > Stylommatophora > Ariophantidae > Megaustenia > Megaustenia siamemsis. Next base: position 98,938,554 of record JAVIAB010000047.1, on the reverse strand, counting down.
AAAAACAGTACAGTTTAACAAAGCTGCATTAAACACAGTACTGTTATAACAGAACTACGTTAAACAGTGTCGTTATAACAGAACTACATTAAAAACAGTCCCATTATAAGAGAGCTACAGTAAATACAGTATCATTATAACAGAGCTACATTAGATACAGTATCATTATAACAGAACTACATTAAAAACAGTCCCATTATAAGAGAGCTACATTAAATACAGTATCATTATAACAGAGCTACATTAGATACAGTATCATTATAACAGAGCTACATTAAATACAGTATCATTATAACAGAGCTACATTAAATACAGTATCATTATAACAGAGCTACATTAGATACAGTCTCATTATAACAGAGCTACATTAAACACTTCCCTTTGTAATAATGATCACATTGCTCACAAAATGTTAAGGTGGTAACATTTAAAATAAGGCAATAACAACATATACCCCATACTTTATGTGCGGTTTATGGAGTACTTTCCTGTTATCATTTCTGTTGTTTTTGCTGTTATTCTTTGATTGTCTCTATCCACAAACTAAGTGGAAACAGCTTTGCCATTGTGTGGCTCATGTTATCATCTCATTGACCAGCTCCATCGAGTGCTCCAAGAGACCTCACCATCATCCAAGGTCCAGACAACAATAGACAGATCATTATCAGCTGGCAACCTCCGCTTATGGCTAATGGTGCCCTGACAGGTATGGGACAGCAACAAGTAGGTAGTAATCTGTTGTCTATGTTGAGATGTTGACATGGAACGTGGTTGCAAGTTACCTGTTTATGTTGAGAGGTTGACATGGTGCCCTGACAGGTATGGGACAGCAACAAGTAGGTAGTAATCTGTTGTCTATGTTGAGATGTTGACATGGAACGTGGTTGCAAGTTACCTGTTTATGTTGAGAGGTAGCCATGGTTGTAAATAGTTATAATCAGTTACTAATCACGTAAAGCTTCTAACATACCATTTTTTCTTTTTTTCAATTTTTCCTTGTAAATAGTTACCTGTTTGAGATGTTGACAGGGTACCATGGTTGTAGAATGTTACCTGTTTATGTTGAGATGTTGACATGGTGCCATGGTTGTAAGTAGTTACCTGTTTGAGAGGTTGACATGGTGCCATGGTTGTAGAATGTTACCTGTTTATGTTGAGATGTTGACATGGTGCCATGGTTGTAAGTAGTTACCTGTTTGAGAGGTTGACATGGTGCCATGGTTGTAAGTAGTTACCTGTTTGAGAGGTTGACATGGTGCCATGGTTGTAAGTAGTTACCTGTTTGAGATGTTGACAGGGTACCATGGTTGTAGAATGTTACCTGTTTATGTTGATATGTTGACATGGTGCCATGGTTGTAAGTAGTTACCTGTTTGAGAGGTTGACATGGTGCCATGGTTGTAAGTAGTTACCTGTTTGAGAGGTTGACATGGTGCCATGGTTGTAAGTAGTTACCTGTTTGAGATGTTGACAGGGTACCATGGTTGTAGAATGTTACCTGTTTATGTTGATATGTTGACATGGTGCCATGGTTGTAAGTAGTTACCTGTTTGAGAGGTTGACATGGTGCCATGGTTGTTAGTAGTTACCTGTTTATGTCGAGATGTTGACATGGTGCCATGGTTGTAAGTAGTTACCTGTTTGAGAGGTTTACATGGTGCCATGGTTGTTAGTAGTTACCTGTTTATGTTGATATGTTGACATGGTGCCTTGGTTGTAAGTAGTTACCTGTTTGAGAGGTTGACATGGTGCCATGGTTGTTAGTAGTTACCTGTTTGAGAGGTTGAATTGGTGCCATGGTTGTAGAATGTTACCTGTTTATGTTGAGATGTTGACATGGTGCCATGGTTGTAGGTAGTTACCTGTTTGAGACGTTGACATGGTGCCATGGTTGTTAGTAGTTACCTATTTGAGAGGTTGACAGGGTACCATGGTTGTAGAATGTTACCTGTTTATGTTGAGATGTTGACATGGTGCCATGGTTGTAAGTAGTTATCTGTTTATGTTGAGATGTTGACATGGTGCCATGATTGTAAATAGTTACCTGTTTATGTTGAGATGTTGACATGGTACCATGGTTGTAAGTAGTTACCTGTTTATGTTGAGATGTTCACATGGTACCATGGTTGTAAGTAGTTACCTGTTTATGTTGAGATGGTGCCATGGTTGTAAGTAGTTACCTGTTTGAGAGGTTGACATAGTGCCATGGTTGTAAGTAGTTACCTGTTTGAGAGGTTGACATGGTACCATGGTTGTAAGTAGTTACCTGTTTATGTTGAGATGTTCACATGGTACCATGGTTGTAAGTAGTTACCTGTTTATGTTGAGATGTTGACATGGTGCCATGGATGTAAGTAGTTACCTGTTTGAGAGGTTGACATAGTGCCATGGTTGTAAGTAGTTACCTGTTTGAGAGGTTGACATGGTACCATGGTTGTAAGTAGTTACCTGTTTGAGAGGTTGACATGGTTGTAAGTAGTTACCTGTTTGAGAGGTTGACATGGTTGTAAGTAGTTACCTGTTTGAGAGGTTGACATGGTTGTAAGTAGTTACCTGTTTGAGAGGTTGACATGGTTGTAAGTAGTTACCTGTTTGAGAGGTTGACATGGTTGTAAGTAGTTACCTGTTTGAGAGGTTGACATGGTTGTAAGTAGTTACCTGTTTGAGAGGTTGACATGGTGCTCTAGTTGTAATGTAGTAGGGAAAGAGAATATTCAAGGTTGCACTATATTTAGAATAAGCTCACAGCAAAATAGGCCAAGGTTATCAGACCAGACAGTGTGGGCTGACAGACAAACAGGCAAGGTCAACAGGTAATGCCCACAAAAAGGTGTGTGCGTAAAGAAATATTAAAATATATAACAGTAATTGGGTGGAAAAGGAGTGGCAAGTATATAAAAAGACACCCAGAAACCAACAGACAGGCAGATACAGGCAAACACTATCAGAGAGAGAACACACAGAAGACAGAGCAGAGCAGTTAGAAAGGCTGCTATTACTAGTGTAGATAGATAAGACATTAGAACAAGACAATGTTAGTCCACAACAGTACTTGTGTAGACATTAGTCCACAACAGTACTTGTGTAGGCATTAGTCCACAACAGTACTTGTGTAGGCATTAGTCCACAACAGTACTTGTGTAGACATTAGTCCACAACAGTACTTGTGTAGACATTAGTCCACAACAGTACTTGTGTAGGCATTAGTCCACAACAGTACTTGTGTAGACATTAGTCCACAACAGTACTTGTGTAGACATTAGTCCACAACAGTACTTGTGTAGACATTAGTCCACAACAGTACTTGTGTAGACATTAGTCCACAACAGTACTTGTGTAGACATTAGTCCACAACAGTACTTGTGTAGACATTAGCACGATGGCAAGGAAGTGTAATCTGTGTTAAATAGTTTCAAGAGTATTTGCATCAAACCATCAAGCATTATTGTTATTGAATTAAGCTTAGAAATGATGTGTTGATTCTAAGTTTATAATTATGAAGTACTTTGAAAGTGTATTCATGTGAACTGTGTCCAGAGTACTGTAAAATAATACATTTATAAATACTTAAATGTGTTAAAGAAAGAATAATAAGATGGCCTATATGAAGTATAAGAAATAAAGTATGAGAGATAGAAAAAGCAATATCAAATACAAGTATAATATAAATAACCATTTAACCCCCAGATTACGATACATATCTATAACTCTCCCAGTTACAATAACGTAGTAATAATTGCTACCACTTAAATGTAACATTAGGTGTTCTAAAAAATAGTAATTTCTCTAAACTCTCGAAACAGTCCCGTGTGTTCACACTAGACAAAACACAGGGACTCGAATGTTGCCAAAGGCCAGGAAATTTCCCTGGTCACATCAAACAAACAAAAAAAAAGGAAAAATGGCCAATTTCTTGAAAATTTACATTTTTTTTTTTTCAGCATTAAATTATGTATCTCTTGTTCTAAAAAAAAAACACACACAAAAATGTCCAACAGTAATGGAAACAAATGAAACACTCAGGGGTTGCCAAAAGTGGTAATTAGGAAGGTACAGGGGGGGGGGGGGGTAATGTTTGAATATGGGAAAGTTTGAAGAATTTGTGTTTTGTTGTGGTAAATTTGACCATGGTCTCGTAATCTAGGGTTAAAGAAGAACAAGCTTGACTCTAGATTACGTACCATTGGACAAATTTACCACATCAAAACACAAAATCTGATAGTTTGCTGTGTTCAAACATTACTCTCTTCCCCCCATGTACCTTCCTAATACTACTTCTGGTGACCCTCAAGTGTTTCATTTGTTTCTATTGATGTAGACATTTTTTTTTTTCTCTGTTTTGTGACATACTATCCTATAATACAAAAAAATTTGCCAAACTTCAACAAATTTGTTTTTTTTATATTTTTGTTGTTCCCTTTGAACCATGGGAATTTCCTCAGTCATCGGCAGCATCAAACAGCTCTTTGTGACTTGGGGAAACTCAGTGAATAACGTTTTGAGGTAGCCGAACATACAGATGAATTTATGGTGTCTGTTTGAATAGACAAAATAACACGTACAGGCCAAGCAGTCAGACTCATGTGATAAATTAACCTGAGACAGGAAATCTGAGTTCCCTGTGTGTCTAATTGGTAAATACACAGCTGTGTGTCAAACGTTCACAGAAAATACTATTTTTAGTGCTCCTAATGTTACAATTAAGTGGTAGTATTTTGTACTAAAGAATGTAATAAAGCGCGCCACAGATAGATATCGTAATTAAGGGTCAATGAGCATAGAATCTCATTACTTTAGTGCCATAAACAGATGCAAGTCAACATATGAACATTGAAGTTATTAAACCCTTTACAGTAAGTGTGTTACCTGTTTATGTTGATAGTTTGACTTGGTGCCATGGTTGTAAGTAGTTACCTGTTTATGTTGATAGTTTGACTTGGTGCCATGGTTGTAAGTAGTTACCTGTTTATGCTGATAGTTTGACTTGATGCCATGGTTGTAAGTAGTTACCTGTTTATGTTGATAGTTTGACTTGGTTGTAAGTAGTTACCTGTTTATGTTGATAGGTGTACACGGTGCCATGGCTGTAAATAGTTACCTGTTTATGTTGATAGTTTGACTTGGTGCCATGGTTGTAAGTAGTTACCTGTTTATGTTGATAGTTTGACTTGGTTGTAAGTAGTTACCTGTTTATGTTGATAGATTGACTTGGTTGTAAGTAGTTACCTGTTTATGTTGATAGTTTGACTTGGTTGTAAGTAGTTACCTGTTTATGTTGATAGGTGTACACGGTGCCATGGCTGTAAATAGTTACCTGTTTGTGTTGATAGATTGACTTGGTTGTAAGTAGTTACCTGTTTATGTTGATAGGTGTACACAGTGCCATGGCTGTAAATAGTTACCTGTTTATGTTGATAGTTTGACTTGGTTGTAAGTAGTTACCTGTTTATGTTGATAGATTGACTTGGTTGTAAGTAGTTACCTGTTTATGTTGATAGATTGACCTGGTTGTAAGTAGTTACCTGTTTATGTTGATAGTTTGACTTGGTTGTAAGTAGTTACCTGTTTATGTTGATAGATTGACTTGGTTGTAAGTAGTTACCTGTTTGTGTTGATAGATTGACTTGGTTGTAAGTAGTTACCTGTTTATGTTGATAGGTGTACATGGTGCCATGGCTGCAGGTCTGTTATTTTGAAAAATTGACAAATTATATCTAATATTCTATTTTTGATTGGTTCTCATGCTGCTGTATTGTTCTTTGTCCAACTGCCTTCTTATTGATCTGTTGGTTTCTGTTTATTATGGTTCTATTGGTTTCTGTTTATTTTTGGGTTTGTTGGTTTCTGTTTATTATCATTCTATGAGAGTAACCCTGATAAATTAGAGATAACTCTGACAAATGAGAGTTGATCCTGACAAAAAAATAACACTGACAAATGAGAGATAATAATGACAAATGAAAGATAACCCTGAAAAATGAGAGATAACCCTGACAAATGAGAGATAACACTGACAAATGAGAGATAATAATGACAAATGAGAGATAACTCTGACAAATGAGAGATAACCCTGATAAATGAGAGATAATAATGACAAATGAAAGATAACCCTGAAAAATGAGAGATAACCCTGACAAATAAGAGTTGACCCTGACAAAAGATATAACACTGACAAATAAGTGTTGACCCTGACAAAAGATATAACACTGACAAATGAGAGATAATAATGACAAATGAAAGATATCCCTGACAAATGAGAGATAACCCTGACAAATGAGTGATAACCCTGACAAATGAGAGAAAACCCTCACAGATGTGATCTGTGGTAGTATCATCTTAGTTCTCCAGAGTCCTATCTTTAGACTGGGAACTGCTACATATCTTATGATATAGAGTTTAGATGTTCATAATTATTACACATAGATCACAACACGATGTACTAACCATGTCTTGACATGGATCCATTAGTCAATAATCACAGGCTGTGAAGTGTTTGCTTATACAGGTTTATTAGATCATCTGTTATGCACGTGAAGGTACATCTAAATTATACATTCAAATTCTAAAATTAATGTTCTTGACCTGGATGCACTCAAGAGGTTAACACCGGTGGATATTGAACCATCTCTTAATACATATTGTCTGTGATATTTCTAATTCTGTCTTTCATTCTAATAAATTATTACAACTCGTCTAGCTTGATACTTGCTATTCTATATCTATGTCTTGACTTATTCAATGCTTCTCTTAATCTACTTACTGTTGTTCTATGGAGCACAAAGCTTCTGAATCTAACTTGAGACACTTCCCAACTAAACTATGTCTGGTCTAACTTAATGTTCACTAAGTGATTCTCTATACATCTCTAACTTATATCTATATTGATCTAGTTCTCTAACTTAATGTTCACTAGGTTATTCTCTATATATCTGTAACTTATATGTATATTGATCTAGTTCTCTAACTTAATGTTCACTAAGTTATTCTCTATACATCTCTAACTTATATCTATATTGATCTAGTTCTCTAACTTAATGTTCACTAGGTTATTCTCTATACATCTCTAACTTATATCTATATTGATCTAGTTCTCTAACTTAATGTTCACTAGGTTATTCTCTATATATCTGTAACTTATATGTATATTGATCTAGTTCTCTAACTTAATGTTCACTAGGTTATTCTCTATATATCTGTAACTTATATGTATATTGATCTAGTTCTCTAACTTAATGTTCACTAGGTTATTCTCTATATATCTGTAACTTATATGTATATTGATCTAGTTCTCTAACTTAATGTTCACTAGGTTATTCTCTATATATCTGTAACTTATATGTATATTGATCTAGTTCTCTAACTTAATGTTCACTAGGTTATTCTCTATATTAGCTTTCTGTTGTCATTTCGGTAGATTTCTCTCTCAGCTTACTGAAAGTCTCAGTCTTGAAGCCTTCTGCTTTTTTCTGAGAGAGCATTTCTTGTCTCTGGTTGACTTAGCTTTGCCATCTCTGGCAGATATGTCCTTCAAATGTGTGAGCTGTTTGCTCCTCTTGAGATTCCTTTGGGCACTCAGCCCTTCTGGGTTGCGAACGATGCCCTCTCGGTGTTACCCGACCGAGCTGTCTCTGGTTCTCTGTGCCAAGTGTCGTGTTCCTCTCAGTCACAGGTTTAACTATCTAATTTTCTCGTGCTTTTATTGGTGACGTCGCATCTAGTGGCGTAGTGTCTCTCTGGTGACTTAGTGTCTGTCTGGTTATGTAGTGTCTGGTCTATATTTATAATAATTCATACACTCACTCGTGACCTTGACACATGATCTATTTTTAACCATTCTTCTCTGGTCCCTCAGCAACCATCTAAAAATAGATTGCTATGACCTTGACTTTAATAATGTCCCAGTTTCCATCTACATTATACAGGGTGTTTATAAAGTCTCACTACACTTGGTATCTAGGTCAATTTGAAAAAAAAATGTTTATGACGTCATCACAATATGTGCTCCCACTGTCAATGAAATTTGTTGAATAAGTTTATTGCTACTGGAAATGTGGAAGATGCTCCACGATCTGGTAGGCCTGCTGTGAATGATGAAATATGTTTAGATATCCAAGACAGAATCCTTAAAAGTCCAGACAAGTCATTAAGAAAACTGTCGCAACAAGTGAACTTACCATTGAGCACATATTGTGATGACGTCATAAACATTTTTTTCAAATTGACCTAGATACCAAGTGTAGTGAGACTTTATAAACACCCTATATCTTAGTCTATATGCTATTACAAGAGCTAACCCTGACATATAATAGATAACCCTGACTTATGAGGTTTGACCCTAACAGAAGAGAGATAACCCTGACATATGAGATTTGACCCTCACAGAAGAGAGATAACCCTGACATATGAGATTTGACCCTCACAGAAGAGAGATAACCCTGACAAATAAAAGATAACCCTGACTTATGAGATTTGACCCTCACAGAAGAGAGATAACCCTGACTTCTGAGATTTGACCCTCACAGAAGAGAGATAACCCTGACTTATGAGATTTGACCCTCACAGATGAGAGATAACCCTGACAAATAATAGATAACCCTGACTTATGAGGTTTGACCCTAACAGAAGAGAGATAACCCTGACTTATGAGATTTGACCCTAACAGAAGAGAAATAACCCTGACATATGAGATTTGACCCTCACAGAAGAGAGATAACCCTGACAAATAAAAGATAACCCTGACTTATGAGATTTGACCCTCACAGAAGAGAGATAACCCTGACAAATGAGAGTCAACCATGCCAAATGTGCTCTAACCCTGACAGATCTAAAGAATAAACAACAGAGTTGTTTATTAAATACGACTGTCTCTGGCTTCAGGCTATCAAGTCTCCTACAGCAGTATGGACATGGATGGTCAGCCGCTGGTGGAGACCAAAGATGTTCTGGGGAATCAGTTGTCTGTTGCCTTGAGGATGATTCCAGGTCACACATACAACTTCTCAGTCAGGGCCATCAACAGTAAAGGGGTGGGTCCCATGTCTGCTGTCAGGAATTACTACTTTTTTGAATGTGAGTCATGCCACCTTCCTCATCTCAGTACTTGTCTATCATGTCTGCTGTCACTGGCACTTTTGTTTTGGCTTATTATTACCCTTTTGGTTCTTTTCTGATCAGTGCCACTGATTTATTGATTTACTCATGATTGTGTTGCTGATTTATTGATCTTGTTCATGGTGACTGTTTGTCATTGATTTATTGATCTCATTCATGACTGTTTGTCATTGATTTATTGATCTCATTCATGACTGTTTGTCATTGATTTATTGATCTCATTCATGACTGTTTGTCATTGATTTATTGATCTCATTCATTACTGTTTGTCACTGATTTATTGATCTCATTCATGACTGTTTGTCACTGATTTATTGATCTCATTCATGACTGTTTGTCACTGATTTATTGATCTCATTCATGACTGTTTGTCACTGATTTATTGATCTCATTCATGACTGTTTGTCACTGATTTATTGATCTCATTCATGACTGTTTATCACTGATTTATTGATCTCATTCATGACTGTTTGTCATTGATTTATTGATCTCATTCATGGCTGTTTATCACTGATTTATTGATCTCATTCATGACTGTTTATCACTGATTTATTGATCTCATTCATGACTGTTTGTCACTGATTTATTGATCTCATTCATGACTGTTTGTCACTGATTTATTGATCTCATTCATGACTGTTTATCACTGATTTATTGATGCCATTCATGATTGTTTTGTCATTGATTTATTGATGTCATTCATGATTGTTTTGTCATTGATTTATTGATCTCATTCATGATTGTTTTGTCATTGATTTATTGATCTCATTCATGACTGTTTGTCATTGATTTATTGATCTCATTCATGACTGTTTGTCATTGATTTATTGATCTCATTCATGACTGTTTGTCATTGATTTATTGATCTCATTCATTACTGTTTGTCACTGATTTATTGATCTCATTCATGACTGTTTATCACTGATTTATTGATCTCATTCATGACTGTTTATCACTGATTTATTGATGTCATTTTTTTGGTGTCCCTGTTTTTTCTATGTCATTTCTTAAAATATTTTATCTGATTCTTTGATTTCTTTTGTTACTTAGTTTTGTAACTGTGATCACATTCATCATTCACTTCACTTGTACTGCATTAACTGTGATCACATTCATCATTCACTTCACTTGTACTGCATTAACTGTGATCACATTCATCATTCACTTCACTTGTACTGCATTAACTGTGATCACATTCATCATTCACTTCACTTGTACTGCATTAACTGTGATCACATTCAGCATTCACTTCACTTGTACTGCATTAACTGTGATAACATTCATCATTCACTTCACTTGTACTGCATTAACTGTGATCACATTCATCATTCACTTCACTTGTACTGCATTAACTGTGATCACATTCATCATTCACTTTACTTGTACTGCATTAACTGTGATCACATTCATCATTCACTTCACTTGTACTTCTTAAACCTTGATCACATTCATCATTTACTTCACTTGTACTTCACGGAGGTTAACAACTTTTTTGTGGTGTAATGAACATTTTTCAGCTTCGCCGTCTCATTCTACCCCGGCTGACAAGATCACTGACCTTAATCCAGAAGATGATGATGATGACGACGTTAACGGACAAAGTGGTAAGTGCATCATTTTGTATATGAAGAAAAGAATTAGACACTTGAGGAAAACATGTTCATCAGGTGTGATCATGACAACCACAGAAACTTTCATCTTGAACAAAGATACCAGGTGGTCTAGAGGTGAAATGTTCACCTCTGGATAAGAAGTTCAGATCCCACCACAGGCTGTGGGCATTTTTCACTTTGAATCCATGTTTTCCTTTTGGCTTTACCCACCCTTCATCTCTGGCTAGTGAGATCCCATGTCTTGACTTCTCTTGGTAGAGAGATCCAATGTCTATACTTCTCTTGGTAGAGAGATCCAATGTCTAGACTTCTCTTGGTAGAGAGATCCAATGTCTAGACTTCTCTTGGTAGAGAGATCCAATGTCTAGACTTCTCTTGGTAGAGAGATCCAATGTCTAGACTTCTCTTGGTAGAGAGATCCCATGTCTAGACTTCTCTTGGTAGAGAGATCCAATGTCTAGACTTCTCTTGGTAGAGAGATCCAATGTCTAGACTTCTCTTGGTAGAGAGATCCAATGTCTAGACTTCTCTGGCTAGTGAGATCCCATGTCTTGACTTCTCTTGGTAGAGAGATCCAATGTCTAGACTTCTCTGGGTAGTGAGATCCAATGTCTAGACTTCCCTAGGTAGTGAGATCCAATGTCTAGACTTCTCTGGGTAGTGAGATCCAATGTCTAGACTTCTCTGGGTAGTGAGATCCAATGTCTACACGTCTCTTGGTAGTGAGATCCAATGTCTAGACTTCTCTTGGTAGAGAGATCCAGTGTCTAGACTTCTCTGGGTAGTGAGATCCAATGTCTAGACTTATCTGGGTAGTGAGATCCAATGTCTAGACTTCTCTGGGTAGTGATTTCCAATGTCTAGACTTCTCTTGGTAGTGAGATCCAATGCCTAGACTTCTAGCAAAACACAAAAAAACAGGAGGTCCCATATATATGCTCAAGCACACTAAAGAATTGTTTGCAGTGAAAGTTGAAAAGAGTGACAGAAAATCTGGTCACTGAACTAAACCCTAGATTAGTTAAGCAAAGCAGTCTGATGAAGACGGTTGTGTCATATAAAAAGATGCAGATACTGAAGTTTGGCCATAAACCAGTGACACAGCACAACCACACCCACTTAAGGTGAGCGTTAAGAAATTAGAAGTTAATGAACAATATAATTATACAACAGTTTTCAAGTTTGGAAAAATGAATTATTTGTTCTTGTGGATATGGTAGATACTATTTCAAGCTTAAAAGTTATTTTGGGGGCCTCGGTAGCCTAGTGGGGAAAACCACCCTGCTACTGGCGTTTAGACAAACCGTGTTCGATTCCTGCTTGGAAGCCGTGTGAGTTGTACTCGTGGTTGGAAAAGAAAATACCCCCGTGGCCGACCCAGTCGCTGGCAGAAATGGGTACCAGGGTATAGTATTCTGGGAAGATGAGGAATGCCGCCTCGCACCATGAGTTTTGATGCTTGAAGCATCACTATCCAGAAGTTTCCGAATGCTTCTGGATAGGCGGCCGAGCACATATGGTTGAAAACTTGTATGCTAAGGCGCTGATTCAACTCTTGCAGTTTACTTTATTTTATCTTATTATATGTTATTATATGCTTGTGGGTAATTATTTTATGTTTATAAGTTATTATTTTATATTTCTTAGTTATTATTTTATGGTTCTAAGTTATTATTTTATGTTTGTGAGTTGTTATTTTATGTTTGTAAGTTATTATTTTATGTTTGTGAGTTGTTATTTTATGTTTGTGAGTTGTTTATTTTATGTTTGTAAGTTATTATTTTATGTTTGTGAGTTATTATTTTATGTTTGTGGTGTTTGTCAATTTTTGTTTCAACGTAAACACCAACTTACAACTGACTTCATGCATCAGACTCATCTGATAGAGACCCTACTCCATCCCCTCCTTGTGCCTCTGGTAACATACAAGCCAAGACAGTATGGCCAGAGGATGGGAAACAACCCAGCACCCAATTATGAGATCCAAAATACGTTTCTTTTGGGCAGAAAAGGCACAGATTATGTGACTCTCCATAAATCAGCAACACAACATATCTGTGCCCACTTAGTGTCCTGTTAAAGGGGACCAGTAAATAGGGAGTGGCTGTTAGGTGGAAACAGGTATTTGGTCCCTCACTAACATTCCATGTGGGGAATTTGTTAGTTCTGGTACATAATCCATGATGGGGAACTTGTTAGTTCTGGTACATAATCCATGTAGGGGGAACCTGTAAGTTCTGGTACATAATTCATGATGGGGAACTTGTTAGTTCTGGTACATAATCCATGTAGTGGGAACTTGTTAGTTCTGTTATATAATCCATGAAAGGGGGACTTGTTAGTTCTGGTACATAATCCATGCAGGGGAACATGTTAGTTCTGGTACATAATCCATCTAAGGGGAACTTGTTAGTTCTGGTACATAATCCATCTAAGGGGAACTTGTTAGTTCTGGTACATAATCCATGTTGGGAAAACTTGTTAGATCTGTACATAATCCATGTAGGGGGAACTTGTTAGTTCTGGTACATAATCCATGTCAGGAGAACTTGTTAGTTCTGTACATAATCCATGTGGGGGAACCTGTTAGTTCTGGTACATAATCCATGTAGGGGGAACTTGTTAGTTCTAGTACACAGTCCATGTGGTTGGAGCTTGTTAGTTCTGGTATACAGTCCATATAGGTGGAGCTTGTTAGTTCTAGTATGTGATCCATCTAAGAGATACACTCACTGACTTGTACTAACCTGGGTAGGAAAAACCTGTTAGTTCTGACACACAAATCCACATGAGAAACACACACTGACCTGATACAAACCTGGGTAGGAAGAACTTGTTCTGGAATAACATTCTTCAAAAGTGTGTTGGTTCTACCTATTGTTATGTTGAAGTCAAGCTTGTTACATCTATCTACTGTTATGTTGATGTCAAATTACTTCTATCTACTGTTATGTTGATGTAAAATTACTTCTATCTACTGTTATGTTGATGTCAAATTACTTCTATCTACTGTTATGTTGATGTCAAATTACTTCTATCTACTGTTATGTTGATGTCAAATTACTTCTATCTACTGTTATGTTGATGTCAAGCTTGTTACATCTACCTACTGTTATGTTGATGTCAAATTACTTCTATCTACTGTTATGTTAATGTCAAATTACTTCTATCTACTGTTATGTTGATGTCAAATTACTTCTATCTACTGTTATGATGATGTCAAATTACTTCTACCTACTGTTATGTTGATGTCAAATTGTAGACGAGGAGGAAGAAAAGGATAGAAAGAGAGAGTGAAGGAGAAAATAGAGAGCAGGTCAGAAAGAACGATCCGGAAGTGAGGGGGCGAATAGGCGAGACAAAATGTGTAAAGATAGGTCAAGGAAAAATAGATAAAAACGTAGTCACAGTAATAACAAAGAGGATAGGCCAGGAAAAAGGCGTGCAGAAAGTGGGAGGTCATCTCCAGACACTAACGGGACAAAGCAATGCACGGATATAAGGAGAGAATTAAATAAACAGAGGCCAGGTCCAAAAGTAGAACAATGTCAAGGGTACCAGACAGACAGACAGACGCGGGGGTGTAATAAAGAGGTCGAAATTAACATGCAAAAACATGAAGGCCATCTCCATAAGTGAGTGGGTGGTCAGACGTACGTGGGCAGAAAGACGCTGATTGGATAGATAAGCCGAATTTAATGGAAGACACACAACATAGGTTAGTCAGGAATGGTTAGTCAGGAATGGTTAGTCATTGATTATTAGTCAGATTGAGAGAAGTTATTCATAGGGCACACACGCTTCTCAGCAGCCAGTCGGGCCATAGAGAGGCTAACACCAGCTAATAGAGTTAGCAGTGATATAGCATAGTTGTGAGTAGAATGGTCAAGACCTATCATGATCAACAGGCAGACGACAGAATAGACCGATAGATTGTAATTAGCGTAAGTGAGGCGCTCGATGGGAGCGTCTCAATTTAATTTAGTGCCTAGAGTGTGATGCAAGTGTGGCCCTGACATTTACATATGTAACGAGATCTTGAAGTGGCATGAATAAAAGCCATCTAATTTACCATCAAAAGGTGTTGTTCTGTGTTATACAGTTTCATTATCTGGCCTAAGTGTCACGAACCAGTCCACCAGTAAAGTTGTTGCGGAACACAACGCAACGGTCATCTTAATGAACCAGAAGTACTACCAGACCGAGCAAGGGTCAAACTAATAAGAATCAAATAGTCCGGGGATGTGTATGTAACCTGATTACAAACATGAGCCTAACGCCGGGGGGGGCAGGAACACAGCCATCGCATTCCAGAGAGGTCACACTAACATGATCTCAAGCTAACAGCTGATGAGTAGACGCCACAGACAACAGCTGATCGAATAAACAACAACCAGCTGGCGATCTGTTCAAAGATCCGCAAAGAACAGCTCAGAAAACAATCAAACATCTCTCGCTCATAAAGCGCTCTTAAATCAAACATCGATTCAACATCTCAAAGTTATCACCGGCTACAAAATGACCTCTATGTACTGTTATGTTGATGTCAAATGACCTCTATGTACTGTTATGTTGATGTCAAATTACTTCTATCTACTGTTATGATGATGTCAAATTACTTCTATCTACTGTTATGATGATGTCAAATTACTTCTACCTACTGTTATGTTGATGTCAAATTACTTCTATCTACTGTTATGTTGATGTCAAATTACTTCTATCTATTGTTATGTTGATGTCAAATTACTTCTATCTACTGTTATGATGATGTCAAATTACTTCTATTTACTGTTATGTTGATGTCAAATTACTTCTATCTACTGTTATGTTGATGTCAAATTACTTCTATCTACTGTTATGTTGATGTCAAATGACCTCTATATACTGTTATGTTGATGTCAAATGACCTCTATATACTGTTATGTTGATGTCAAATGACCTCTTTGTACTGTTATGTTGATGTCAAATTACTTCTATCTGTTGCTATATTGATGTCAAGAATGTTAACTTTTGGATTGTTTATCACGTACATGGCAATCTGATTTGCTGACACGTTGTAATACACAGGTGAGAAGGTTGTTGGGTCACCAAGAAAGCTTCAGGTGGAGATTTTGTCTGCAACATCAGCAGTTGTTACCTGGCAGGATCCTGGTCTCTTAGAGACACTAGAAGATGTAAGTGCTCATCCATATGGGATATTTAGAGACACTAGAGAATCAAAGATTTTGTTATCACAAGGTCCCCAAAATACAGGCTGTGATCAAATGTAACTCCGAGGTACGTCATCAATCTGTCCCTGGTCACCTCATCAGCTCCTATTCATACCGCCAGTGTTTCCATGATAACGATATGATTGTTAAGGGAGAACCATGCAACTGATGCTTTATTAGGATTAACCAAGGCACCTGATACTCCACACCAGGAAGAGATGCAATCGAGTTTGTTTTGCATTGTGGAGGCAATTTCACTTCTGTCTCTTCCCTGTCGATATACCAGAATGGCATCAACAAAAGTCATAGTTCTTCCTCTTCCATCCAGCTGTTGTTCCGTGATCAGTATCGTGTGCACGTTAAATATAACTGGTGACAATGGTGAACCTTGTGGCAGACCTGGACAAATGGATGTTGACTCGGATGACCAACTTCCACATGTGAGTATCACCTTCCTCTTAAACAGTACTGCAGCGATCCATCTAATGAGGAACGGGTGCACTGCCAGTTTGAGGAGCATGTTCATGGGGTATTCAAATGGTACTCTGTTGTAGGCATCCTCCAGACCTATAGCAGCAGCACGTCTCCTCTCATTTGTGGAAGCCTTCAAAGGGAAGGCCGTACCTGTTCAAGGTCACAGGTGAGGACACGGGCAACTATTTTCTCCAGCAGCTTGCCCGCAGTGTTCTGCATTGTGATGATTCTGTAGGCACTGATCTGAGAATGGTCCTTGTTTGGCTTTGGTAGCAGTAGTAAGCAGCTGTGTAGCCACTACTCCTTAATCTGTCCACTCTGAATGCTGGCATTAAACTCTTTGGCCAATTTTTTCAAGTTATTGTCAGCTGAATCACCTATGTTGTCATACCGATCACCATCTGGACCAGGAGCAGTGTTGTGTAACCTTTTAAGTGTTGTGCGAATGGTATCGGTTGTGATTGTGAGATCTTCTCCCAGCACAACATCCTCACACAATTCTGAGAGTGACCCTGTATCCTCATTCTTACAGCCTCATTTCTTCAGTCAGTCTACTCAGTGTAGTGGGCAAGCAGGGCCTGTCATTAGCTGTAGCTGTCATTACAGCAAAGCATTACTCCGAAGACAGAAAATATCAGCCTTGGCATATGTTTAGGGAAAAAATCAGGGGACACACACACATACAAGTACTAATCATGCAACCAGAGCATCTTGTGTCATGATGTTGCTTCTACTCCTACATCATGAAACAGGACAGAGTCAAGTTTGCGTGATCACAAGACCTGAACCCTGAAGTTGAGGAAGAAATAACTACATCTGTCAACTGCTAGATAACATCTGTTACTTTTATAGAGGTCATCATTATAATATTTCCTGTGTGTTACCAGGGCCTCATTATGAGTAAAGAATAGTGACACTGTGACCTTCCAAGTGTGTCGTAAGAGGCGACTAAGGAGGTTGATCAATGGCTTGACAATCTGTCATTGTAAAAAGTATTGTTATGGAAACACAGCCATATATTTTAGAAGCAGTGATATCTGCAATATATTCCATTTTGGCACGCAAGGTTTCTGTTTCTGAGATTGTGATTCTGCCCTATGTGCCGTCTTCGGCTCGAAAGGACAATAGATAGATCATTATAATATTTCCCAGAAAAAAATTAACCTTGACCCTGTGCCAGCTATCAAAGGTTAAAATGTTATTTATTTCTGATTAGGAAACAAGCTCCAATGTGGCAACCTACACCTTACGCTACCGTGGCCTTGACATGCAACATTCCAACTATACTGTGATGCCCAGCCCATTTACCACACTCTATGTGTCTGACCTCATGCCCTTGACCTGGTATGAGTTCATGGTGAAAGTGCGCAGAGGTCAGCAGGAGTCTGAATGGAGTTTTCCAGTCAAAAATAAAACCTTTGCTGCTGGTATGTTATATTTGGTTGAAACATTACTTCATTTAGTTTATTATATTTTGGTTGAAACATTACTTCATTTACAGTTTGTTATATTTGGTTGAAACATTACTTCATTTACAGTTTATTATATTTGGTTGAAACATTACTTCATTTACAGTTTGTTATATTTGGTTGAAACATTACTTCATTATTTTATTATATTTGGTTGAAACATTACTTCATTTACAGTTTGTTATATTTGGTTGAAACATTACTTCATTTACAGTTTGTTATATTTGGTTGAAACATTACTTCATTTACAGTTTGTTATATTTGGTTGAAACATTACTTCATTTACAGTTTGTTATATTTGGTTGAAACATTACTTCATTTACAGTTTGTTATATTTAGACTAAAAGTTGATAGTAACTTGATGATGAAATTTGTATAGTCAATCGCAGATGTTGATGAACCAATGTTTTCAGGACTGACCACAGGGAGATGTCCACAGGAAACAAGTTTTAAAACTTTTTCTACAGCATTTTGTGAGATGAGTGGGGATAGATGGTGACAGGAAAGCTAGTTAGTACAACCAAGACTATCAGTGTTTAGTGAAGATAGAAGTAGTGAGATTAGTCACTTCTAAGTTAGTACAACCAAGACTATCAGTGTTTAGTGAAGATAGAAGTAGTGAGATTAATCACTTCTAAGTTAGTACAACCAAGACTATCAGTGTTTAGTGAAGATAGAATTAGTGAGATTAGTCACTTCTAAGTTAGTACAACCAAGACTATCAGTGTTTAGTGAAGATAGAAGTAGTGAGATTAGTCACTTCTAAGTTAGTACAACCAAGACTATCAGTGTTTAGTGAAGATAGAATTAGTGAGATTAGTCACTTCTAAGTTAGTACAACCAAGACTATCAGTGTTTAGTGAAGATAGAAGTAGTGAGATTAGTCACTCCCTAAGTTAGTACAACCAAGACTATCAGTGTTTAGTGAAGATAGAAGTAGTGAGATTAGTCACTCCCAAGATAATGACAGTGCCAACAACTGTTTGTTTCTTTGTTGCAACATGTTGGACAATAGTGGAGACAGAAATCTACAGTACGTGGCGGACTTGGGGTCTCCTTGCTATATAGACTGTGCAGTATGTGGCAGACTTGGGGTCTCCTTGCTATATAGACTGTGCAGTATGTGGCAGACTTGGGGTCTCCTTGCTATATAGACTGTGCAGTATGTGGCAGACTTGGGGTCTCCTTGCTATATAGACTGTGCAGTATGTGGCAGACTTGGGGTCTCCTTGCTATATAGACTGTGCAGTATGTGGCAGACTTGGGGTCTCCTTGCTATATAGACTGTGCAGTATGTGGCAGACTTGGGGTCTCCTTGCTATATAGACTGTGCAGTATGTGGCAGACTTGGGGTCTCCTTGCTATATAGACTGTGCAGTATGTGGCAGACTTGGGGTCTCCTTGCTATATAGACTGTGCAGTATGTGGCAGACTTGGGGTCTCCTTGCTATATAGACTGTGCAGTATGTGGCAGACTTGGGGTCTCCTTGCTATATAGACACAGTATGGATGAACTGAGTTGTTGCTGATGTTAGAATCATCATCACTGCACATCATTTGCAAAATCACAAGACCTGGCATAAATGTTAACAAATCATGAATAATGAGATGCAAACAGGGTTCAGGTCTTGTGATCACAAGACCTGGCATAAATGTTAACAAATCATGAATAATGAGATGCAAACAGGGTTCAGGTCTTGTGATCACAAGACCTGGCATAAATGTTAACAAATCATGAATAATGAGATGCAAACAGGGTTCAGGTCTTGTGATCACAAGACCTGGCATAAATGTTAACAAATCATGAATAATGAGATGCAAACAGGGTTCAGGTCTTGTGATCACAAGACCTGGCATAAATGTTAACAAATCATGAATAATGAGATGCAAACAGGGTTCAGGTCTTGTGATCACAAGACCTGGCATAAATGTTAACAAATCATGAATCATGAGGTACAAACAGGGTTCAGGTCTTGTGATCACAAGACCTGGCATAAATGTTAACAAATCATGAATCATGAGATACAAACAGGGTTCAGGTCTTGTGATCACAAGACCTGGCGTAAATGTTAACAAATCATGAATCATGAGATACAAATAGGGTTCAGATCTTGTGATCACACATTGTTATGAAGACAACCCAGTACTCAAAAATGTCGTGCTGAAGTCGGATGTGTTGGGCCGAAAGGCACAAATATAACAGTTATACTGCAAACCACAACACAATGCAGACACGTCCACTACGTCCTTGTAAGGGCATATGATGAAGAGGAATATTCTAGTCTACCACGATACTCTAGAATACTTTATTCATTCGAACGCAACCAACCAACCACTGCACATCGGACACATCCATAGGTGCTCTGATATCTCCCTTGAGAAAATCAGAGGAGAATCCTGACCCATGTGCACGAACTCTGTAGCATGGCCTGGGGTCCACGATATGGGCCAGGTTATAGGTGACAATTTTCTCTGGACAGCGACCACATTTATGGCTTTCTCTTTGTTTTTTTTAGCTACCAAGGTTTCTTTAAAAATCATCCTACGCACACAGGACCTCTTGTTTATTCGAGAGGGCTAGATATCGGATCTCACTACCCAAGAGAGGGCTAGATATCGGATCTCACTACCCAAGAGAGGGCTAGATATCGGATCTCACTACCCAAGAGGTCAGGGGAGGGTAACATCAAGAAAGATTAATTGCTCCTATTTCTGAAAACTCATCACGCATGTGGTGATCTTTGAACTGCGGTTCTTCCTGCCCAGAGGTCGACATCGTACCAAGAAGAATTGACTTTCGCTTGGTTACCTAATAGTCCATGTGGAGCAGCATGCATTTCTCTGTTGAACTCACTCGTGATGTCCTTTCTCTTTTCTTGTTTTATTTGAGTCTTCATTGAGGCTTAAGCCATTAACAAGAGTTAATCTTTTCTCTCCTTTGTTGTATCTTCCAAGATATCATCATTATGATCTCTGTCTCAAGATTTCATCTCCATGTATTTCTAGGTCTTTCATATTTACTTATTCCTTGGGGGTTCCAGGTGAGAACTTTTGTGGTAATGCTTGTAGTTGAGTTTTCAAGCTTGTGTCCTACCCATCTTGCCACATTTCATGAAAGTATGTGCATGTTTTGAGTTGTCCATTTTTTTTATTTCACTGTGGACATGTATTGGTTGAAAATTCCAGAACCTTTAACCAATAGAAGGTTCCTGTGGTACCTTCAGTAGTTGAAGGGATCCTCTGTTGCCATACACCACAGGAGCATCATCACATCACTTAGGCTGAAAGGTTTGTGACTGACTAGGAACATCATCACATCAATAAGACTGAAAGGTTTATGACTGACTAGAAACATCATCACATAAATAAGACTGAAAGGTTTGTGACTGACTAGGAACATCATCACATCAATAAGACTGAAAGGTTTGTGACTGACTAGGAACATCATCACATCAATTAGACTGAAAGGTTTGTGACTGACTAGAAACATCATCACATCAATAAGACTGAAAGGTTTGTGACTGACTAGGAACATCATCACATCAATAAGACTGAAAGGTTTGTGACTGACTAGGAACATCATCACATCACTTAGACTGAAAGGTTTGTGAAAGACCAGGAACATCATCACATCACTTAGACTGAAAGGTTTGTGACAGACCAGGAACATCATCACATCAATTAGACAGAAAAGTTTGTGACAGACCAGGAACATCATCACATCAATTAGACTGAAAGGTTTGTGACAGACCAGGAACATCATCACATCAATTAGACTGGAAAGTTTGTGACAGACCAGGAACATCATCACATCACTTAGACTGAAAGGTTTGTGAAAGACCAGGAACATCATCACATCACTTAGACTGAAAGGTTTGTGACAGACCAGGAACATCATCACATCAATTAGACTGAAAAGTTTGTGACAGACCAGGAACATCATCACATCAATTAGACTGAAAGGTTTGTGACAGACCAGGAACATCATCACATCAATTAGACTGGAAAGTTTGTGACAGACCAGGAACATCATCACATCACTTAGACTGAAAGGTTTGTGACAGACCAGGAACATCATCACATCACTTAGACTGAAAGGTTTGTGAAAGACCAGGAACATCATCATATCAATTAGACTGAAAGGTTTGTGACAGACCAGGAACATCATCACATCAATTAGATTGAAAGTTTGTGACAGACCAGGAACATCATCACATCAATTAGATTGAAAGGTTTGTGAAAGACCAGGAACATCATCACATCAATTAGATTGAAAGGTTTGTGACAGACCAGGAACATCATCACATCAATTAGACTGAAAAGTTTGTGACAGACCAGGAACATCATCACATTACATAGACTGAAAGGTTTGTGACAGACCAGGAACATCACCACATTACATAGACTGAAAGGTTTGTGACAGACCAGGAACATCATCACATCACTTAGGCTAAAAGGTTTGTGACAGACCAGGAACATCATCACATCACTTAGACTGAAAGGTTTGTGACTGACCAGGAACATCATCACATCACATAGACTGAAAGGTTTGTGACAGACCAGGAACATCATCACATCACATAGACTGAAAGATTTGTGACTGACCAGGAACATCATCACATCACTTAGACTGAAAGGTTTGTGACAGACCAGGAACATCATCACATCAATTAGACTGAAAGGTTTGTGACTGACCAGGAACATCATCACATCACTTAGACTGAAAGGTTTATGACAGACCAGGAACATCATCACAACACTTAGACTGAAAGGTTTGTGACAGACCAGGAACATCATCACATCACTTAGACTGGAAAGTTTGTGACAGACCAGGAACATCATCACATCACTTAGACTGAAATTTTTGTGTCAGATTTGAGCAACTTTTGGACAGGCCACCATCAAATGCTCTTTATGTAAAATAACAAATATGAACTCTTGCAGTTTTATATCTTCTGCAGCTCAGAATTTAAAAAAAAACGTTTCACTAACTTGTACTTATGTTGGGCTTTGTTTACAAGTAATTATTTTGTTTTTTTTATGCTTTTAGTTCCACTTTTAGTTAATATTTCTATTTGTGTGCATTTGTTAACATTTCTGATTGTATGCTTTTGTTAACATTTCTGATTGTATGCTTTTGTTAACAGAACGCAAGTCGACAATCAGTTTGCCTAGACCAGACAACTTGCAGATCACAGTGATGTCCCCTAACTCAGCACTGATCAGCTGGCAAGAGCCCCATCTGGTGCGAAGTCAAGTGAATGTAAGTTGAAGAGGGCATTGCAGATATATGGTTCAGACACCAGTGGAGGCATTACAGTGAATGAGTTTATAGCAGGAGTCCGGGTCAGCAGCAGAGGTTGTGTATGGTTAATTGGTTAGTAGCAAGAGTCAGGGTCAGCAGCAGAGGTTGTGTATGGTTAATGGATTGGTAGCAGGAGTTAGAGTCAGCAGCAGAGGTTGTGTATGGTTAATGGGTTGGTAGCAGGAGCCAGAGTCAGCAGCAGAGGTTGTGTATGGTTAATGGGTTGGTAGCAGGAGCCAGAGTCAGCAGCAGAGGTTGTGTATGGTTAATGGGTTGGTAGCAGGAGTCAGGGTAAGCAGCAGAGGTTGTATATGGTTAATGGGTTGGTAGCAGGAGCCAGAGTCAGCAGCAGAGGTTGTGTATGGTTAATGGGTTGGTAGCAGGAGTCATTGTGAGCAGCAGAGGTTGTGTATGGTTAATGGGTTGGTAGCAGGAGTCAGAGTCAACAGCAGAGGCTGTGTACGGTTAATGGGTAAAGCAGGAGTCAGGGTCAGCAGAGGTTGCAGCAACGAAAAAGATATCTCCTGAATGCACAATTAAAGTATATGGGACAGTATTAAAACAGGTAATTGAATTCAAATACCTAGTGACGATGTTAACTTAGGATGGTGGGTGTACAACAGTGGAGAGGTGTAGAATAGCTCAGTCAAAGGTGGCATTCCAGAGGATGAGAAAGATGTTATGCATTCCACTTTTGTCAATGAGAATAAGAAAGAGAGATTTCCCACTGTTATGTTTCCTAGTGTTTCTAATACTCCATCAATCAATCTTTCTTGTGGTCGGCCCTTGGGTCTGGTGTTCTCGCAACATTTATTGAAGGCTTGTTGTGGCATGTTTTGATCTTTCTGCCATATCATGTGCCCAAACCATCTTATCTGTTGTTTCTTATGTATCCTATGTCTGGGGATTTTCCTAGCTTTTTTATCAGTTCTTCGTTTCTGATCTTATCTCTCAGACTGGTTCCTGTCATTCGTCTAACACATTTTATCTCACTAGAGGTTATTTTTCTTATTGTTCTTGCATCTAGGGTCCAGGACTGGCACTGGTAGCACAACGTTGGGATGAAGATTGTATTGTAGAGTGCCCATTTTACCTCTACAGTTATTTCCTTGTTGGACAATAGTGGTGATAACTGTCCAATGATTTGACAAGCTTTGTTGCATCTTGAGTCTATTTCTGCTGTTTGTGAATTATCGTTTGTCACTAGACTTCCTAGTATTTAAATTCCTCTACATGTTTTAGTTCTCTAGTTATCTTGATGTTCTGTTTCTCATGTTGATGTTGATTTTCGTGTTGTATTTTGTGCCTGTGCTGAGTCTATTTAAGTGTTCTTGTAGGTCTTCAATTTTTCCATGTATTAGTGCCTGATCGTCTGCAAATAGAAGCTCGTTGATCTCCTCCGTCTCCGATAGGTTGGCTAATCTGCATATATAGTCCATGTGGGTAATGAACAATATGGGGGGATAGTACGCACCCCTGAGTTACACCTGATCTAACTCCGAAGTGGTCTGTGTAGCCGGCTGCTGTTCTGATTGGGCAGCTGCTGTTGATGTAGAGACTTTTAATTAGGTTGGTTAGATGTTGGCTTATACAGAAATCTCAGAACATTTCTGGATAGGCGGCCGAGCACATATGGGTGTAAACTCACGTGCTAAGACACCGGTTCAAGTCTCGTACTTTACCTTTACTCCGTATGTTGTATCTCCTACAGTTGTTCTCTATACTCTGTGGAATACTTTTTCCTAGTCAATGAAAGCTATGTACACGTTTTGATTGTGTTCTCTCATCTTTTCTGTTAGCTGTCTTAGGGTAGATAGTGCATCCTCTATTTTTTTGGAACCTTATTTGAGAATCACTTAACTGTAGTTTTATTATTGGCTTGATCCTGTTTTTCCATAATTTTGTCACATAATTTTCCCATTTTTGTGTTTATTATTTTTAAATAGTTTTTGTTGATTATCTGATGAAGGCTTTTGCCGAGACATCATAGTTTGTTTCATCTTTCTATCAGTTTAGCTGCTTTATACCTTTTGATGTTTGCATGCTGATGTATATTTGTGATTCTTGCAAAAACATGTGATTTATGAATGTATATTGCATTCAGAATAAATGTGCTTTATATCCTATACCAACATTTTTTTTTAAATAGATGCATAGAACATGTGATATGTCATGCATAAATAAGACATATGATATCTGATTCAAATGAAGGAAATGTTAATTATGATTAATGCAGAAGATAAGTGATTTTAACACATGCAGAGAACATGTGATTTTTGACAAATACAGAAGACATGATTTTTGACAAATACAGACATGTGATTATTGACAAATACAGACAACATGTAATTTTTAACAAATATAGAAGACATGTAATTTTTGACAAACACAGACGACGTGTGATTATTGACAAATACAGACGACATGTGATTTGTGACAAATACTGAAGACATGTGATTTGTGATGCATGAAAAATAGTTTATGTTCACACCAACATTTATGTAATGATCATTTCCATCACCAACAGACACCACTAGCGTCTGTGATCTACACGCTACGCTACAGAGATCTGTCGAAAAACTCATCTCCATACTTGTTTGCCTCACCGACTTTGACGTCGATCTTCATGGTTGACCTTGAACCTGCTACAAGGTACGAGTTTTCAGTCAGAGCAGTCATCGGGGAACACCACTCTGATTGGACAGCGCCTGCAGTCAACACAACCTTTGATTCTGGTACATTCATCGACATCTGTGTGTGTGTGGGGATGTTATTTATGTGTGTTTGTGTGTGCAGTAGGCCAATAATTGCTATGGTTCTGTAAAGTTTGTGACAAGGAATGGTTCGAGCACAGTATATTGTGACAATATTGCTCCATTCTGTGTGTGTAGTAGTGTTTATCTTCACATGTGTATGTGTCATAAGTGCGCACATCAATATCCATCTGCTATCCTTTCAAGTTCCCCATCAAGGCCAGTTCCTTGTCGCGGGGATGAGGCTTAACAGTCACCAGGGACTGAAAACCAAGACTGGCCAGGCCTTTCTACACCCGAGGAAGACCACAATCTGCTCTAGCAAGTTCAAGTGCTGAAGTCGGAGGCAACCAGCCAAAAGGCGCACTACAACAATCAGGATGCCACGCACTCACGCCAATGGGAAGTATGTCTATAACCACAAATCGATATGGCACTCGCCCTGTGATGGACACTCAGGCAGGTGCTTCGCCGGGCACTCAGCCTCAAAAGGGCCCAACCACTATAACTGGATGTCCTTCTCAACCACTCTGGGGAGTCGGGGCGAGAGAATAGAGCTACTGGCCATCCAAAATAAGACCACTCAAAATAATGCACTGGAATGCTGAAGGCATCAACAGCAAAAGAGATAGGTACAGTAAAAAGATAGAATTAGAAAATATCCTGCATGAAGAACAAGTAAGCATGTGCTGTTTGCAGGAAACCCATCTAAACAATGACATAGCCTTGAAGATTAGGGGATACCGGTGCTACAGATCTGACAGAAAAAACAGACAAAAGAGTGGAATATTGACACTTGTAAAGAACAACATCAATGCATGTCAGATTGAAGTGTATATGGATGGGGCAGAATATAAAATACTGCACCTCTGGACAGAAAATACAGACTTTCACCTACTTAACTACTACTGTCCGAGTGACCGCCCACTAGCACTAGACACAATTACATTAAAAGAAAGAATAATTGTATGAGGAGACTTTAACAGCCATTCACAAAGCTGGGGCTATGAACATATGGACAAGAGAGGTGAAGAACTTGAAAACTGGCAGGATGACAATGGGCTTATACTGCTAAACCAGACAACAGATCCACCAACATTCTATTCCAGATTATGGCATATCACATCTACACCAGACCTTGCTTTCCATTCACCAGACCTGGATTGGAATATCACACATATTGTTGGGAAACAACTTGGAGGCAGCGACCACCGACCAGTCTTTTTAGTGGTGCAAAATGAGGCCGTCAGGGAGAGCAACACTCTCTCCAGATGGAATTACAAAAAGGCAGAATGGAAAATGTATCAACATTACACCAGTGTACTGACTAAAGATCTAAATACAGACAAAGACATCAACAAAATAGTTGATGAATTCAGTAGACTAATAATACAAGCTGCCAGTGAAACAATACCTAGAGGGGCACGGAAACACTACAAACCATACTGGAGTAGTGAACTAGAGCAACTGCACAATGACATGGAAACATCTCGAAAGCAAGCAGAAAATAACCCTTGCCAGGAACACCACAACAACTATCAGCATGCTAAAGCCAAATTTCAATGGGCTAAACTACAAGCCAGACGGAGAAGCTGGAAAGAGAAAACAGAGTCCTTGAATCTTGAACGAGACACAAGAAAACGTGTGGAAGCTTGTAAAACAGCTGAATGATGAGGGTACAGAAAGGAATACCAAAATTACACTGAAGAAGGATGGAAACATTCTAACAGGTAAACATGCAGCAAATTACTTTGCTGACTCCTTTGCAAATGACAATAATATTGAAATAACCTAGAGAAATGACAAGAGAACCGTTTAAAACAACAAAATGCAAGACAAGAAGAGAACGCACATGAAATTATGGAAATACCCATTACACAAAGAGAGTTAGAGCTGGCAATATCCAAATTAAAAATGAAAAAGTCACCAGGCAGTGATGAAGTGTCCAATGAAATGATTAAGAACTTGGGAACTGCAGCTAAAGCAAAACTACTGCAGATCTACAACATTTGCTGGATCACAGGTAGAGTGCCACAGGCATGGAGAGAACCAATTATGATACCATTACTAAAGCCAGGAAAAGATGGTTCAACGACATCCAGCTATAGACCAATCAGCCTTACAAGCTGTTTGTGTAAAACAATGGAACGTATAATCAATCTCAGACTGCAGTGGTACCTGGAAAGTGAAAATCTCCTTGTCCCACAACAAGCAGGCTTTAGACAGTGTTACTCTACCGAAGATCAAGCAACCTATCTTTCCCTGGAAATTGAAGATGCGTTTCAAGAAAAGAAACTGGTACTAGCAGCATGGATAGACCTAAAGAAAGCATTTGATAAGGTATGGAAGGAAGGGCTTTTGAAGAAACTGAGAAATTATGGAGTAAATGGCAGCATGTACAAATGGGTCAAAGCATACCTGCATAACAGGAGAGCCAGAGTGCAACTGGATGGTCTTAAAAGTAAGCAGGTCATACTGCACCAGGGCATCCCACAGGGAGGGGTACTATCTCCAACACATTTTCTAATCTACATCAATGACCTAGTTACTGAACTACCACATGGCATCAAAGTGGCAATGTATGCAGATGACTTGGTAATGTGGTGCACAGAGGAGTACGCAACAGTGGCCTCCAATTTGTTGCAAAGAGCTATGAATGCACTGCACTCATGGACAAATAGATGGTGTATCAGCATCAATACAAACAAATGCAGTGCTACACTTTTCACTCTCTCCCCAAAACAAAAAGCAGGAGCCATCTACATAAACAATGAGCCTGTGAAAGAAGACATACAAGCTACATATCTCGGAGTTACATTTGATAACAAACTATCTTGGAGACAGCAGATAAATAAGGCAACCCAAAAAGCAGGGAGGAAATTGGCTATTCTAAGAAAGATGCGTGGAACCACATCATGGGGTGCAAGTGGGAAAATACTCAGTAAAGTTTACCAACAGAGTATACGCCCACATTTAGAATATGGATCATCTGCATGGTGTTCAGCATCAAACACCACACTGCAAGAACTGGATAAAGTACAAAACCAGGCACTTAGGGTCATCACAGGAGCAATGAAATCAACACCAATATTGGAGATGGAGAAATTGTGGAGGATACCAGCACTGAGAGAATGGAGGGAGACAAAGGTACTGATACAGGCAGAAAAATTTCCACGCATACTGAGACATCCAATGAAGGACCGATTTCAAAATCTTGCATTGGGACGACTTAAGAGAAGCAGTTTTATCCACCAAGCCAAGCGTATTAGTAGACAAACACCAGACATGCCAAGAGTTGTT
The DNA here is from genome assembly GCA_032433765.1 of Megaustenia siamemsis. Taxonomy (NCBI): domain Eukaryota; kingdom Metazoa; phylum Mollusca; class Gastropoda; order Stylommatophora; family Ariophantidae; genus Megaustenia; species Megaustenia siamemsis. The sequence goes on along the minus strand of JAVIAB010000047.1, from coordinate 98,909,319 downwards.
AATCCCCTACTGCCCATACCAGAACAGACTCCCTGGACAGAGGAATCAGGATTATCAATACAAATATGGACAGAAGTGAAAGGAATAGTTGACAAAGAAGAACAGAATAGTCTACAGCGAAAAACAATAACTCTCAATTTCCTGGATGAAGAATACCCACAAGACCTATGGATTCGTGTGTACACAGATGGATCAGCGCAGAATACAGTAAAGAATGGGGGAGCAGATGCATATATAGAGTACCCAAATAACACTAGGGATATGAATAAAATAGCAACAGAGAAATATTGTCACAATTATGATGCAGAAATACAAGCAATAAAGTTGGCAATAGAAAAACTGCTGAACAGTAATCCTAGCCCACAGCCTGTAGTGTTTTTGACAGATGCAAGATCAGTACTCCAGGCACTACAATCCAGAAAATTGCTACATCTGCAGACCTTATTGACTGAACTCTGCAAGCACCACAGAGTTGAATCAATTCAGGGGAAGAGGTATGTTTACAGCACTCGGAAAAAATGACAAATAATCAACAACAGAAAAAAATATGGACCAAGGCAGGATCGAACCCGTACTCAGTGGCACAGCGCCTTGCCACGAAAAGCCGAACGCTAGGGAACACTGCCACTCAGCTAACTAAAAAATTAGCTTCGTAGGCAAGGTCCTTTCGCGAAGGCTTTCCTATGACTATAGCATAAGGCTGCGATCACAGCTCGGAAATATTTTTCCTGTTAAGATACTTGTTACATCTCATCACATGTCTGTGCTGGGTGAGTCACTCAATCTTGGTGAGGGAGCTCATGTCTACTGTTGTTACATCTCATCACATGTCTATGCTGGGTGAGTCACTCAATCTTGGTGAGGGAGCTCATGCCTACCTGTTGTTACATCTCATCACATGTCTGTTGTGGGCGAGTCACTCAATCTTGGTGAGGGAGCTCATGTCTACTGTTGTTACATCTCATCACATGTCTGTGCTGGGTGAGTCACTCAATCTTGGTGAGGGAGCTCATGTCTACCTCTTGTTACATCTCATCACATGTCTGTTCTGGGTGAGTCACTCAATCTTGGTGAGGGAGCTCATGCCTACCTGTTGTTACATCTCATCACATGTCTATGCTGGGTGAGTCACTCAATCTTGGTGAGGGAGCTCATGTCTACCTGTTGTTACATCTCATCACATGTCTGTGCTGGGTGAGTCACTCAATCTTGGTGAGGGAGCTCATGTCTACCTGTTGTTACATCTCATCACATGTCTGTTCTGGGTGAGTCACTCAATCTTGGTGAGGGAGCTCATGCCTACCTGTTGTTACATCTCATCACATGTCTATGCTGGGTGAGTCACTCAATCTTGGTGAGGGAGCTCATGTCTACCTGTTGTTACATCTCATCACATGTCTGTGCTGGGTGAGTCACTCAATCTTGGTGAGGGAGCTCATGCCTACCTGTTGTTACATCTCATCACATGTCTGTTCTGGGTGAGTCACTCAATCTTGGTGAGGGAGCTCATGTCTACCTGTTGTTACATCTCATCACATGTCTGTTCTGGGTGAGTCACTCAATCTTGGTGAGGGAGCTCATGTCTACCTCTTGTTACATCTCATCACATGTCTGTGCTGGGTGAGTCACTCAATCTTGGTGAGGGAGCTCATGTCTACCTGTTGTTACATCTCATCACATGTCTGTTGTGGGCGAGTCACTCAATCTTGGTGAGGGAGCTCATGCCTACCTCTTGTTACATCTCATCACATGTCTGTTGTGGGTGACTCACTCAATCTTGGTGAGGCAGCTCATGTCTACCTGTTGTTGCATCTCAATGTTCTGTTTAGTGTTTCTCTAAGTCATCCTCCTTTTTCTCTTACCCTCTGGTTCCCATTTGAGGGCCTGCTTTGAGATTCTCCTGTTTTTTCTTATCGTTACATGACCACCTTCTTCTCTTGATTATAGATTATATTTTCTTATGTTTTGTTATTTCTCTTATTTCTGCACTAGTCTTGAACTCACTCCATGGTTTCACCAAGTATTTTCATCAAACATTTGTTTTCAAATGGGTCCAGTTTATTTTCTGTTTCTTGGTCAACTCATGCACATATCAGTATCTATATCTATCTTGTAGTTTGCATGTCTTTGTGTGTTTGGTGTGTGTGTCTCTTCATGTGTAATGAATATATTTTTATGTGTGGTAAATGTATGTGTTTGTATATAATTAATGCATGGTCATATGTGTTAAGTATATGTTTTTGTCTTTAATGAGTTTATGTCTATATTTATTAAGTATATCTGTAGCACAAATTGTTCTATGATGTAAATATGCTACAGTCAGATCTGTAACACAAATTGTTTGTTCTATGATGTAAATATGCTACAGTCAGATCTGTAACACAAATTGTTTGTTCTATGATGTAAATATGCTACAGTCAGATCTGTAACACAAATTGTTTGTTCTATGATGTAAATATGCTACAGTCAGATCTGTAACACAAATTGTTTGTTCTATGATGTAAATATGCTACAGTCAGATCTATAACACAAATTGTTTGTTCTATGATGTAAATATGCTACAGTCAGATCTGTAACACAAATTGTTTGTTCTATGATGTAAATATGCTACAGTCAGATCTGTAACACAAATTGTTTGTTCTATGATGTAAATATGCTACAGTAAGATCTGTAACACAAATTGTTTGTTCTATGATGTAAATATGCTACAGTCAGATCTGTAACACAAATTGTTTGTTCTATGATGTAAAAATCATGCTGTCAAATCTGTAACACAAATTGTTTGTTCTATGATGTAAATATGCTACAGTCAGATCTGTAACACAAATTGTTTGTTCTATGATGTAAATATGCTACAGTCAGATCTGTAACACAAATTGTTTGTTCTATGATGTAAATATGCTACAGTCAGATCTGTAACACAAATTGTTTGTTCTATGATGTAAAAATCATGCTGTCAAATCTGTAACACAAATTCTTCAATGCTGTAAATATCCTAATATTAGATCTGTAATACAAATTCTTCCTGTAAAGAATATACTGTCAGATCTGTAACACAAATTGTTCTATGATGTAAACATACTAGTATTAGATCTGTAACACAAATTGTTCTATGATGTAAACATACTAGTATTAGATCTGTAACACAAATTGTTCTATGATGTAAACATACTAGTATAGATCTGTAACACAAATTGTTCTATGATGTAAACATACTAGTATTAGATCTGTAACACAAATTGTTCTATGATGTTGTAGCTCCCAGCACAGGCCCAAGTCATGTGACAATCTCGCTGGACAATGGAGACCCCACCACAGCTTTACTGACATGGCAGCCACCAGAAGTACCCAATGGCAACATCACAGGTGATTGCTGTGTATCTGTGTTTGTTTGTGAATTATGCATTTGTTGATATAGAGAGGGTCCTATATAAGCAAGGACTGAATGTGGATCTGGGACTGAGACTATTGTCACGTGCTTGGTCACATGATCTCACTCATCTGCTATCCTTTGGTGGATTACTAGGAGGTGAATATCAACAACCAGCTTCGTGCTGAAGTCGAATGTGTTGGGCCGAAAGGTGCAAATATAACAGTTATACTGCAAACCACAACACGGACATGCCCACTTAACGTCCTTTTAAGGACGGATGACGAAGAGGTAATTCTACAGTCTATGAATACTCTAGAATACTTTAGTCATCAGGCGAATGCAACCAACCAACAACCAGTTTTTCCCACCTTTTGCTTCCTGAGCAGTGATCTAAGAGTCCTCAGAGCAAAGGACTGTCCACTCATCTTTGATGTTCTTTCTCCACTTCATTCTTTGCCTTCCATCTTCTATTTTATTGTCCTAATTGCCAATCTGAGATAAAAGTGTTGTAGTATGTAGATCATTGGTCAGAGGTAAAAGTTTTGTATGTAGATTATTGGCAGGTCTGAGGTAAAAATGTTGTAGCATGTAGATCATTGGCAGGTCTGAGGTAAAAATGTTGTAGCATGTAGATCATTGGCAGGTCTGAGGTAAAAATGTTGTAGCATGTAGATCATTGGCAGGTCTGAGGTAAAAATGTTGTAGCATGTAGATCATTGGCAGGTCTGAGGTAAAAATGTTGTAGCATGTAGATCATTTGCAGGTCTGAGATAAAAGTGTTGTAGTATGTAGTTCTTTGGCAGGGCTGAGATAAAAGTGTTGTAGTATGTAGATCATTGGTCAGAGGTAAAAGTGTTGTATGTAGATTATTGGCAGGTCTGAGGTAAAAGTGTTGTAGCATGTAGATTAATTTCAGGTCAGAGATAATTTTGTACTGTATATTTTAGCTTGTTTTTATTTCTATTATTATTATTGTTACTTGATTTAAATGATAAAGGAGCATAGATTGTGTAGCACAGTTTGAAAACCTGACATTTGTTCTGCTTGTATCATCCATCTTGACCATACCTCTGAATTTGTACCTGGCAAATGTAGGCTTCTTCTTTCTTGTTCAACGTTTATGCTTGCTTTACATAGAAGATAAGAACCCTTCAATCTCAATATGCCTGACTCCACAGCAGAATGTTTAATTACTCATGTGTACACAGAAGATCTAAGTATATAAGTGTGCACAGAAGATCTAAGTACATATGTGCTGACAAATTTAAGTACAAATGTGTACACAGAAGTCTAAGTACATATGTGCTGGCAAATCTTAAGTACAAATGTGTACACAGAAGATCTAAGTTCATATGTGAAAACAGAAGATCTTAGTTCATATGTGTACACAGAAGATCTAAGTACATATGTGTACACAGAAGATCTAAGTACATATATGTATACAGAAAATCTATGTTCATATCTCTATACATATTTAAATACAAATACTTGTGCAGATGATCTAAGTACATATCTGTACACAGAAAATGATCTAATTGCATATGTGTGTACAGAAGATTACAACATATTCACATACATCAAAGATCTCAAATCATCTGTCTTTAACACATAAACTTGACCCTTCCCACACTGTTAGACATCACATAGGGCTACGTTTTCCGTCATCACATAAAGTACTAAAATGAAAAAAAGAACTGAGATATGATTAACCGGTTGGATTTTTCAGCTCATAATCCTCACATACTGTGTACGTGACCTCTTGAGAGGAAAATGTGCATCATCATGCTAGCATTAGAAGAGAATAATAAACAAGTAACATATACAGAAAAGTCTCACTTATAATTGTTGGTTGTCTTTGTTAACGAATAACCATATTTAATAAATGACTTCATCAGCACTTTTGTCTCTACAACATCGCTCCTGCAGCAAGCAAATTGTTGGGTGTAGTATACACCCCTACAAAGTGTAGTGACAGATTTACCAGAAAGGACAATACGTGTAAATGACATTACGGCTTATGGTTATGGAAGGCCCCTTATCACTGCAAATGAATTAAAATCCATAATTGTTCAACCACCAGTGCCAGTGGAATCATCTGAATTACTAACTCATCTCCCAAACAAAGAAAGGTAACTGTAGTCCCCATCATAGCAGTCCCAGCACATGCCAAAAGACATAAGGTGAAACCGCACAGAAAGTAAACACAGCCAACTTTTCCTTGTCATATGATATCATCATATTCCAAGATGGTGGAACGAAGTTCATTTCTTTTGGTTGCTGCAGAAAATGCATTTGGGGACTAATTAATTTCGGCTCTCCAATGGAAGTTTCCATTATAATTACAGCCTACATACAGCCTTCTTTAAAAAATAGTCAATAAAAATGAACAAATGAGTGTAGTATAATACATCTTCATTTCATTGTTTATTCGTTTGTGTTGTTCCTGTTTTTTAAGAAGGCTGCATTAAGGCCAGAACGTCAGTTAACTTGTATTGTCCATTCTTGTAAAGTTGTTGCTATACTTTGTAGGGGTGTACACCACACAGCATGCTCCCAGCTCACCAGCTTTACCACAGCACTGCAATTATTTGCTTGATTTTGAATGCAGCCAAGTATAGATCTTCTCCTAGTGCTAGGACTTTTCTGGCTGGTCTCAGTCATTGAGGACTCTTGCAGCAAACAAAGTAGATCCAATGCCATGCTACTACTAGTACTAGTGTAACAGTCATGAATACAGTGTCAATAACTATACACATTCAATAGAGAAAACACAACTCCAAATGCTCTGTGCTACACTTATGTTTAACACTTCATATGATGACTCAAGACATTGCCTAGATCTCATAAAAGACTTATTCACACAGTTCTTTAGTTACACTTCATAACTCATGTGGATACATATCTTAGTTGTATATAAAGGTTACTCATGATGTTGGCTATGGCCACCTAAATATCTATCAAATTGTATCATTAGTGGAATTTCTGTATGCATCTAAGGCAACCAGCAGTGTTATGACACTCTCCCAAGTTTAGTAATTATGTCCATATAAATTCTTTCGCTAGCATAGAATATAATATGTGAATTGTGTTCTTAACTTGCATCAACAAATACCCTTATGAAATCTTTATACTTTTAGTCCTGATCTTTCTAGTATGCACAAATCTCTAATGACCTGAAATATCTACCCATAGCTAAACAGATTCTTTTAAAACATATTTTAATGAATAATTTCTCTAAGACATCTCTCTAGATCAGTCCTCTTACTTCTAAAGGAATATCCCAATCAATCCTCTCTGAATGCTCTGGCTATCCCCAATAAGTTTTCTTCCTGATGTCTATTTCTCTTTCTGTTCCACACTTATGGAAATTGATGCATTTTGTTGAAAAGTGTGGAAGACTCAACAAAACACATCAATTGTCTGAAAAAATAATTAAAATGATAGAAAGTTCCTGCATTGACATGTTACCTCTCACATGAATGTCTCAGAACATTTGTCTTGTTCTCTAAACATGTACAGGTTACATTTGTCTTGTTCTCTCAACTTGTACAGGTTACATTTGTCTTGTTCTCTCAACTTGTACAGGTTACATTTGTCTTGTTCTCTCAACTTGTACAGGTTACATTTGTCTTGTTCTCTCAACTTGTACAGGTTACATTTGTCTTGTTCTCTCAACTTGTACAGGTTACATTTGTCTTGTTCTCTCAACATGTACAGGTTACATTTGTCTTGTTCTCTCAACATGTACAGGTTACATTTGTCTTGTTCTCTCAACATGTACAGACTACATTTATCTTGTTCTCTCAACTTGTACAGGTTACATTTATCTTGTTCTCTCAACATGTACAGACTACATTTGTCTTGTTCTCTCAACATGTACAGGTTAAATTTGTCTTGTTCTCTCAACTTGTACAGGTTAAATTTGTCTTGTTCTCTCAACATGTACAGGTTACATTTGTCTTGTTCTCTCAACTTGTACAGGTTACATTTGTCTTGTTCTCTCAACTTGTACAGGTTACATTGTGTTCTATGAGACAGTCACAGAAAGAAAGTCTGCCACAGTGCCTGCGGGGGAGTTGTCTTATCGTGTTCCATTTTTGAAGCCCCACACCAAGTACTTCTTCAGGGTGGGTGCCTGGAACAGTCAGGGGTTCAGCCCCTTGTCAAACCGGGTCATCTACAGAACACCAAGAGGTAAGACCATCACATCCTCTCCTCAGGAATAATGTGTCTCTAAGTAGACAGCAGCTGCATCTCACTAGCTTGCCACTCCCTTCAAAGAGGCAGAGAACATTGGAAGACTGCCCCACCTATAATGTTTCTGACAGTAATGATTTGAGATGGAGGGCATTGGAACAGTGTCCCATCCAGAAAGTCCATGACAGTAATGAGTTGAGGTGGAGGGCATTGGAACAGTATCCCATCCAGACAGTCCTGGACAGTAATGATTTGAGGTGGAGGGCATTGGAACAGTGTCCCATCCAGAAAGTCCTTGACAGTAATGATTTGAGGTGGAGGGCATTAGAACAGTGTCCCATCCAGAAAGTCCTTGACAGTAATGAGTTGAGGTAGAGGGCATTATAACAGTGTCCCATCCAGAAAGTCCTTGACAGTAATGAGTTGAGGTGGAGGGCATTGGAACAGTGTCCCATCCAAAAAGTCCTTGACAGTAATGATTTGAGGTGGAGGGCATTAGAACAGTATCCCATCCAGACAGTCCTGGACAGTAATGAGTTGAGGTGGAGGGCATTGGAACAGTGTCCCATCTAGAAAGTCCTTGACAGTAATGATTTGAGGTGGAGGGCATTGGAACAGTGTCCCATCCAAAAAGTCCTTGACAGTAATGAGTTGAGGTTAGAGGGCATTGGAACAGTGTCCCATCCAGAAAGTCCTTGACAGTAATGAGTTGAGGTTAGAGGGCATTGGAACAGTGTCCCATCCAGAAAGTCCTTGACAGTAATGATTTGAGGTGGATGGCATTAGAACAGTGTCCCATCCAGAAAGTCCTTGACAGTAATGATTTGAGGTGGAGGGCATTAGAACAGTGTCCCATCCAGAAAGTTGATAGTAATGAGTTGAGGTGGAGGGCATTGGAACAGTGTCCCATCCAGAAAGTCCTTGACAGTAATGAGTTGAGGTTAGAGGGCATTGGAACAGTATCCCATCCAGACAGTCCTGGACAGTAATGAGTTGAGGTTAGAGGGCATTGGAACAGTGTCCCATCCAGAAAGTCCTTGACAGTAATGATTTGAGGTGGATGGCATTAGAACAGTGTCCCATCCAGAAAGTCCTTGACAGTAATGATTTGAGGTGGAGGGCATTAGAACAGTGTCCCATCCAGAAAGTTGATAGTAATGAGTTGAGGTGGAGGGCATTGGAACAGTGTCCCATCCAGAAAGTCCTTGACAGTAATGAGTTGAAGTTAGAGGGCATTGGAACAGTGTCCCATCCAGAAAGTCCTTGACAGTAATGAGTTGAGGTTAGAGGGCATTGGAACAGTGTCCCATCCAGAAAGTCCTTGACAGTAATGATTTGAGGTGGATGGCATTAGAACAGTGTCCCATCCAGAAAGTCCTTGACAGTAATGATTTGAGGTGGAGGGCATTAGAACAGTGTCCCATCCAGAAAGTTGATAGTAATGAGTTGAGGTGGAGGGCTTTGGAACAGTGTCCCATCCAGAAAGTCCTTGACAGTAATGAGTTGAGGTTAGAGGGCATTGGAACAGTATCCCATCCAGACAGTCCTGGACAGTAATGAGTTGAGGTTAGAGGGCATTGGAACAGTGTCCCATCCAGAAAGTCCTTGACAGTAATGATTTGAGGTGGATGGCATTAGAACAGTGTCCCATCCAGAAAGTCCTTGACAGTAATGATTTGAGGTGGAGGGCATTGGAACAGTGTCCCATCCAAAAAGTCCTTGACAGTAATGAGTTGAGGTTAGAGGGCATTGGAACAGTATCCCATCCAGAAAGTCCTTGACAGTAATGAGTTGAGGTTAGAGGGCATTGGAACAGTATCCCATCCAGACAGTCCTGGACAGTAATGATTTGAGGTGGAGGGCATTAGAACAGTGTCCCATCCAGAAAGTCCTTGACAGTAATGAGTTGAGGTAGAGGGCAGATTAACAGGAACATAGAATATAGACTAAACATAAGAACAACTTTCATCCAAATTAATAATGGGCAGCAAGAAACATAAAAACAAGCACCAAGATGGTTATGGTTATGGAAGGCCCCGGTATCACTGCAACTGAATTAAAATCCATAATTGATCAACCACCCGTGCCAGTGGAATCATCCAAATTACTAACTCATCTCCAAAACAAAGGAAGGTAGCTGTAGTCCCCATCATAGCAGTCTCAACACACGCTAAAAGACATAAACTGAAATTGCACAGAAAGTGAACATAGCCGTCTATTCTCCGTCATACGATATCATCATTCATCGTAAACAATCATAATATCCAAACAAGCACAAAGATAGGACTATTTAATACAAATGTAAAAATAATTGTATTACATGGCTCAAAGATGTGGATACAATGAAACAAAAGGTACAAATGTTTATAAACAATTGTTGAGAAAAATTCTAATATTTTGACAAGATCAAAAATGAAGATATTTGGAAAGGAATAAAAAAAACAAGGGCCAAACAAGCAGCAGATAATGAATAGAAAACAGATTTGGTTTGAACACACACTGAGACAACCTAATGCCAGCATAGCTAGACAGGCACTGTCGTGGAACCACAGCACAAGAAAAAGACAGGACTACAAGGAGACGAGAAGTCTTGGAAACTCTCAAAACATGTCCAAGAATAGGGATGGGCGTAGAGGCATCTTTGATGTGCTTCGGAAAGGGGGTCTGAAGGGCTTTTATTGATGGATGCCTAGAGATTTGAAGATAGATAGATGTCTGAAATGTATAAGATAAGATGGGTGTCTGCAATGTGAAGATTAGATGGATGTGTGAAATGTGAAGATAAGATGGATGTGTGAAATGTGAAAATAAGATGGGTGTCTGAAATGTATAAGATAAGATGGGTGTCTGAAATGTATAAGATAAGATGGGTGTCTGAATTGTATAAGATAAGATGGGTGTCTGGAATGTATAAGATAAGATGGGTGTCCAAAATGTATAAGATAAGATGGGTGTCTGGAATGTATAAGATAAGATGGGTGTCTGAATTGTATAAGATAAGATGGGTGTCTGAATTGTATAAGATAAGATGGGTGTCTGGAATGTATCAGATGAGATGGGTGTCTGAAATGTGAATATAAGATGGGTGTCTGGAATGTGAAGATAAGATGGGTGTCTGGAATGTATAAGATAAGATTGGTGTCTGAAATGTGAAGATAAGATGGGTGTGTGAAATGTGAAGATAAGATGGGTGTCTGGAATGTATAAGATAAGATGGGTGTGTGAAATGTGAAGATAAGATGGGTGTCTGGAATGTGAAGATAATATGGGTGTCTGGAATGTGATGATAAGATGGGTGTCTGGAATGTGAAGATAATATGGGTGTCTGAAATGTGAAGATAAAATGGGTGTCTGGAATGTATAAGATAAGATGGGTGTCTGGAATGTATAAGATAAGATGGGTGTCTGGAATGTATAAGATAAGATGGGTGTCTGGAATGTGTAAGATAAGATGGATGTGTGAAATGTATAACATAAGATGGGTGTCTGGAATGTATAAGATAAGATAGGTGTCTGGAATGTATAAGATAAGATGGGTGTCTGGAATGTATAAGATAAGATGGGTGTCTGGAATGTGAAGATAAGATGGGTGTCTGGAATGTATAAGATAAGATGGGTGTCTGGAATGTGAAGATAAGATGGGTGTCTGGAATGTATAAGATAAGATGGGTGTCTGGAATGTGAAGATAAGATGGGTGTTTAAAATGTATAAGATAAGATGGGTGTCTGAAATGTGAAGATAAGATGGGTGTCTGGAATGTGAAGATAAGATGGGTGTCTGGAATGTATAAGATAAGATTGGTGTCTGAAATGTGAAGATAAGATGGGTGTGTGAAATGTGAAGATAAGATGGGTGTCTGGAATGTATAAGATAAGATGGGTGTGTGAAATGTGAAGATAAGATGGGTGTCTGGAATGTGAAGATAATATGGGTGTCTGGAATGTGATGATAAGATGGGTGTCTGGAATGTGAAGATAATATGGGTGTCTGAAATGTGAAGATAAGATGGGTGTCTGGAATGTGTAAGATAAGATGGGTGTCTGGAATGTATAAGATAAGATGGGTGTCTGGAATGTATGAGATAGGATGGATGTGTGAAATGTATAAGATAAGATGGGTGTCTAGAATGTATAAGATAAGATGGGTGTTTGAAATGTATAAGATAAGATGGGTGTCTGGAATGTATAAGATAAGATGGGTGTCTGGAATGTATAAGATAAGATGGGTGTCTGGAATGTGAAGATAAGATGGGTGTCTGGAATGTATAAGATAAGATGGGTGTCTGGAATGTATAAGATAAGATGGGTGTCTGGAATGTGAAGATAAGATGGGTGTCTGAAATGTGAAGATAAGATAGATGTGTGAAATGTGAAAATAAGATGGATGTCTGAAATGTGAAGATAAGATGGATGTGTGAAATGGTTATATAAGATAGGTGTCTGAAATGTGAAGATAAGATGGAAGTGTGAAATGTGAAGATAAGATAGGTATCTGAAATGTGAAGATAAGATGGGTGTCTGAAATGTGAAGATAAGATGGGTGTGTGAAATGTGAAGATAAGATGGGTGTACAAAATGTGAAGATAAGATGAGTGTCTGAAATGTGAAGATAAGATGGGTGTCCAAAATGTGAAGATAAGATGGGTGTCTGAAATGTGAAATTAAGATGGATGTCTGAAATGTGAAGATAAGATGGGTGTCCGAAATGTGAAGATAAGATGGGTGTCCAAAATGTGAAGATAAGATGGGTTTCCAAAATGTGAAGATAAGATGGGTGTCTGGAATGTATAAGATAAGATGGGTGTCTGGAATGTGAAGATAAGATGGGTGTCTGTAATGTATAAGATAAGATTGGTGTCTGAAATGTGAAGATAAGATGGGTGTGTGAAATGTGAAGATAAGATGGGTGTCTGGAATGTATAAGATAAGATGGGTGTGTGAAATGTGAAGATAAGATGGGTGTCTGGAATGTGAAGATAATATGGGTGTCTGGAATGTGATGATAAGATGGGTGTCTGGAATGTGAAGATAATATGGGTGTCTGAAATGTGAAGATAAAATGGGTGTCTGGAATGTATAAGATAAGATGGGTGTCTGGAATGTATAAGATAAGATGGGTGTCTGGAATGTATAAGATAAGATGGGTGTCTGGAATGTATAAGATAAGATGGGTGTCTGGAATGTATAAGATAAGATGGATGTGTGAAATGTATAAGATAAGATGGGTGTCTGGAATGTATAAGATAAGATGGGTGTCTGGAATGTGAAGATAAGATGGGTGTCTGGAATGTGAAGATAAGATGGGTGTCTGGAATGTATAAGATAAGATGGGTGTCTGGAATGTGAAGATAAGATGGGTGTCTGGAATGTATAAGATAAGATGGATGTGTGAAATGTATAAGATAAGATGGGTGTTTGAAATGTATAAGATAAGATGGGTGTCTGGAATGTATAAGATAAGATGGGTGTCTGGAATGTATAAGATAAGATGGGTGTCTGGAATGTATAAGATAAGATGGGTGTCTGGAATGTATAAGATAAGATGAGTGTCTGGAATGTATAAGATAAGATGGGTGTCTGGAATGTGAAGATAAGATGGGTGTCTGAAATGTGAAGATAAGATAGATGTGTGAAATGTGAAAATAAGATGGATGTCTGAAATGTGAAGATAAGATGGATGTGTGAAATGTTTATATAAGATAGGTATCTGAAATGTGAAGATAAGATGGATGTGTGAAATGTGAAGAAAAGATAGGTGTCTGAAATGTGAAGATAAGATGGGTGTGTGAAATGTGAAGATAAGATGGGTGTACAAAATGTGAAGATAAGATGGGTGTCTGAAATGTGAAGATAAGATGGGTGTCCAAAATGTGAAGATAAGATGGGTGTGTGAAATGTGAAGATAAGATGGGTGTCTGAAATGTATAAGATAAGATGGGTGTCTGAATTGTATAAGATAAGATGGGTGTCTGGAATGTATAAGATAAGATGGGTGTCCAAAATGTATAAGATAAGATGGGTGTCTGGAATGTATAAGATAAGATGGGTGTCTGAATTGTATAAGATAAGATGGGTGTCTGAATTGTATAAGATAAGATGGGTGTCTGGAATGTATCAGATGAGATGGGTGTCTGAAATGTGAATATAAGATGGGTGTCTGGAATGTGAAGATAAGATGGGTGTCTGGAATGTATAAGATAAGATTGGTGTCTGAAATGTGAAGATAAGATGGGTGTGTGAAATGTGAAGATAAGATGGGTGTCTGGAATGTATAAGATAAGATGGGTGTGTGAAATGTGAAGATAAGATGGGTGTCTGGAATGTGAAGATAATATGGGTGTCTGGAATGTGATGATAAGATGGGTGTCTAGAATGTGAATATAATATGGGTGTCTGAAATGTGAAGATAAAATGGGTGTCTGGAATGTATAAGATAAAATGGGTGTCTGGAATGTATAAGATAAGATGGGTGTCTGGAATGTATAAGATAAGATGGGTGTCTGGAATGTATAAGATAAGATGGGTGTCTGGAATGTGTAAGATAAGATGGATGTGTGAAATGTATAACATAAGATGGGTGTCTGGAATGTATAAGATAAGATAGGTGTCTGGAATGTATAAGATAAGATGGGTGTCTGGAATGTATAAGATAAGATGGGTGTCTGGAATGTGAAGATAAGATGGGTGTCTGGAATGTATAAGATAAGATGGGTGTCTGGAATGTGAAGATAAGATGGGTGTCTGGAATGTATAAGATAAGATGGGTGTCTGGAATGTGAAGATAAGATGGGTGTTTAAAATGTATAAGATAAGATGGGTGTCTGAAATGTGAAGATAAGATGGGTGTCTGGAATGTGAAGATAAGATGGGTGTCTGGAATGTATAAGATAAGATTGGTGTCTGAAATGTGAAGATAAGATGGGTGTGTGAAATGTGAAGATAAGATGGGTGTCTGGAATGTATAAGATAAGATGGGTGTGTGAAATGTGAAGATAAGATGGGTGTCTGGAATGTGAAGATAATATGGGTGTCTGGAATGTGATGATAAGATGGGTGTCCGGAATGTGAAGATAATATGGGTGTCTGAAATGTGAAGATAAGATGGGTGTCTGGAATGTGTAAGATAAGATGGGTGTCTGGAATGTATAAGATAAGATGGGTGTCTGGAATGTATGAGATAGGATGGATGTGTGAAATGTATAAGATAAGATGGGTGTCTAGAATGTATAAGATAAGATGGGTGTTTGAAATGTATAAGATAAGATGGGTGTCTGGAATGTATAAGATAAGATGGGTGTCTGGAATGTGAAGATAAGATGGGTGTCTGGAATGTATAAGATAAGATGGGTGTCTGGAATGTATAAGATAAGATGGGTGTCTGGAATGTGAAGATAAGATGGGTGTCTGAAATGTGAAGATAAGATAGATGTGTGAAATGTGAAAATAAGATGGATGTCTGAAATGTGAAGATAAGATGGATGTGTGAAATGTTTATATAAGATAGGTGTCTGAAATGTGAAGATAAGATGGATGTGTGAAATGTGAAGATAAGATAGGTATCTGAAATGTGAAGATAAGATGGGTGTCTGAAATGTGAAGATAAGATGGGTGTGTGAAATGTGAAGATAAGATGGGTGTACAAAATGTGAAGATAAGATGAGTGTCTGAAATGTGAAGATAAGATGGGTGTCCAAAATGTGAAGATAAGATGGGTGTCTGAAATGTGAAATTAAGATGGATGTCTGAAATGTGAAGATAAGATGGGTGTCCGAAATGTGAAGATAAGATGGGTGTCCAAAATGTGAAGATAAGATGGGTTTCCAAAATGTGAAGATAAGATGGGTGTCTGGAGTGTATAAGATAAGATGGGTGTCTGGAATGTGAAGATAAGATGGGTGTCTGTAATGTATAAGATAAGATTGGTGTCTGAAATGTGAAGATAAGATGGGTGTGTGAAATGTGAAGATAAGATGGGTGTCTGGAATGTATAAGATAAGATGGGTGTGTGAAATGTGAAGATAAGATGGGTGTCTGGAATGTGAAGATAATATGGGTGTCTGGAATGTGATGATAAGATGGGTGTCTGGAATGTGAAGATAATATGGGTGTCTGAAATGTGAAGATAAAATGGGTGTCTGGAATGTATAAGATAAGATGGGTGTCTGGAATGTATAAGATAAGATGGGTGTCTGGAATGTATAAGATAAGATGGGTGTCTGGAATGTATAAGATAAGATGGGTGTCTGGAATGTATAAGATAAGATGGATGTGTGAAATGTATAAGATAAGATGGGTGTCTGGAATGTATAAGATAAGATGGGTGTCTGGAATGTGAAGATAAGATGGGTGTCTGGAATGTGAAGATAAGATGGGTGTCTGGAATGTATAAGATAAGATGGGTGTCTGGAATGTGAAGATAAGATGGGTGTCTGGAATGTATAAGATAAGATGGATGTGTGAAATGTATAAGATAAGATGGGTGTTTGAAATGTATAAGATAAGATGGGTGTCTGGAATGTATAAGATAAGATGGGTGTCTGGAATGTATAAGATAAGATGGGTGTCTGGAATGTATAAGATAAGATGGGTGTCTGGAATGTATAAGATAAGATGGATGTCTGGAATGTATAAGATAAGTTGGGTGTCTGGAATGTGAAGATAAGATGGGTGTCTGAAATGTGAAGATAAGATAGATGTGTGAAATGTGAAAATAAGATGGATGTCTGAAATGTGAAGATAAGATGGATGTGTGAAATGTTTATATAAGATAGGTATCTGAAATGTGAAGATAAGATGGATGTGTGAAATGTGAAGAAAAGATAGGTGTCTGAAATGTGAAGATAAGATGGGTGTCTGAAATGTGAAGATAAGATGGGTGTGTGAAATGTGAAGATAAGATGGGTTTCCAAAATGTGAAGATAAGATGGGTGTCTGAAATGTGAAGATAAGATGGGTGTCCAAAATGTGAAGATAAGATGGGTGTGTGAAATGTGAAGATAAGATGGGTGTCTGAAATGTGAAGATAAGATTGATGTGTGAAATGTGAAGATAAGGTGGGTGTGTGAAATGTGAAGATAAGATGGGTGTCCAAAATGTGAAGATAAGATTAATGTCTGAAATGTGAAGATAAAATGGATGTATCATAATGTGAAGTATTTAAAAAATGCCTGGAAATGTGAAGATGAGGCTGATGTTTTATTTATGTTGGGTGGAGGTGATATCTAGATATATAAAGATGAGTGTGATACTGAAGATGTGGGGTGGAGCTAGTGCTATGGCGATGAGACTGAATGCAGTGAATGTTTTGTTTGCCTGTCTAGTGAGCCTAGTGTCAAGAAGAGTATGAGCAAATGTCTTGCTTGTAAAATGATGTTAATGTTGAGTTCTGTTCTTGACAAGTTCAATCATTGTACCAGTTGTAGGCTCACCTCCCACTGATGTCACTGTGTCTCCAGCCTCCGATGACCTCTACAACGCTATTGTGAGCTGGCAGCCACCTAGTTCCAACAAGAGAAAAATCAAATGTCAGTGTTTGTGAGTCTGTTTGTCATTTAATGTCAGTGATTGTGAGACCATTTGTCATTTAATTTCATTGATTGTGAGACCATTTGTCATTTAGTGTCAGTGTTTGTGAGACGTTTGTCATTTAATGTCAGTGTTTGTGAGACCATTTGTCATTTAATGTCAGTGTTTGTGAGACCGTTTGTCATTTAATGTCAGTGTTTGTGAGACCGTTTATCATTTAATGTCAGTGTTTGTGAGACTGTTTGTCATTTAATGTCAGAGTTTATGAGATTGTTTGTCATTTAATGTCAGAGTTTGTGAGACTGTTTGTCATTTAATATCAGAGTTTGTGAGACTTTGTCATTTATTGTCAGAGTTTGTGAGACTGTTTGTCATTTAATGTCAGAGTTTGTGAGACTGTCTGTCATTTAATGTCGGAGTTTGTGAGACTGTTTGTCATTTAATATCAGAGTTTGTGAGACTGTTTGTGATTTAATGTCAGAGTTGGTGAGACTGTTTGTGATTTAATGTCAGAGTTTGTGAGACTGTTTGTCATTTAATGTCAGAGTTTGTGAGACTGTTTGTCATTTAATGTTAGAGTTTGTGAGACTGTTTGTCATTTAATGTCAGAGTTTGTGAGACTGTTTGTCATTTAATGTTAGAGTTTGTGAGACTGTTTGTCATTTAATGTTAGAGTTTGTGAGACTGTTTGTGATTTAATGTTAGAGTTTGTGAGACTGTTTGTCATTTAATGTCAGAATTTGTGAGACTGTTTGTCATTTAATGTCAGTATCTCCTCTGTTTATATCCAGTAGTAATTCATCTGTGCTATCTCAGTCTCAAGGTTTTGTCTCTTTGTGCTGCTTGGTCTTCTATGTCTCCTCCTTCTATGTGGTCCCCATGTGCGAACCTGTCTCCTACTAGTGTGATTCATATTTTTCTCTCATTTTCTCCCAATGTGTAGGACATTCCCATGCAGTTATCCTCTCTTGCTTCTCATATCAACTACCTGCCATGAAGAGGTGGACAAAAACTCTTTCTGTTAGCACCATCATCACTAGACAATGTCCATGAGCTGGACCATCACTAGACACACTGTCCATGAGTTGGACCATCATCACTAGACAATGTCCTTGAGCTGGACCATCACTAGACACAATGTCCATGAGTTGGACCATCATCACTAGACACACTGTCCATGAGTTGGACCATCATCACTAGACAAAATGTCCATGAGTTGGACCATCATCACTAGACACACTGTCCATGAGTTGGACCATCATCACTAGACACAATGTCCATGAGTTGGACCATCATCACTAGACACACTGTCCATGAGTTGGACCATCATCACTAGACACACTGTCCATGAGTTGGACCATCATCACTAGACAAAATGTCCATGAGTTGGACCATCATCACTAGACACAATGTCCATGAGCTTGACCATCACTAGACACACTGTCCATGAGTTGGACCATCATCACACTGTCCATGAGTTGGACCATCATCACTAGACACAATGTCCATGAGCTGGACCATCATCACTAGACACAATGTCCATGAGCTTGACCATCACTAGACACACTGTCCATGAGTTGGACCATCATCACACTGTCTCTATACAGAACTCTAACTCAGTGTAACATCACAACTACTTCTCTATACAGAGCTCTAACTTAGTGTAACATTACAACTACTTCTCTATACAGAACTCTAACACAGTGTAACATCACAACTACTTCTCTATACAGAACTCTAACACAGTGTAACATCACAATTACTTCTCTATACAGAACTCTAACTCAGTGTAACATCACAACTACTTCTCTATACAGAACTCTAACACAGTGTAACATCACAATTACTTCTCTATACAGAACTCTAACACAGTGTAACATCACAATTACTTCTCTATACAGAACTGTAACACAGTGTAACATCACAATTACTTCTCTATACAGAACTCTAACACAGTGTAACATCACAATTACTTCTCTATACAGAACTCTAACACAGTGTAACATCACAATTACTTCTCAATACAGAACTCTAACACAGTGTTACATCACAACTACTTCTCTATGACATCCTGCTAACTTGAACTTTGATCACTACCGATGATGCTCTGATGCACCTTGCAGCAACACTACTGGTGCTTACATCAACACTACTGGTGCTTACATCAACACTAATGGTGATTAACACTAATGGGGTGTGCATCAACACTAATGGGACTTACATCAAAAGAATTCCTCTTTGTCTTTTTCCTTGAGAATTCCACAAAAGGTCCTGTTGATTAATACTCTCAGTTGGCTTCCGCAGTGTATGTCCTATCCAGCGCCATCGTCTTCAATGTTTCACTTTATCCACTGACTTTACTTTTTTTGATTGTAAAGTGTCACTACAATCTCAGAGATTGTAACAACTGGAGAGGCGTGACACTCTATCCACTTGTATTTGACTTATAATCTCAAAGATTGTAACAACTGGAGAGGCGTGACACTCTATCCACTTGTATTTGACTTATAATCTCAGAGATTGTAACAACTGGAGAGGCGTGACACTCTATCCACTTGTATTTGACTTATAATCTCAGAGATTGTAACAACTGGAGAGGCGTGACACTCTATCCACTTGTATTTGACTTATAATCTCAGAGATTGTAACAACTGGAGAGGCATGACACTCTATCCACTTGTATTTGACTTATAATCTCAGAGATTGTAACAACTGGAGAGGCGTGACACTTTTGTCAGTTGCCTCAAAGTTATTCTGCAAAATCATCATGAATAGAATAAAGAATTCAATAGATACAGTAATGCGTGAAGAACAGGCAGGGTTTAGAAAAGGGAGAAGCTGCCTTGACCACATTTTCACTCTACGACTTATATTGGAGGAACACATTGAAAAGCAAAAACCTTTTGTACTTAACTTCATCGACTTCAAAAAAGCATTCGATAGCATTCATAGAGATTATTTGTGGAAAATTCTGAAGCAATATGGCTTACCATCAAAAATCATAAATATTATCAAAGACATGTATGATGGTTACACATGTGCAGTTCGAACAGAGGAAGGACTGAGCGAATATTTCCCAATAGAAACGGGGGTTAAACAAGAATGTATTTTATCGCCCTTGTTATTTGGAGTTGTTATAGACTTCATAATGAAAAAATGCTGCATTGGTAATAAAGGCGTCGAATGGATACAAGGAGATCATACGGAGGACCTCGACCTTGCTGATGACATAGTTCTCATCAGCAGTCAGATAAAAACGATGCAGGAAAACACAAATGAACTATCATCAATAGCCAGCAAAATTGGGCTTGAGATCAATCATGAAAAGACTCAGGTCATGAAAAGCTTTATTCCAACAGACAACAGAATATACATGGAAAACAAACCAGTGGAAGGGATCAATCACTTTACCTATCTTGGAAGTCACATTCATTGAGGAGGGGATACAAGTAAAGAAATTAGAATCAGAATAGCTAAAGCAGCAATATCTTTCAGAAGCCTTGAAAAGTTGTGGAAATCAAAACTCATCAGCACAAAGACTATTCAAATCAAATATACTATCAACCCTTACATATGCGCGTGAAAGCTGGAAAACAACAAGAGACATAGAAACAAAGTTGAACGCATTCGAAAATAAATGTCTAAGGAAAATACTTGGTATAGCGTGGAACAAATTCAAAACAAACGAGGAAATTTGAGAAATCGCCAATCAACCACTAATATCTTCAGTAATCAAGAAAAGACGACGGTCATATGCTGGACATGTGATGAGAAGAAATAATAACTGAATAGCAAAGCAAACCCTCATCTGGGAAACAACAGGTAAGAGGAAAAGAGGAAGACCCAGAGAGAGACTGAGAAGAACATTGAAGAGAGAAGCAAGAGCAGCAGGAATCGGCTCCCTTGATGAGATAGAGTTGCTTGCACAGAACAGAGACAAATCCCGAGATTTGATAAAAGATCTTTACAAGGATTGAAAACTGCTAGAATAAAAATTTAGATAAGAGAATGAGTATCTGGGTCTACGCCCTGTGAGCCAGCCTGAAAGGTCAATAGATAGATAGATAGATTTGACTTGTACTTTTCTCCATAATACAGGGTGTTTATAAAGTCTCACTACACTTGGTATCTAGGTAAATTTGAAAAAAAAATGTTTATGACGTCATCACAATATGTGCTCCCACTGTGAATGAAATTTGTTGAATAAGTTTATTGCTACTGGAAATGTGGAAGATGCTCCACGATCTGGTAGGCCTGCTGTGAATGATGAAATATGTTTAGATATCCAAGACAGAATCCTTAAAAGTCCAGACAAGTCATTAAGAAAACTGTCGCAACAAGTGAACTTACCATTGAGCACATATTGTGATGACGTCATAAACATTTTTTTCAAATTGACCTAGATACCAAGTGTAGTGAGACTTTATAAACACCCTATACTATGTTAGTGATTTTGTCCTGCCTTTTCCATTATTTTATTTGTGCAAGCATCCATTAATGAAGTGCTAAACTAAACATCAACACTACTGCACCATACATCAACACTACTATATCTTACATCAACACTACTGCACCTAACATCAACACTGCTACAACTAACATCAACCCTGCTGCACCTAACATCAACACTGCTGCACCTAATATCAACACTGCTGCACCTTACATCAACTATACTATATCTTACATCAACACTGCTGCACCTTACATTAATACTACTATATCTTACACCCACACTGCTGCACGTTACATCAACACTACTATATCTTACATCAACACTGCTGTACCTTACATCAACACTGCTGCACCTAATATCTACACTGCTGCAACTAACATAAACACTAATGCACCTAACATCAACACTGCTGTAATTAACATCAACTCTGCTGCACCTAATATCTACACTGCTGCAACTAACATCAACACTAATGCACTTAACATCAACCCCGCTGCACCTAACAAAAACACTGCTGTAACTAACATCAACACTAATGCACCTAACATCAACCCCGCTGCACCTAACATCGACACTGCTGCAACTAACATCAACACTAATGCACCTAAGATCAACACTGCTGCACCTAACATCAACACTGCTGCAACTAATATCAACACTGCTGCAACTAACATCAACCCTGCTGCACCTAACATCAACACTGCTGCAACTAACATCAACCCTGCTGCACCTAACATCAACACTGCTGCAACTAACATCAACACTGCTGCACCTAACATCAACACTAATGCAACTAGCATCAACACTGCTGCACCTTACATCAACACTACTATATCTTATATCAACACTGCGGCACCTAACATCAACACTGCTATATCTTACATCAACACTGCTGCACCTAACATCAACACTACTATATCTTACATCGACACTGCTGCATCTAACATCAACACTACTATATCTTACATCGACACTGCTGCACCTAATATCAACACTAATATATCTTACATCAACACTGCTACACCTTGCATCAACATTGCTGCACCTAACATCAACACTGCTGCACTTTACAGCGACACTACTGCACCTAACATCAACACTGCTGCACCTAACATCAACTCTGCTGCACCTAACATCAATACTGCTGCACCTAACATCAACTCTGCTGCACCTAACATCAACTCTGCTGCACCTTACATCAACACTGCTGCACCTAACATCAACACTGCTGCACCTAACATCAACACTGCTGCACCTAACATCAACTCTGCTGCACCTAACATCAATACTGCTGCACCTAACATCAACACTGCTGCACCTAACATCAACACTACTATATCTTACATCAATGCTGCTGCAGCTAACATCAACACTGCTGCACCTAACATCAACCCTTCTGCAACTAACATCAACACTAATGCACCTAACATCAACACTGCTGCAACTAACATCAACGCTAATGCACCTAACATCAACACTGCTGTAATTAACATCAACACTAATGCACCTAACATCAACACTGCTGCAACTAACATCAACCCTGCTGCACCTAACATCAACACTGCTGTAATTAACATCAACACTAATGCAACTTCCATCAACCCTGCTGCACCTAACATCAACCCTGCTGCACCTAACATCAACACAGCTGCAACTAACATCAACACTAATGCACCTAACATCAACACTGCTGCAACTAACATCAACAATGATGCAACTAACATCAACACTAATGCACCTAACATCAACACTGCTGCAACTAACATCAACACTAATGCACCTAACATCAACACTACTATATCTTACATCAACACTGCTTCACCTAACATCAACACTACTATATCTTACATCGACACTGCTGCATCTAACATCAACACTACTATATCTTACATCAACACTACTGCAACTAATATCAACACTACTATATCTTATATCAACACTGCTGCACCTAATATCAACACTACTATATCTTACATCAACACTACTGCACCTAACATCAAAACTACTATATATTACCTCAACACTGCTGCACCTAACATCAACATTGCTGCAACTAATATCAACACTAATGCAACTAACATCAACACTGCTGCAACTAACATCAACACTAATGCACCTTACATCAACCCTGCTGCACCTAACATCAACACTGCTGCACCTTACATCGACACTACTGCACCTAACATCAACACTGCTGCAACTTACATCAACCCTTCTTCACCTAACATCAACACTGCTGCACCTTACATCAACACTGCTGCACCTAACATCAACACTGCTGCAACTAACATCAACATTGCTGCACCTAACATCAACACTACTATATCTTACATCAACGCTGCTGCACCTAACATCAACACTGCTGCACCTAACATCAACCCTGCTGCACCTAACATTAACACTGCTGTACCTTACACCAACACTGCTGCACCTAACATTAACACTGCTGCACCTTACATCAACACTGCTGCACCTACATGAACACTGCTGCAACGTACATCAACCCTGTCATGTCTCATTTTTACTTTTTAAAGACATCTATCTTCACCTGTAAACTCCTGAAGGTTTCTCAGACAATGTTAAGCACTAAAAGTCTAATAGAATCATCATGATATCAGTTAATCAAACAAACCTTTACAGACGTGATTTCCCGTTTCCAGATTACACGGTGACACATTACACAGAAGATGGCAAGCAGCGAACAGTTTTAAAGGTTCCTGCCTACACCCTGACTACTTTGGCCAAGAAGTTGCTGCCCTCCACAGTCTATCTCTTCACAGTCCAAGCCCATTACCAGCGAGACAGTGGACCTCACTCAGACCCAGTTCAGTACAGCATACCCAAGGAATTACTTTGAGCCTCGGGTATCGACCAGTTGAACTAGCACCAGGTGAAAAGAACAATTCAAGAAAGGTGCATCATTGCAGGATTCTGTAACATACTTGACAGATATTAGTGCATCTCTTCATAGTTCTGTAACATACTTGGCAGATATTAGTGCATCTCTTCATAGTTCTGTAACATACTTGACAGATATTAGTGCATCTCTTCATAGTTCTGTAACATACTTGACAGATATTAGTGCATCTCTTCTTAGTTCTGTAACATCTTCTTCTACCTTTCAGCTCCCTGTGAAGCATAGGTCTTCAACAAACACTTTCCAAGTCGTTCTGCTTCTTGTCATTCTTTTAAGATTATTCCTTGCCTTCTCCATCATCTTTATCTCTGCTTCTGTCTGTCTTCTCCAAGAATTTCTTGGTCTTCCTCTTTGTCTTTTCCCCTGGGGATTCCAAAAAAGGGCCTGTTGTGTAAATCTCTCGGTTGGCTTCCGCACTGTGTGTCCTATCCAGCGTCATCGTCTTCGTTGTATCTCTCTATCCACTGGTATTTGACTGGTACATTTCCATTATTCTATGTTAGTGATTTTGTCCTGCCATTTCCATCCTTTCATTCTGCGTAAGCATCCATTTATGAAAGTCTATCTTCATGATTGTCAGTTTTGTTGTTCTCCATGTTTCGTAGCCATATAATAGGACTGACTTAACATCGGAGTTGAAAATTTCTATTTTTGTATTTAACCTAATTTCTTTGGATTTCCATATGTTTCCCAGTGCAATGAAAGCTCCTCTTGCTTTTGATATCCTTATTTTGATATAATTTTCTGTTCCCCTCTCTTTGTCTATATTACTACCCAGATATATGTAAGATTGTACGTCTAATAGAGGTATTTCTCCTAATTTTATTTGGTTATTGCCAACTGTATTAATTCTCATAATGTTGGTCTTATCTCTATTAATCTTCAGTCCTAGCTGTTGTGATCTTTCATCAAGTATGCTCATTTTATCCTGCATCTGTTGAATCTGTGTGATAGGAGAGCTATGTCATCAGCAAAGTCTAAATCATCAAGTTGTTTGGTCAGTGACCACTGGATCCCATTTCTGTTGTTTTGAGTTATTTTCATAATCCAATCTATGGCCAGTAGAAAGAGAAATGAAGACGGAAGGCATCCCTGCCTTACTCCTGTTCTTATTTCAAATGCTTCTGTAAGCTGTCCTTCATGCACCACACTACATTTTGTTCCTTCATACATTGTTTTTATCAGGTTAATAAACTTTATGGGGATTCCGTAATGACTCAGCAACTTCCAAAGCATTCTTCTGTCTAAACTATCAAATGCCTTTTTGTAATCTATGAATCCAATATATAGTGGGGATTTTAGTTCTAAACTTTGTTCAACTATTATACATAGAGTAGTTATTTGATCAGCACATGATCTGTTCTTCCTAAAACCTGCTTGTTCATCTCTCAAATGTTTCTCTGTGGCCTCTTTTAGTCTCTCCAGAATGATTCTGCCTAATATTTTTCCTGGCACTGATAGTAGCATAATTCCCCCTATAATTTGTGCACTCCTGTAAACTTCCTTTCTTTGGTAGTTTAATCATATAACCTTCTTTCCAGTCTTTAGGTATTTCTTCCCTCTCCCAAATTTTTTCTAATAGATTATGTAACATCTTGGTAGAGGTGTTAATATCTGCTTTGATGGCTTCCGAAGGAATTTCATCTGGTCCTGTGGCTTTACCATTTTTTAATAGCTTGATGGCTTTCATTATTTCTTCTTTGCTTGGTTCTCCACAGCTAACGTGTAACTCTTCTGCTGGTAGTATATCTGGAGGATTATTTGAGCCGGGTCTGTTCAAAAGTTCTTCAAAGTGCTCTTTCCATCTCTCCATTTGTTCCCTTATATTACTAAGCAGATTTCTTTCCTTATCTTTGATAAAGGCGTTGATCTGTTTGTATTTTCCACTTAATTTCTTTGTGCTGTTGTACAGTTCTTTCATATTCCCTTTATTTGCTGCTTCTTCTGCCTCTTTAACTAGTTCATCTATATATTTCCTCTTATCTCTTTTAATGCATCTTCTCACTTCTTTGTTCATCTCTGTGTAAGCTTCCTGTGTCTTGGCTTTATTACTTCTTGTTTTGCTTTTATTTATGTCTGCTTTCTTGTTCTGTCTTCTTTTAATTTTATCCAGGGTATCTGCTGTCATCCATGTCTTATTCTGGCGTTCTCTTTTCCCCAGCGTTTCTTCGCATGTCTCTTTCCATATATCCTTTACTTGTTTCCAATGATCTTCTATATTTATTGTATTTTCTAGTTGTTGGAGGACTTGGTATTTGTTTGATATTGTGACTGCAAATTTATCTTTAATTCCTTGTTATTTAAGAAACCCTACATTGAAATACTTTCTACCCTTATTCGTTGTTGTATTATCTTTTTAGTTTAAGTTTAAGTTTGGCTATCAGATGATGATCTGAAACTACATCTACCCTCTATATACTTTTACATCCTGTAAGGATGACTTAAACTTATTATTAATACATATGTGATCAATTTGATTTTCCGTTCTATGATCTGGTGACACCCATGTAGCTTTATGTATTCTTTTATGTTGGAATATTGTTCCCCCTAGGCTCACTTGATTAAAAGTAAGTAAAGTAAAGTACCCCCCGTCACGCCAAGTGGCGTATAGGGAAATATGGTGTTAGTGACCCTATATTTTACAGACCTTCAGCACATGATTTTTGGGGTAATGTGGTCGGTATTACGCCCGTGCTGCTTTACTTTCCCAGAAAAAATCCGGTACCCATTTAAGGCTGGGTGAACCCGGAGCCGTCGGTTGGGATCGAACCCTACCCCTTGTCCGTAGTAGTCCAGTTCACTAACCACTGAGCTATCGCGGCTCCCACTAATTTTTAGGGAATTAGTAAAACCCAAGTGTCCTCGCCAGGGAACGAACCCCGGCTGTTGCCGTGGTAAGCCAACCGCCTATCGATTGCGCTAACCGGACACCTCACTTGATTAAGGGTGCAGAAATTCACAAATATCTCTCCATTCTCGTTTATATCTCCAAGTCCATGTTTTCCCATAATCTGTTTGAAGCCTCTGTTGTCTGATCCTACTTTAGCATTTAGGTCTCCCATCAAGATTATAGGAGGTGTGCGTGGCCGTGCGGCTAAAACCGCTAGCTGAAAAGCCGGCGTACGGTGTTCGAAGCCCGCGGTTGACAGAAAGGATTTTTTCTTTCGGGGGTGAAATAAAAATCCTGAGTCTCACATGTCGTGGCGACTGCTTGACCAAGCGGCCTTTATCCCTCGCGGGTTCTATCGTTCCCCCCCCCATACGCCAGCAATTGTACTATGTGTCGTAAAGATAGTTTTATCAAGATTATAATTTCCTTGGCTCGTCTTTCATCCATCTGACATTGTAGCTGTTTATAGAAATCATCTTTAACTAAATCATCCTCATCATTGGTTGGTGCATAGCATTGGATAATGTGTAATTTTATTTTGTTTTTTGTTGTTTTAAATGTTGCTCTCATTAGTCTTGGCCCTGCTGCTTCCCATTCTATCAGTGTCTTCTGTGCATTCCTTGATAACACCATAGCTACTCTTTCACTATGTTGTGCTCCAGGTTCCTGGTGTCCTTATGATAAAATCATCTCTCCTGTATTTAGTTTTATTTTACCCGTTCCTAGCCATCTTGTTTCACACATTCCCAGAATATCTATCTTGTAGTTTGTCATTTCTGCTGCTACCTGAGCAACTTTTCCCTGTTCGTTTAGAGTACGAACATTCCAGGTGCCAATTCTGGAGGATTTCCTGGTAGACAAAGGGTGAGTCGGCAACCCGGACTCCTTACTGCTTTCTCCGGCTTGCGTCATACATCTCTTAGACGGAGAGCTTTTATTTTTCCTGGATGGCGGATTTACTTTTATTCTTTTCTTTGACTTAAACATGTTTGTGAAGTTTTTTTTGGCTTATTTTTTTACAGTATGGGATAGCCAGTCCCATGGTTCTGTAACATACTTAACAGATATTAGTTCACCTCTTCATAGTTCTGTAACATAACAGCAACTTTACAGCAAGATTGTGTATCACCATAATCGACAGTTCTCCTTTTTCTGTTTTCCTGTCTTTTCTCCTTCTTGCTGTATAGACTTTGCTTGTCTAACTTGTTGATTAATGGACTGGATAGAAACGCCAATGTCAGCCGATATCAACTGATTTTTAAATGTTTTACCAGGTGTAATTTGTTCATAACTATTGAGTGTGTCAACACAGGTTCATGAGTCAATCTGTAACAAATCATCCAGCATTGGGGACCATTCTCTAGTAAAGCTGCCATTGCCATGGACCATTCTCTAGTAAAGCTGCCATTGCCATGGACCATTCTCTAGTAAAGCTGCCATTGCCGTGGACCATTCTCTAGTAAAGCTGCCATTGCCGTGGACCATTCTCTAGTAAAGCTGCCATTGCCATGGACCATTCTCTAGTAAAGCTGCCATTGCCATGGACCATTCTCTAGTAAAGCTGCCATTGCCATGGACCATTCTCTAGTAAAGCTGCCATTGCCATGGACCACTCTCTAGTAAAGCTGACATTGCCATGGACCATTCTCTAGTAAAGCTGCCATTG
Organism: Megaustenia siamemsis; assembly: GCA_032433765.1. NCBI lineage: Eukaryota > Metazoa > Mollusca > Gastropoda > Stylommatophora > Ariophantidae > Megaustenia > Megaustenia siamemsis. Next base: position 98,880,298 of record JAVIAB010000047.1, on the reverse strand, counting down.
CCGTGGACCATTCTCTAGTAAAGCTGCCATTGCCATGGACCACTCTCTAGTAAAGCTGACATTGCCATGGACCATTCTCTAGTAAAGCTGCCATTGCCGTGGACCATTCTCTAGTAAAGCTGCCATTGCCATGGACCATTCTCTAGTAAAGCTGCCATTGCCGTGGACCATTCTCTAGTAAAGCTGCCATTGCCATGGACCATTCTCTAGTAAAGCTGACATTGCCATGGACCATTCTCTAGTAAAGCTGACATTGCCGTGGACCATTCTCTAGTAAAGCTGCCATTGCCATGGACCATTCTCTAGTAAAGCTGTCAGTGCCGTGGACCATTCTCTAGTAAAGCTGCCATTGCCATGGACCATTCTCTAGTAAAGCTGTCAGTGCCGTGGACCATTCTCTAGTAAAGCTGTCAGTGCAGTGGACCATTCTCTAGTAAAGCTGTCAGTGCAGTGGACCATTCTCTAGTAAAGCTGTCAGTGCAGTGGACCATTCTCTAGTAAAGCTGTCAGTGTCATGGACCATTCTCTAGTAAAGCTGACAGTGCTGTGGACCATTCTCTAGTAAAGCTGTCAGTGCAGTGGACCATTCTCTAGTAAAGCTGTCAGTGCAGTGGACCATTCTCTAGTAAAGCTGTCAGTGCAGTGGACCACTCTCTAGTAAAGCTGTCAGTGTCATGGACCATTCTCTAGTAAAGCTGTCAGTGTCATGGACCATTCTCTAGTAAAGCTGCCATTGCCATGGACCATTCTCTAGTAAAGCTGACAGTGCTGTGGACCATTCTCTAGTAAAGCTGTCAGTGTCATGGACCATTCTCTAGTAAAGCTGACAGTGCTGTGGACCATTCTCTAGTAAAGCTGTCAGTGTCATGGACCATTCTCTAGTAAAGCTGACAGTGCTGTGGACCATTCTCTAGTAAAGCTGTCAGTGCAGTGGACCACTCTCTAGTAAAGCTGTCAGTGTCATGGACCATTCTCTAGTAAAGCTGTCAGTGTCATGGACCATTCTCTAGTAAAGCTGCCATTGCCATGGACCATTCTCTAGTAAAGCTGACAGTGCTGTGGACCATTCTCTAGTAAAGCTGTCAGTGCAGTGGACCATTCTCTAGTAAAGCTGTCAGTGCAGTGGACCATTCTCTAGTAAAGCTGTCAGTGCAGTGGACCACTCTCTAGTAAAGCTGTCATTGCCATGGACCACTCTCTAGTAAAGCTGTCAGTGTCATGGACCATTCTCTAGTAAAGCTGTCAGTGCAGTGGACCACTCTCTAGTAAAGCTGTCAGTGTCATGGACCATTCTCTAGTAAATCTGTCAGTGTCATGGTCCATTCTCTAGTAAAGCTGTCAGTGCAGTGGACCACTCTCTAGTAAAGCTGTCAGTGTCATGGACCATTCTCTAGTAAAGCTGTCAGTGCAGTGGACCACTCTCTAGTAAAGCTGCCATTGCCATGGACCACTCTCTAGTAAAGCTGCCATTGCCATGGACCATTCTCTAGTAAAGCTGCCATTGCCATGGACCACTCTCTAGTAAAGCTGCCATTGCCATGGACCATTCTCTAGTAAAGCTGCCATTGCCATGGACCACTCTCTAGTAAAGCTGCCATTGCCATGGACCATTCTCTAGTAAAGCTGCCATTGCCATGGACCACTCTCTAGTAAAGCTGTCAGTGTCATGGACCATTCTCTAGTAAAGCTGACAGTGCTGTGGACCATTCTCTAGTAAAGCTGTCAGTGCAGTGGACCATTCTCTAGTAAAGCTGTCATTGCCATGGACCATTCTCTAGTAAAGCTGTCATTGCCATGGACCACTCTCTAGTAAAGCTGTCATTGCCATGGACCATTCTCTAGTAAAGCTGTCATTGCCATGGACCATTCTCTAGTAAAGCTGTCAGTGTCATGGACCATTCTCTAGTAAAGCTGACAGTGCTGTGGACCATTCTCTAGTAAAGCTGTCAGTGCAGTGGACCATTCTCTAGTAAAGCTGTCAGTGCAGTGGACCATTCTCTAGTAAAGCTGTCAGTGCAGTGGACCACTCTCTAGTAAAGCTGTCAGTGTCATGGACCATTCTCTAGTAAAGCTGTCAGTGTCATGGACCATTCTCTAGTAAAGCTGTCAGTGTCATGGACCATTCTCTAGTAAAGCTGTCAGTGTCATGGACCATTCTCTAGTAAAGCTGTCAGTGTCATGGACCATTCTCTAGTAAAGCTGTCAGTGCAGTGGACCACTCTCTAGTAAAGCTGCCATTGCCATGGACCATTCTCTAGTAAAGCTGACAGTGCTGTGGACCATTCTCTAGTAAAGCTGTCAGTGTCATGGACCATTCTCTAGTAAAGCTGACAGTGCTGTGGACCATTCTCTAGTAAAGCTGTCAGTGTCATGGACCATTCTCTAGTAAAGCTGACAGTGCTGTGGACCATTCTCTAGTAAAGCTGTCAGTGCAGTGGACCACTCTCTAGTAAAGCTGTCAGTGTCATGGACCATTCTCTAGTAAAGCTGTCAGTGTCATGGACCATTCTCTAGTAAAGCTGCCATTGCCATGGACCATTCTCTAGTAAAGCTGACAGTGCTGTGGACCATTCTCTAGTAAAGCTGTCAGTGCAGTGGACCATTCTCTAGTAAAGCTGTCAGTGCAGTGGACCATTCTCTAGTAAAGCTGTCAGTGCAGTGGACCACTCTCTAGTAAAGCTGTCATTGCCATGGACCACTCTCTAGTAAAGCTGTCAGTGTCATGGACCATTCTCTAGTAAAGCTGTCAGTGCAGTGGACCACTCTCTAGTAAAGCTGTCAGTGTCATGGACCATTCTCTAGTAAATCTGTCAGTGTCATGGTCCATTCTCTAGTAAAGCTGTCAGTGCAGTGGACCACTCTCTAGTAAAGCTGTCAGTGTCATGGACCATTCTCTAGTAAAGCTGTCAGTGCAGTGGACCACTCTCTAGTAAAGCTGCCATTGCCATGGACCACTCTCTAGTAAAGCTGCCATTGCCATGGACCACTCTCTAGTAAAGCTGCCATTGCCATGGACCATTCTCTAGTAAAGCTGCCATTGCCATGGACCATTCTCTAGTAAAGCTGCCATTGCCATGGACCACTCTCTAGTAAAGCTGTCAGTGCCATGGACCACTCTCTAGTAAAGCTGCCATTGCCATGGACCATTCTCTAGTAAAGCTGCCATTGCCATGGACCATTCTCTAGTAAAGCTGCCATTGCCATGGACCACTCTCTAGTAAAGCTGCCATTGCCATGGACCACTCTCTAGTAAAGCTGCCATTGCCATGGACCACTCTCTAGTAAAGCTGTCAGTGCAGTGGACCATTCTCTAGTAAAGCTGTCAGTGCAGTGGACCACTCTCTAGTAAAGCTGTCATTGCCATGGACCACTCTCTAGTAAAGCTGTCAGTGTCATGGACCATTCTCTAGTAAAGCTGCCATTGCCATGGACCATTCTCTAGTAAAGCTGTCAGTGCCATGGACCATTCTCTAGTAAAGCTGCCATTGCCATGGACCATTCTCTAGTAAAGCTGCCATTGCCATGGACCACTCTCTAGTAAAGCTGCCATTGCAGTGGACCACTCTCTAGTAAAGCTGCCATTGCCATGGACCACTCTCTAGTAAAGCTGTCAGTGCAGTGGACCACTCTCTAGTAAAGCTGCCATTGCAGTGGACCACTCTCTAGTAAAGCTGCCATTGCCATGGACCACTCTCTAGTAAAGCTGCCATTGCCATGGACCACTCTCTAGTAAAGCTGTCAGTGCAGTGGACCACTCTCTAGTAAAGCTGTCAGTGCAGTGGACCACTCTCTAGTAAAGCTGTCATTGCCATGGACCACTCTCTAGTAAAGCTGTCATTGCCATGGACCATTCTCTAGTAAAGCTGTCAGTGTCATGGACCACTCTCTAGTAAAGCTGTCATTGCCATGGACCACTCTCTAGTAAAGCTGTCATTGCCATGGACCACTCTCTAGTAAAGCTGTCAGTGCAGTGGACCACTCTCTAGTAAAGCTGTCAGTGCAGTGGACCACTCTCTAGTAAAGCTGTCATTGCCATGGACCACTCTCTAGTAAAGCTGTCAGTGTCATGGACCATTCTCTAGTAAAGCTGCCATTGCCATGGACCATTCTCTAGTAAAGCTGCCATTGCCATGGACCATTCTCTAGTAAAGCTGCCATTGCCATGGACCACTCTCTAGTAAAGCTGCCATTGCCATGGACCACTCTCTAGTAAAGCTGTCAGTGCAGTGGACCACTCTCTAGTAAAGCTGCCATTGCCATGGACCACTCTCTAGTAAAGCTGTCAGTGCAGTGGACCACTCTCTAGTAAAGCTGCCATTGCAGTGGACCACTCTCTAGTAAAGCTGCCATTGCCATGGACCACTCTCTAGTAAAGCTGTCAGTGCAGTGGACCACTCTCTAGTAAAGCTGCCATTGCAGTGGACCACTCTCTAGTAAAGCTGCCATTGCCATGGACCACTCTCTAGTAAAGCTGCCATTGCCATGGACCACTCTCTAGTAAAGCTGTCAGTGCAGTGGACCACTCTCTAGTAAAGCTGCCATTGCCATGGACCATTCTCTAGTAAAGCTGTCATTGCAGTGGACCACTCTCTAGTAAAGCTGCCATTGCCATGGACCATTCTCTAGTAAAGCTGCCATTGCCATGGACCATTCTCTAGTAAAGCTGCCATTGCCATGGACCACTCTCTAGTAAAGCTGTCAGTGCAGTGGACCACTCTCTAGTAAAGCTGTCAGTGTCATGGACCATTCTCTAGTAAAGCTGCCATTGCCATGGACCACTCTCTAGTAAAGCTGCCATTGCCATGGACCATTCTCTAGTAAAGCTGTCATTGCCATGGACCATTCTCTAGTAAAGCTGCCATTGCCATGGACCACTCTCTAGTAAAGCTGTCAGTGCAGTGGACCACTCTCTAGTAAAGCTGCCATTGCAGTGGACCACTCTCTAGTAAAGCTGCCATTGCCATGGACCACTCTCTAGTAAAGCTGCCATTGCCATGGACCACTCTCTAGTAAAGCTGTCAGTGCAGTGGACCACTCTCTAGTAAAGCTGCCATTGCCATGGACCATTCTCTAGTAAAGCTGCCATTGCCATGGACCATTCTCTAGTAAAGCTGCCATTGCAGTGGACCACTCTCTAGTAAAGCTGCCATTGCCATGGACCATTCTCTAGTAAAGCTGTCATTGCCATGGACCATTCTCTAGTAAAGCTGTCATTGCCATGGACCATTCTCTAGTAAAGCTGTCATTGCCATGGACTATTCTCTAGTAAAGCTGTCATTGCCATGGACCACTCTCTAGTAAAGCTGTCATTGCCATGGACCACTCTCTAGTAAAGCTGTCATTGCCATGGACCACTCTCTAGTAAAGCTGCCATTGCCATGGACCATTCTCTAGTAAAGCTGCCATTGCCATGGACCATTCTCTAGTAAAGCTGTCATTGCCATGGACCACTCTCTAGTAAAGCTGTCATTGCCATGGACCATTCTCTAGTAAAGCTGCCATTGCCATGGACCATTCTCTAGTAAAGCTGCCATTGCAGTGGACCACTCTCTAGTAAAGCTGCCATTGCCATGGACCACTCTCTAGTAAAGCTGCCATTGCCATGGACCACTCTCTAGTAAAGCTGTCATTGCAGTGGACCACTCTCTAGTAAAGCTGTCATTGCCGTGGACCATTCTCTAGTAAAGCTGTCAGTGCAGTGGACCATTCTCTAGTAAAGCTGTCAGTGCAGTGGACCATTCTCTAGTAAAGCTGTCAGTGTCATGGACCATTCTCCAGTAAAGCTGTCAGTGCAGTGGACCATTCTCTAGTAAAGCTGTCAGTGTCATGGACCATTCTCCAGTAAAGCTGTCAGTGTCATGGACCATTCTCTAGTAAAGCTGTCAGTGTCATGGACCATTCTCCAGTAAAGCTGTCAGTGTCATGGACCATTCTCCAGTAAAGCTGTCAGTGTCATGGACCATTCTCTAGTAAAGCTGTCAGTGTCATGGACCATTCTCCAGTAAAGCTGTCAGTGCCGTGGACCATTCTCTAGTAAAGCTGACAGTGTCATGGACCATTCTCCAGTAAAGCTGTCAGTGCCGTGGACCATTCCTAGTAAAGCTGTCAGTGCCATGGACCAATCTCCAGTAAAGCTGTCAGTGACGTGGACCATTCTCTAGTAAAGCTGACAGTGCCATGGACCATTCTCTAGTAAAGCTGTCAGTGTCATGGACCATTCTCCAGTAAAGCTGATAGTGCCATAGACCATTCTCTAGTAAAGCTGTCAGTGTCATGGACCATTCTCCAGTAAAGCTGTCAGTGCCATAGACTATTCTCTAAAGCTGTCAGTGTCATGGACCATTCTCCAGTAAAGCTGACAGTGCCATAGACCATTCTCTAGTAAAGCTGTCAGTGCCATGGACCATTCTCCAGTAAAGCTGTCAGTGCCATGGACCATTCTCTAGTAAAGCTGACAGTGCTGTGGACCATTCTCTAGTAAAGCTGTCAGTGCAGTGGACCATTCTCTAGTAAAGCTGTCAGTGCAGTGGACCATTCTCTAGTAAAGCTGTCAGTGCAGTGGACCACTCTCTAGTAAAGCTGTCAGTGTCATGGACCATTCTCTAGTAAAGCTGTCAGTGTCATGGACCATTCTCTAGTAAAGCTGCCATTGCCATGGACCATTCTCTAGTAAAGCTGACAGTGCTGTGGACCATTCTCTAGTAAAGCTGTCAGTGTCATGGACCATTCTCTAGTAAAGCTGACAGTGCTGTGGACCATTCTCTAGTAAAGCTGTCAGTGTCATGGACCATTCTCTAGTAAAGCTGACAGTGCTGTGGACCATTCTCTAGTAAAGCTGTCAGTGCAGTGGACCACTCTCTAGTAAAGCTGTCAGTGTCATGGACCATTCTCTAGTAAAGCTGTCAGTGTCATGGACCATTCTCTAGTAAAGCTGCCATTGCCATGGACCACTCTCTAGTAAAGCTGACAGTGCTGTGGACCATTCTCTAGTAAAGCTGTCAGTGCAGTGGACCATTCTCTAGTAAAGCTGTCAGTGCAGTGGACCATTCTCTAGTAAAGCTGTCAGTGCAGTGGACCACTCTCTAGTAAAGCTGTCATTGCCATGGACCACTCTCTAGTAAAGCTGTCAGTGTCATGGACCATTCTCTAGTAAAGCTGTCAGTGCAGTGGACCACTCTCTAGTAAAGCTGTCAGTGTCATGGACCATTCTCTAGTAAATCTGTCAGTGTCATGGTCCATTCTCTAGTAAAGCTGTCAGTGCAGTGGACCACTCTCTAGTAAAGCTGTCAGTGTCATGGACCATTCTCTAGTAAAGCTGTCAGTGCAGTGGACCACTCTCTAGTAAAGCTGCCATTGCCATGGACCACTCTCTAGTAAAGCTGCCATTGCCATGGACCACTCTCTAGTAAAGCTGCCATTGCCATGGACCATTCTCTAGTAAAGCTGCCATTGCCATGGACCACTCTCTAGTAAAGCTGTCAGTGCCATGGACCACTCTCTAGTAAAGCTGCCATTGCCATGGACCATTCTCTAGTAAAGCTGCCATTGCCATGGACCATTCTCTAGTAAAGCTGTCATTGCCATGGACCATTCTCTAGTAAAGCTGTCATTGCCATGGACCATTCTCTAGTAAAGCTGACAGTGTCATGGACCATTCTCTAGTAAAGCTGTCAGTGCAGTGGACCATTCTCTAGTAAAGCTGTCAGTGCAGTGGACCATTCTCTAGTAAAGCTGTCAGTGCAGTGGACCACTCTCTAGTAAAGCTGTCAGTGTCATGGACCATTCTCTAGTAAAGCTGTCAGTGTCATGGACCATTCTCTAGTAAAGCTGTCAGTGTCATGGACCATTCTCTAGTAAAGCTGTCAGTGTCATGGACCATTCTCTAGTAAAGCTGTCAGTGTCATGGACCATTCTCTAGTAAAGCTGTCAGTGCAGTGGACCACTCTCTAGTAAAGCTGCCATTGCCATGGACCATTCTCTAGTAAAGCTGACAGTGCTGTGGACCATTCTCTAGTAAAGCTGTCAGTGTCATGGACCATTCTCTAGTAAAGCTGACAGTGCTGTGGACCATTCTCTAGTAAAGCTGTCAGTGTCATGGACCATTCTCTAGTAAAGCTGACAGTGCTGTGGACCATTCTCTAGTAAAGCTGACAGTGCTGTGGACCATTCTCTAGTAAAGCTGTCAGTGCAGTGGACCACTCTCTAGTAAAGCTGTCAGTGTCATGGACCATTCTCTAGTAAAGCTGTCAGTGTCATGGACCATTCTCTAGTAAAGCTGCCATTGCCATGGACCATTCTCTAGTAAAGCTGACAGTGCTGTGGACCATTCTCTAGTAAAGCTGTCAGTGCAGTGGACCATTCTCTAGTAAAGCTGTCAGTGCAGTGGACCATTCTCTAGTAAAGCTGTCAGTGCAGTGGACCACTCTCTAGTAAAGCTGTCATTGCCATGGACCACTCTCTAGTAAAGCTGTCAGTGTCATGGACCATTCTCTAGTAAAGCTGTCAGTGCAGTGGACCACTCTCTAGTAAAGCTGTCAGTGTCATGGACCATTCTCTAGTAAATCTGTCAGTGTCATGGTCCATTCTCTAGTAAAGCTGTCAGTGCAGTGGACCACTCTCTAGTAAAGCTGTCAGTGTCATGGACCATTCTCTAGTAAAGCTGTCAGTGCAGTGGACCACTCTCTAGTAAAGCTGCCATTGCCATGGACCACTCTCTAGTAAAGCTGCCATTGCCATGGACCACTCTCTAGTAAAGCTGCCATTGCCATGGACCATTCTCTAGTAAAGCTGCCATTGCCATGGACCATTCTCTAGTAAAGCTGCCATTGCCATGGACCACTCTCTAGTAAAGCTGTCAGTGCCATGGACCACTCTCTAGTAAAGCTGCCATTGCCATGGACCATTCTCTAGTAAAGCTGCCATTGCCATGGACCATTCTCTAGTAAAGCTGCCATTGCCATGGACCACTCTCTAGTAAAGCTGCCATTGCCATGGACCACTCTCTAGTAAAGCTGTCAGTGCAGTGGACCACTCTCTAGTAAAGCTGTCAGTGCAGTGGACCACTCTCTAGTAAAGCTGCCATTGCCATGGACCACTCTCTAGTAAAGCTGCCATTGCCATGGACCACTCTCTAGTAAAGCTGCCATTGCCATGGACCACTCTCTAGTAAAGCTGTCAGTGCAGTGGACCATTCTCTAGTAAAGCTGTCAGTGCAGTGGACCACTCTCTAGTAAAGCTGCCATTGCCATGGACCACTCTCTAGTAAAGCTGCCATTGCAGTGGACCACTCTCTAGTAAAGCTGCCATTGCCATGGACCACTCTCTAGTAAAGCTGCCATTGCCATGGACCACTCTCTAGTAAAGCTGTCAGTGCAGTGGACCACTCTCTAGTAAAGCTGTCAGTGCAGTGGACCACTCTCTAGTAAAGCTGTCATTGCCATGGACCACTCTCTAGTAAAGCTGTCATTGCCATGGACCATTCTCTAGTAAAGCTGTCAGTGTCATGGACCACTCTCTAGTAAAGCTGTCATTGCCATGGACCACTCTCTAGTAAAGCTGTCATTGCCATGGACCACTCTCTAGTAAAGCTGTCAGTGCAGTGGACCACTCTCTAGTAAAGCTGTCAGTGCAGTGGACCACTCTCTAGTAAAGCTGTCATTGCCATGGACCACTCTCTAGTAAAGCTGTCAGTGTCATGGACCATTCTCTAGTAAAGCTGCCATTGCCATGGACCACTCTCTAGTAAAGCTGTCATTGCCATGGACCATTCTCTAGTAAAGCTGCCATTGCCATGGACCATTCTCTAGTAAAGCTGTCAGTGCAGTGGACCACTCTCTAGTAAAGCTGCCATTGCCATGGACCATTCTCTAGTAAAGCTGCCATTGCCATGGACCATTCTCTAGTAAAGCTGCCATTGCCATGGACCACTCTCTAGTAAAGCTGCCATTGCCATGGACCACTCTCTAGTAAAGCTGTCAGTGCAGTGGACCACTCTCTAGTAAAGCTGCCATTGCCATGGACCACTCTCTAGTAAAGCTGTCAGTGCAGTGGACCACTCTCTAGTAAAGCTGCCATTGCAGTGGACCACTCTCTAGTAAAGCTGCCATTGCCATGGACCACTCTCTAGTAAAGCTGTCAGTGCAGTGGACCACTCTCTAGTAAAGCTGCCATTGCAGTGGACCACTCTCTAGTAAAGCTGCCATTGCCATGGACCACTCTCTAGTAAAGCTGCCATTGCCATGGACCACTCTCTAGTAAAGCTGTCAGTGCAGTGGACCACTCTCTAGTAAAGCTGCCATTGCCATGGACCATTCTCTAGTAAAGCTGTCATTGCAGTGGACCACTCTCTAGTAAAGCTGCCATTGCCATGGACCATTCTCTAGTAAAGCTGCCATTGCCATGGACCATTCTCTAGTAAAGCTGCCATTGCCATGGACCACTCTCTAGTAAAGCTGTCAGTGCAGTGGACCACTCTCTAGTAAAGCTGTCAGTGTCATGGACCATTCTCTAGTAAAGCTGCCATTGCCATGGACCACTCTCTAGTAAAGCTGCCATTGCCATGGACCATTCTCTAGTAAAGCTGTCATTGCCATGGACCACTCTCTAGTAAAGCTGTCATTGCCATGGACCATTCTCTAGTAAAGCTGCCATTGCCATGGACCACTCTCTAGTAAAGCTGTCATTGCAGTGGACCACTCTCTAGTAAAGCTGTCATTGCCGTGGACCATTCTCTAGTAAAGCTGTCAGTGCAGTGGACCATTCTCTAGTAAAGCTGTCAGTGCAGTGGACCATTCTCTAGTAAAGCTGTCAGTGTCATGGACCATTCTCCAGTAAAGCTGTCAGTGCAGTGGACCATTCTCTAGTAAAGCTGTCAGTGTCATGGACCATTCTCCAGTAAAGCTGTCAGTGTCATGGACCATTCTCTAGTAAAGCTGTCAGTGTCATGGACCATTCTCCAGTAAAGCTGTCAGTGTCATGGACCATTCTCCAGTAAAGCTGTCAGTGTCATGGACCATTCTCTAGTAAAGCTGTCAGTGTCATGGACCATTCTCCAGTAAAGCTGTCAGTGCCGTGGACCATTCTCTAGTAAAGCTGACAGTGTCATGGACCATTCTCCAGTAAAGCTGTCAGTGCCGTGGACCATTCCTAGTAAAGCTGTCAGTGCCATGGACCAATCTCCAGTAAAGCTGTCAGTGACGTGGACCATTCTCTAGTAAAGCTGACAGTGCCATGGACCATTCTCTAGTAAAGCTGTCAGTGTCATGGACCATTCTCCAGTAAAGCTGATAGTGCCATAGACCATTCTCTAGTAAAGCTGTCAGTGTCATGGACCATTCTCCAGTAAAGCTGTCAGTGCCATAGACTATTCTCTAAAGCTGTCAGTGTCATGGACCATTCTCCAGTAAAGCTGATAGTGCCATAGACCATTCTCTAGTAAAGCTGTCAGTGTCATGGACCATTCTCCAGTAAAGCTGTCAGTGCCATAGACTATTCTCTAAAGCTGTCAGTGTCATGGACCACTCTCTAGTAAAGCTGCCATTGCAGTGGACCACTCTCTAGTAAAGCTGCCATTGCCATGGACCACTCTCTAGTAAAGCTGTCAGTGCCATGGACCATTCTCCAGTAAAGCTGTCAGTGCCATGGACCATTCTCTAGTAAAGCTGACATTGCCATAGACCATTTTCTAGTAAAGCTGTCAGTGCCATGGACCATTCTCCAGTAAAGCTGACAGTGCCATAGACCATTCTCTAGTAAAGCTGTCAGTGTCATGGACCATTCTCCAGTAAAGCTGTCATTTCATGGGCAATTCTGTAGGCTAGATACCAGCCATATCACCCTATCATGGTCATAGAAAAATATGCTCATAACAACATATTACCCATATACTTAGCAAGGCATGAAGAAAACCTTGACTTTTGTTTGACTTCACATCTTTATCAATAGAAATAAGAAAGTGTTTTTCCAAGTTATGTGCTACAGAAGTCACATGTAATTGTCTGAAAGATGTAAAACATCACAATTCTACTGTCAACAGCAAAATAACATATCTACGCCAGCGTTATGCTCTCATAAGGACAAATGACAAAGAGGTTGACCGTCTCCATAAGCCATTGGGTGACAGCAAAGAACAAGAGGGAGAAAGTGTCATGTGGAGCTAACTTATTTTGAGGTGAATTCTGGACAACTGAACAGCAGACAAGACAATCAAGGGAGGCCACAGAAATGTGATTCGACAGATGAATATTGAGAAGATCACGGGAAGGTAACAAGAAAAATGAGAATGTTCTAAATGGGGCCAAAGTAAAATAAAAAGTTTTTACCAGGAGGAGACAATCATCGTTTGTGACTGTCATATTGGGAAGCAGTGAGAAAGGATATTATAAGAGAATAATTTGGTGGGAAGTTAATAAGAGAAATGATATAGGAGAATGGTTTGGTAGGAAGTTAGTAAGAGAAATTAATAAGCAGCTGTAGAGAAAGGAAGTTGTGGAGAGACATGATCACCTACACCAGCAGGTATCATACTTAATAATTATTATATATATATATGATTGGTATGCTGTATATATTTATATATCAATGTTTTGTATATATGAATGATACGTTCTGTATATTATTGGTTTGTTCTGTATCTCATGTTACTGGTATGTTCTAGACCTATAGCTCATATGGTTATGAGCCATTTCAAAACTACTTATCCCTTAACTTATCACTGTAAAATTATCATGTTTGTAAATAATAAAACTCGTTTTATTATCAGCCGAAGATAGTTGTTTTAATAAATGAGCAATAATCACATCATATTATGTTAGCTATATATATATATTATTGCATGTTAGATGGCAAGAAAAAGAGTTCTTAAATGTTATATAGTGCCAGTCTTAACATGTCAATGTGAATCATGGACAATAGGACAACAGACAAGAAAATCACTGGAGGCTGTAGAAATGTGGTTTTACAGAAGAATATTGAGAATAGCAATACTAAAAAAAAAGAAGAAAAAAGTGGTATGGTGACAGCTTTACGTGGTAATAGACAAAACAAAAGTCAACGTTTCGGCCAAGTAGGCCTTCAGCTGGACCAATAAACAACAAACACAAAAAATATATATAAAGGATATGTAAACAAATCTAACTACATCGTGATAATATGCTAGATACTCAAGAAAGGAAATAAAAAAGGTCACTTCTCTGTGTTCCAGAGCGTGGTCAGCCTCCAAATGGACTAAAATGAGAGGGCGGGATGACCAACTATAAATCTCACTGACCAGGCAGTCAGGCAAGAAGACGGAATGGAAGGGTTCTAAAAATATGGGGAGGTGGCTACAAGATATGTATAAACTATGCAAATCTAACTCTGTGTGTGCACCCCAAACTGATGTGTAAAAAGAAACATGTGTATATAACAATACATGCGTACAAGCATAAATCCACATATATATTGCCACAAAGCCCACAAAAGAAAAATCAAAAGGAGCCCAAATGTGCCAATACATATGCAGACAAATATATCTACATGTATAGGTTTGGTAGCGCATGGGGGTAAGAAATATGTTGTAGGTGTCCTATGTGTATGAGAGTGATATGTTCATACATTGGGGGGACAGCGAACCCAATTGGGCAATAAGGCGATTCTCAAGAGTGAACCGGCTGCGATTACTGGAGTGACAAGAGACAATGCCAGTAACTTGCATGTCAGGTTTACCACTACAGGGGAGTTGAAATGGGCAGACATGGGGCTGCTAGTCTTTTGCTCAACATCATGAAGATGCTCACAAAATCTGTCACTCAAGCGTCGTCCACTTTCACCCACATATATCATCTGGCAATGCTTACATATTATGGCGTAGATGATATTCCCTGACACACAAGTAAACTCCTCCTTGATGTCAAATCGCTTATTAGGGAACAAGACCGAATCTGTGCAAAGCACGTAGCCACAAGTTCTGCAAACTCTGCGTCCACAAGGAACAGTACCAAGGTGTTTGTGGTTTGAGCGGGGGAGGCGGCTCGTGACAAGAATGTCTCTCAGACTCCTATCACGTTTGAAGGCTGTCAAAGGAGGATCACTGAAAAGTAGGCGGGTAGTAGGATCTGAGTGGAGAATGGAGCGATACCGGTCAAGGATCCTCACTGCAGCCAAGTTGTGGGGGTGGTAGGTGAGGGTGAATATGGTCCTATCAGAGGAACGGCCGAATTGGGTGAGTGCCACAGGACAGGAAATATCTAGAGCTCGCTTAAAGGCAGATTGGAGAACCGAATCAGGATAGAGATGACGCCTAAAGAAACTTAACATCAGGTGGACCTGTTGGAGAAAATCTTGATCATCCTGGCAGACACGATGAAGTCTTAATAATTGAGAATATGGAATGGAATCTAATGTTGAGAATACCAAGGACAGCTAAGAAGAGTAATGAAAATGTTATGAAAGAGGCCAAAACAAAGAGAGAGAGAGAGAGCTAATTTTCATATTAAGAAGAAAAATTATCATTTTTTGGCCATGCAATGAGATTTGAACAGCTGGAATACATTGTGACAACTGGGAATATTGAGGGATGAAGAGATAGAGGGAAGAAAAGATACCCGACAGCTTCAGAGAATAACAGAAATGATAAATAACTATTGAGATAGAAAGTTGTGGAGAGACATGATCACCTATGCCAGCAGGCATGGTAATTGATGATGATGTTAGCTGTGGCAGACTAGACATCCATCTTAGGAGCCATGATGGTTAAGTGGTTAGTGTATTGGCTTAGTGATGACAGAGTGTCAGGTTTGATGATCTCAGTCATTGATTTCTTTGATCAGTCAGCCTTAGAGTGAACCAAGTTTTTTTGTTTTTTTTTTTTGGGGGGGGGAGCGGGGGAGAAGAACAGTACTGGTGTATTGTTGGCCGCATTATTTTAAAATGTACTGATGGTCACAGACAATCATGCGCACAATAGCTATGTTGTTGCTGTTATTGTGATAATCATAACTATGTTGTTGTGTCATAGGTTGAAGATTTTTAAATCTTTGTTTATATTAGACTTGTATATTTAGAGTTATCACATCACAGCACATTTATAGTGAACAACATGAATAATCACAGACTATTCTCAGTCATAATACATCATCAAGTTGATTGATCTTTGACATTGAATATTCAATCTCTCTCTCCATCAACTTACTTACAACTTGTTCTCTGAAACACAACTTCAAATACACTCAAAACACTTTTACATAACTAATTGTTCTCTATGCTCTAATTCACCTGTCTTGGTTCTGTCTACTGCTCAACTAATTTCTAAAGTCGCTGCTATCTTTTCCTATGTTCTCTACTTTAAGCTTGACTAGTCCATATTTATTATTCTAACTGCTTCTTACTTCTCTGTAGTCTGTTCCTTCATAACTTCTCAACTAACTTAATACTAAAAACTACTAACTGACTTTTTTGTGTGCCTAACTACCAAAAACCTATTTATCAAAGCTTAAATACCCAAACATAAAACTGCGTGTGGAATACCAGCATCCAATGGAATTGTCGTGAAGCCGTGAAGTTGACCGCTCTGTGACTTCTATCTCAGAATTGTCAAAACAAGCTGTTTGTGACTCCAACGTAACAACCTCTGGTCAGCTTGACCTTTCCTGAGTTTTAAAATAATGTTTCATGACTTTGACCTGTCCTGGAAGTTGTTTGTCAACATATTTACCTGATGGGTCAAGCCATGTGTTGACTCACACTTTCACAACTATAAAATGTCCATTCTCCCTAGTCGTGTGTCTGACTACTAACCTTCCTTTATTCCCACCTTAGTCCTCTGCTTTGTCCATTACCCGCTATGAACTTTCCATTGCTTACATACTGTCACTAACTACTGATGACTGCTATTCTATACCACTTTTATAGTGTGTTAAGAAATGGCTACTGGCTGAGTTACGTGACCCATACTTTCATTTAACCTATACTGTTACAGTTGTTGTTTCAATCATAACTATATTGTTGTTGTTTCAATCATAACTATAATGATTGTTGTTGTATCAATCATAACTATATTGTTGTTGTTTCAACCATAATCATATTGTTGTTTCAATTATAACTATATTGTTGTTGTTGTAATCATAATTATATTGTTGTTGTTTCACTCATAACTATATTGTTATTGTTTCAATCATAATTTTATTGTTGTTGTTGTTTAAATCATAACTATACTGTTGTTGTTGTTGTTTCAACCATAACTATATTGTTGTTTCAACCATAACTATATTGTTGTTGTTTCAATCTTAACAATATTGTTGTTGTTGTTGTTTCAATCATAACTATATTGTTGTTGTTTCAATCATAACTATATTGTTGTTGTTGTTTCAATCATAACTATATTGTTGTTGTTGTTTCAATCATAACTATATTGTTGTTGTTGTTGTTTCAATCATAACTATATTGTTGTTGTTTCAATCATAACTATATTGTTGTTGTTTCAATCATAACTATATTGTTGTTGTTTCAACCATAACTATATTGTTGTTGTTGTTTCAATCATAACAATATTGTTGTTGTTGTTTCAACCATAACTATATTGTTGTTGTTGTTTCAACCATAACTATATTGTTGTTGTTTCAACCATAACTATATTGTTGTTGTTTCAATCATAACTATATTGTTGTTGTTGTTTCAATCATAACTATATTGTTGTTGTTGTTGTTTCAATCATAACTATATTGTTGTTGTTGTTCTTTCAATCTTAACTATATTGTTGTTGTTTCAATCATAACTATGTTGTTGTTGTTTCAATCATAACTATATTGTTGTTGTTTCAACCATAACTATATTGTTGTTGTTGTTCTTTTAACCATAACTATATTGTTGTTGTTTCAATCATATCTATATTGTTGTTGTTTCAATTATAACTATATTATTGTTGTTGTTTCAACCATAACTATATTGTTGTTGTTTCAATCATAACGATATTATTATTGTTTCAATCATAACTATATTGTTGTTGTTTCAATCATAACTATATTGTTGTTGTTATTTCAATCATATCTATATTGTTGTTGTTGTTTCAGTCATAACTATATTGTTGTTGTTGTTTCAATCATATCTATATTGTTGTTGTTGTTTCAGTCATAACTATATTGTTGTTGTTATTTCAATCATATCTATATTGTTGTTGTTGTTTCAGTCATAACTATATTGTTGTTGTTTCAATCATAACTATATTGTTGTTGTTTCAATCATAACTATATTGCTGTTGTTTCAATCATAACTATATTGTTGTTGTTTCAATCATAACTATATTGTTGTTGTTTCAACCATAACTATATTGTTGTTGTTGTTTCAATCATAACAATATTGTTGTTGTTGTTTCAACCATATTATTTAATGTTGCCTCCATTTGTTTACTTAATGTTGCCTACACTTGTTTATTTAATGTTGTCTCCACTTGTTTATTTAATGTTGCCTCCATTTGTTTACTTAATGTTGCCTACACTTGTTTATTTAATGTTGTCTCCACTAGTTTATTTAATGTTACATCCACTTGTTTATTTAATGTTGCCTCCACTTGTTTATTTAATGTTGCCTCCACTTGTTTATTTAATGTTGTCTCCACTTGTTTATTTAATGTTGCCACCACTTGTTTACTTAATGTTGCCTCCACATGTTTATTTAATGTTGTCTCCACTAGTTTATTTAATGTTGTCTCCACTTGTTTACTTAATGTTGACTTCACTTGTTTATTTAATGTTGCGTCCACATGTTTATTTAATGTTGTCTCCACTTGTTTATTTAATGTTGCCTCCACTTGTTTACTTAATGTTGCCTCCACTTGTTTACTTAATGTTACCTCCACATGTTTATAATAATGTTGTCTCCACTTGTTTATTTAATGTTACCTCCACATGTTTATTTAATGTTGCCTCCACTAGTTTATTTAATGTTGCCACCACTTGTTTACTTAATGTTGTCTCCACTTGTTTATTTAATGTTGTCTCCACTAGTTTATTTAATGTTGTCTCCACTAGTTTATTTAATGTTGCCTCCACTTGTTTACTTAATGTTGACTTCACTTGTTTATTTAATGTTGCCTCCACTTGTTTACTTAATGTTGACTTCACTTGTTTATTTAATGTTGCCTCCACTTGTTTACTTAATGTTGCCTCCACTTGTTTACTTAATGTTGCCTCCACTTGTTTATTTAATGTTGCCTCCACCAGTCTTTAACTAGAAAACCTCACCCATAAGTCAATGTAGTTGTTTCATTTTAGGCTGCATTCCTTCTGCCTTTCATTCTCCTAGGCATGAATGCAAGACAGCAGGGCAGTCACAGGTAGTACTATTTATAGTAGCAGATAATTCACGGGCCTGATCCACATCTATTCACTGGACACAGACTATATCAGGTGTCAACAACTGGGCTTCAACACAATCGTATATGGAAACAATGTATGTGAATAATGAACAATAAGTCTAGAAAAGGACAAGGGCAGCCTCAGGCTAAATAAGCTACAGCTTAAGGTCTCACCATCTGAGTGGGCCTCACATTTGCTTATATTGTAATCTGTGATAGAGACCTTCTGCTGGCTATTGTTGTTAACAGGGGCCTTGAAGCTTCATTTAGCCAGGGCCTCCCAATCCTAAACCCAACCTGGGTGTTAAAACAGCAAAATCATGAACAAACATTTGGAAGATTTGAATTTGTAATTATTTCATATTTGGAATCTCACAATGAGTCCCTGACCAACCAGCAAAACATTTGCAGGTATAGTCATCAAAATCATCAAATATATCCTCATGTGAATTAGTATTAAAATTTAAAAATTGATTGTTCCAATGATGTGTAGACTTATCAGATCTGAATTTGAGAACGTAATCCTTTTTGGAATGAATCTTGTTCCAGTTTTGTTCTGCAGCCTCCCTTGCTTTGTTTGCCAACCTGGCCATGCTTGTAGCAGAGAGCGAGCACTCACTGCGTCCACTCTTCTGCAGGTAGTACTGGTAATAATGCTCATAATCATTCCTCACACAACGACCATGACCTTGGCACAATTGCTCAGTGCAATTGGAAAAGAAATTGGTCACCTGGAGGGCAAATGGTCCAAGAGTGGTGTTGATATAATCCTGCAGGACTAGGCACTCATTTTTAGCTTTCATGAAACTAGAACTGCCCCACAGAACAACACCTGAGGAACCCATGTCTGCAGGCTCATGGATGGCGTTGGAGAGGTCAAGCTGTGGAGAAGATATACAACGAGAGGTTTAAAGTGTTTGCTGACAGAGAGGATTTGTTAAAGTGTTTATGTGGGGACTAGGAAGGTACTGTATGGGGAGGTGGTGTGTGGAGCAGGTAGTGCATGATTAGGTGGGGTGTGATGAGGTGGGGTGTGGAGCTGGTAGTACATCATGATGTGATGTGTGGAGCAGGTAGTGCATGGTGAGGTATTGTGTGAGGCAGGTAGTGTGTGAGATGATGAGTGGTGATTGGTGGAGTAGTGTGTGGTGAGGTGGTGTATAGATAGGTAGTGTATGGTACGGTGGTGTTTGGCAGGTAGTGTGTGATGAGGCCATGTGTAGGTAAGTGGTGTTTGGTGAGGTACTGTGTGGGGAGATGGTGAGTGGTGAGGTAATGTTTGTGGAGGTAGTGTGTGGTGAGGTGGGATATGGGGGGAGAAATAGGGTGTGAGAAGGTGATGAGGTGGTGTGTGTGTGTGGAGGTAGTATGGCTGATAGTAGTGTGTGGGATGGTGATATATGTTGAGGTGAATTTTGAGGAGGAAGTGGGGTGTGAGGAAGAAAGTAGAGTGTGTGGAGGGAAGTGGGAATGGGGAGGTAGTGTGTGGTGAGGTTGTGTGTAGGGAGGTGGTGTATGTTGAGTTGGTATGCAATGGGGTCGGGATGTGGTGTGTGGTGAGGTGTTGTGTACAGATGTATGTGGGGTAATGTGTGGTAAGGTGGTATGTGGTGAGGTGAAGTGTGGGGAGGTTGGGTGTGGAGCAAGTAGTGTGTGGTAAGGTGCTATATGATGATGTGATTTGTGGGAGGGTGGTGTGAGACATGTTTTGTGTTACGAAGTGGTGTTTGGGGCAGGTAGTGTTTAATGAGGTGTGGGAGGGTGATATGTGGGGAGGTTGTATTTGGGGCAGGTAGTGTTTAATGAGGTGTGGGAGGGTGGTGTGTGGGGCAGGTAGTGTTTAATGTGGTGTGTGAAAAGATTTCACGCAGTGAGGTGGGGTTTGCGGTGGTGGTTTGTAGTGCAGTTAGTGTATAGTAAGGGTGTGTTTTGGGCAGGTGGTTTTTAATGAGGTATGGGAGGGTAGTGTGTGGGGAGGTGGTGTTTTGGGCTGGTTGTATTTAATGAGGTGTGGGAAGGTGGTGCTTGGGACAGGTGGTGTTTAATGAGGTGTGAGAGGGTGGTGTGTGTGGAGGTGGTATTTGTGGCAGGTAGTGTTTAATGAGGTGTGTGAGGGTGGTGTGTGTGGAGGTGGTATTTGTGGCAGGTAGTGTTTAATGAGGTGTGAGAGGGTGGTGTGTGTGGAGGTGGTATTTGTGGCAGGTAGTGTTTAATGAGGTGTGAGAGGGTGGTGTGTGTGGAGGTGGTATTTGTGGCAGGTAGTGTTTAATGAGGTGTGTGAGGGTGGTGTGTGTGGAGGTGGTATTTGTGGCAGGTAGTGTTTAATGAGGTGTGAGAGGGTGGTGTGTGTGGAGGTGGTATTTGTGGCAGGTAGTGTTTAATGAGGTGTGTGAGGGTGGTGTGTGACAAGTTTTTTTGTGCAGTGAGGTGGGGTTTGCGGTGGTGGTTTGTAGTGCAGTTAGTGTATGGTAAGGGTGTGTGTGGGGAAGTGGTGTTTGGGATAGGTAGAGTGTCAGATGTGGTGTGTGTGGGAGGTTATGTGTGGAACAGGTAGTGTGTTGGGATGTGGTTGTGTGAAACAAATAAGTGTGCGGAGGAGATATGATAGTTGATGTTTGGGGCAGGTGGTATGTGGTGGTGCATGGAACAAATAGTGTGTGGGAGATGGTGTGTGGGGCAGGTAGTGCACTGAGAAGTGATGTGCTGGACAAATAATGTGTGGGGGATGATGTGTGGTACAGGTAGTACATGGGGAGGTGATATGCTGGACAAATAGTGTGTGGGACAGGTGGTGTGTGAGATAAATAGTGGTTGGAAAGGTAGTGCTTGTATAGGTGGTGTACGGAGAGGTGGTGTGTGGGGAGGTAGTGTGTGAATAGTTGGTGTGTGGTGTAGGTTATGTGTGGGAATGTGGTGTGTAAGGCAGGTAGTTTGTGGGGTAGTGGGTGGGAATGTGATGTGTGGAAAAGTGGTGTTTGGAGCAGGTGGTGTGTGCAGCAGGCAGTGTGTGGGGCAGGTAGTGTGTGGGGAGGTGGTGTGTGAGAAGATAGTTAATGTCTCACATGGACTCAGCTAATGTCTCACATGGACTCAACTAATGTCTCACATGGACTCAACTAATGTCTCACATGGACTCAGCTAATGTCTCACATGGACTCAGCTAATGTCTCACATGGACTCAGCTGATGTCTCACATGGACTCAGATAATGTCTCACATGGACTCAACTAATGTCTCACATGGACTCAGCTAATGTCTCACATGGACTTAGCTAATGTCTCACATGGACTCAACTAATGTCTCACATGGACTCAGATAATGTCTCACATGGACTTAGCTAATGTCTCACATGGACTTAGCTAATGTCTCACATGGACTCAGCTAATGTCTCACATGGACTCAACTAATGTCTCACATGGACTCAGCTAATGTCTCACATGGACTCAGCTAATGTCTCACATGGACTCAGCTAATGTCTCACATGGACTCAGCTAATGTCTCACATGGACTGAGATAATGTCTCACATGGACTCAGATAATGGAATTGTTTTTTACCAGGAAAGAAAGATGGACTGATGTAGCACTGACCACATTACTCAGAATTGTGCTGAAAGTCAAGAAGAGATCAGCTAATCCTACAACTTGAGGCACAATTTCTGTTCTGTCTTTTCTCTTTTTGTTTATTTTTCAAACAAAAGAATCTTGCCACAAATAAAATAAAAAACAAACTTCAACAACAAAACTAAAAATAAACATTACAAGACCAGTTTCTATTGGTCACTGTACATTTATTCTGGCCTTACCAGAGTGAAGATGTTATAGGGGCTTTCTTGAACAAGAGAATATGGTAGGATGGCCGTGTCTGGTCGGGACCAGATAGCTCTCACTCTCAACGTCTCATGGATGGTGTTCTTCACTCTCAGAGCTGTCACGTTCACTGGCAAGCTGTTGTCGAAGTAGATGGATGGATACAAGCCTGTGCTAGTGTTGTATATCCAGGAAATCCTGCAGTCAGAAAATATGAAGAGCTTTGTCACTATAACACATCTGTTAGCCGACATATGCTCAAGAACAAACCATTTGTTATAGAGAAGAGCAGTACTGAACAAGACAACTTGAGGGTTATAGAGCCAATGCAAAATAGGTTCAGTTGGAAAGACATGTATGGTGGTTACACGTGTGCAGTTCGAACAGAGGAAGGACTAAGCGAATATTTCCCAATAGAAACTGGGGTTAAACAAGGATGTATTTTATCGCCCTTGTTATTTGGAATTGTTATGGACTTCATAATGAAGAAATGCTGCACTGGTAATAAAGGCATCGAATGGATACAAGGCGACCATTTGGACGACCTCGACTTTGCTGATGACATAGTTCTCATCAGCAGCCAGATAAAAACGATGCAGGAAAACACAAATGAACTATCATCAGTAGCCAGCAAAATTGGGCTCGAGATCAATCATGAAAAGACTAAAGTCATAAAAAGTTTAATTCCAACATACGACAAAATATACATGGAAAACAAACCAGTATAAGAGATTGATTACTTTACCTATCTTGGAAGTCACATTGATCGAGAAGGGGATACAAGCAAAGAAATTAGAATCAGAATAGCTAAAGCAGCAATGTCTTTCAGAAGCCTTGAAAAGTTGAGGAAATCAAAACTCATCAGCACAAACACAAAACTTAGACTATTCAAATCAAATGTACTATCAACCCTTACGTATGCGTGTGAAAGCTGGAAAACAACAAGAGATATAGAAACAAAGTTGAATGCATTCGAAAATAAATGTCTAAGGAAAATACTTGGTATAGCGTGGAACGAATCCAAAACAAACGAGGAAATTAGAGAAATCACCAATCAACCACTAATATCTTCAGTAATAAAGAAAAGACGATGGTCATATGTTGGACATGTGATGAGAAGAGATAATAACCGAATAACAAAGCAAGCCCTCATATGGGAAACAACAGGTAAGAGGAAAAGAGGAAGACCCAGAGAGACACTGAGAAGAACATTGATGAGCGAGGCAAGAGCAGCAGGATTCGGCTCCCTCAATGAGATAGAGCTGCTTGCACAGAACAGAGACAAATGGTGAGATTTGATAAAATATCTTTCAAAGAATTGAAAACTGCTAGAACAAAAATTCAGATAAGAGAAGGATTATCTTGGTCTACGCCCTATGGGCCGGCTACAGCTCGAAAGGTCAAGAGATAGACAGCAAAAAACAGGATGAATGGAAATGTTGTCATATTCTTTATTCATTAAAATGTAAGAGAATAGCAGATGTTTTATAGCATAAACATTTTGAACATACCGTTAACTTTTGTAACAGAACTCATAAAACATTTGAAGCAGAGGTGGACAGTATTTTACCACAATTGTACCATAAACATTTGAAGCAGAGGTGGACAGTATTTTACCACAATTGTACCATAAACATTTCTCTGATGAAGGCATTCCCTGAACAGAACCATTTGATCAATATTAAAATATACATAGAGCTCTACGTTCTTTTACACTCTTTTTTAAACATTTATAAGAGAAGCAAAGATGGCAGGCATAGATTCATTAGATAAGATTGAACATCTCACAAAGAATAGAGATGAGTGGCTAAAAACACTATCTGCCCTATGGGACATCTAGCAGCACAGCTAGGATCAAAATCATGATAGATTTTTAAATTAGAAAACGTCACAGAAATTGACACTTTTATTAAAATGATGGGACAGCCACGGAATATAACAGAATGGAACTGTCCCTTCTAAAGCTGCACATATGGGCAACCTTATAACTAAACCATATATATGTGCGTATAACCATAGTTTCTTTCAACCTATGTGTTGACACTTGATGACATACAGAGAAGAGACAGAAATACGGTCCATTATGTGGAAATATTTCTGGATCTTTATGTGGAAATGTTTCTGGATCTTTTATGTGGGAATATTTCTGGATCTTTTATGTGGGAATGTTTCTGGATCTTTTATGTGGGAATATTTCTGGATCTTTTATGTGGGAATGTTTCTGGATCTTTTATGTGGGAATATTTCTGGATCTTTTATGTGGGAATGTTTCTGGATCTTTTATGTGGGAATGTTTCAAACTATTTTTTTAATTCAAGAACAAAGAACTGTGAACAAAAACATAAATGGGATGTTAGTTATAGCAGCAAACATATTTGTTGTTTCCATGGCAACAAGTCCATTACCTCTTGACTAATAACTGCCCCATGGGAAGAGAGCAAATATTTGTTGGCAGAAGCTGTGATTCCTAGTTGACAATGTTTCCATCATACAGCTAAAGCAATCATCATCATCGAGTGCCTTCTCCGCAACGAAGGTTGGCTACCATGGATCGCCATTCTACTCTGTTTCTTGCTTTGATGGTGCAGGCTGACATGGATTGATTTGTCCATCTTTTGATGTTACTCGTCCATGTTAGTCTTGGTCTGCCTCTGCCTCTTTTACCTTGTATTTATTCTTCCAATATTACTTTTAGTAGGCTGTGTGTCTTTTAACATGCCCCAAAAATTTCATATAAGCAGTACAAAGCAATACAATATGGATTCAAATGTAAATATTACAAATATCTTTCTATTTTTTATTACTAAAGTTTTATTTACGAAGCCTTCAAATAAAAATATTTGACATAATAACAAATGCTATCTGGGAAACACAAAAACATACATGTTGTTTATCTGGTCTGTTGAGGTGTTACAATATGTATCCCAGCATCTCGGGTAACCATAAAAACCCCACTTGCCATCAGGGTGAAGAAATGAAACTTTCTGTAATGTGGTTTCTAGAAATGATCTGTGCAAGGGGAAAAATGGAAATGTGTGAGAATTGTTACTTAAATGTAGTATTCTTCTTCTTCTACCTATCAGCTCCCAGTGGAGCATAGGTCTTCAACAAACACTTTCCAAGCCATTCTGTTTCTTGCCATTCTTTTAAGATCATTCCATGTCTTCCCCATCATCTTCATCTCTGCTTCCATCTGTCTTCTTCAAGAATATATTGGACTTTCTCTTTGTCTCTTTCCCTGGGGATTCTAAATAGGAACTGTCGTGTAATACTCTCTGTTGGCTTCCATAGTGTGTATCCTATTCAGTACCACAGTCTTTGTTGTATCTCCTTGTCCACTGGTATTTCTTCTTCTTTCCTTCCTCATTCGCCTTTCAGCGTCGAGGGGAGATATAATTTGCGGTCTTTTGCTCTTCTGTTCGCCTCTGCTGCTCTTATGTTTCCTAGAGCTTCTAATATTCCATCAATCCATCTTTTTCGTGATCAACCCTTGGGTCTGGTGTTCTCACAACGTTTGTTGAAGGCTCGTTGTGTTGTGTTTTGTTCTTTCTGCCTTGTCACTTGGCCAAACCATTTTATCTGTTGTTTCCTTATATATTCTATGACGGGGCTATTCCTAGCTTTTTTCTCAGTTCTTCATTTCTGATCTTATCGCTCAGACTGTTTCCTGTCATTCGTCTAACACATTTCATCTTCGTAGAGGTTATTTTTATTCACTGGCGTTTGACTGGTACTTTTCCATAATTCTATGTTAGTGATTTTGTCCTGCCATTTCCATCCTTTTATTCTGTGCAAGCTTCCATTAATGAAGGTCTGTATCTTCATGATTGTCATTTCTGTTGTTCTCCATGTTTCAAGGCCATATAATAGGACTGATTTAATATTGGAGTTGAACATTTTTATTTTTGTATTTATCCTATTTTTTAGGATTTCCATGTTCCCCATTGTGCAATGACGGCTCTTCTTGCATTTTGTATTCTGCTTGACTGTAGCATTAGGTCAAAGTGGACATTTCAGAGGCCAAGGCTAGCATTACGAAGACAGCTGTTATGTGATGAGGCCTTAGTGACATAGCTCATTCTGTGCCTGGAATGTTGTCAACGTATGTTGGGGAGGTTCGCTACATTGTTGAATGTTGAAACAGCTTAAAGGCTTAATATGATTGGGTTTATATTTAAGTGATGGTGTACATGATGTCTGAGGGTTTATATGATGTTTGGGGTTTATATGATGTTTGGGGGTTTATATGATGTTTGGGGGTTTATATGATGTTTGGGGGTTTATATGATGTTTTGGGGTTTATATGATGTTTGAGGGTTTATATGATGTTTGGGGGTTATATGATGTTTGGGGGTTTATATGATGTTTGGGGGTTTATAAAATGTGTGAAAGTTTATATGATATTTGGGGGTTTATATGATGTTTGGGGGTTTACATGATATGTGAGGGTTTATACAATGTGTGAGAGTTTATGTGATGTGTGAGAGTTTATATGATGTGTGAGGGTTTATGTGATGTGTGAGAGTTTATATAATGTGTGAGGGTTTATAAAATATGTGAGGGTTTATGTAATCATCATCATTGGATGCCATCCCTTCATTGAAGGTTGGCTACCATGGAGCAACATTCCACTCTGTCTCTTGCTTTGATGGTGCAGGTTGTCATAGGCTGACTGTCCATCTTTTGATGTTACTTGTTCATGTTAGTCTTGGTCTGCCTCTTTTACCTTGTATTTTCCCCTCTAAGATTACTTTTAGTAATCTGTTGTGTCTTTTCACATGCCCCAAAAATCTCATTTGTCTTGTTTGAATTGTGTTCTCTCAGCTGTTTTAAAACTTCATCGTTTGTTTTCTTTTCTTTCCATCCAATTCTACATATTTTTCTGTAAGTCCACATTTCAAAGGCTTCAATTTTCTGTTCTGTTTTCTTGTCTAATGTCCATGTTTCTGCACCATACAGGAATGTTGAGAAGATATAACATTTTGCTATTCTTAGTTTTAGCCTTGGTTTTAATTGTTTGATGTTAGTATATTTTTCATGACATTAAAATTACTTGTTACCATTCCTATTCTTTTGTTTATTTCAGTTTTACATTTTCCATCACTGGTTATAGTATGTCCAAGGTAGTTGTAGTTCTGAACTGTCTCCAGGTCTATTCCTTCAACTTTGATATCCACTTGTAGGTTTTTAGTATTATCTTTGTTTATGATCATAGTTTTAGTCTTTTTGATATTCATATCTAAGCCATATTTTTTGCTTTTCATGTTTATTTCATTAAGTAATTGTTGTAGATCTTTAGGATTTTCTGCTAGTAGTACAGTATCGTCAGCATATCTTAGGCTATTGATTATCTTTCCATTAATTTGTAGGCCTGGCATCTCTATGATGTTTTTAAAGATTTGCTCAGTGTATAGATTGAACAAGCTTGGTGATAGGATGCATCCCTGTCTTACTCCTCTTTTTATATCAATGGGTGTAGAGTTCTCTTTGTTATATTTTATTATTGCTGTTTGCTCCCAGTATAGATTACATATTAGTCGTATGTCCATGTTATCTAGATGTATCTCTTTTAGGCATTCTATAAGTTGTTTGTGGTGTACTCTATCAAAAGCTTTGGTGTAGTCTATGAAGCAGGCATATATTGGTTTGTTTACTTCTGTTTACTTTTCCATTAATGTCCTGAATATGGCTTCTTCTTGTCTCCCACTGTTTTATGTAATGATTGAGGATTAATATGGTGTGTGAGGATTTATGTAATGATTGAGGATCTATATGATGTGTGAGGGTTTATGTAATGATTGAGGATCTATATGATGTGTGAGGGTTTATGTAATGATTGAGGATTTATATGATGTGTGAGGGTTTATGTAATGATTATGGATTAATATGATGTGTGAGGATTTATGTAATGATTGAGGATCTATATGAAGTGTGAGGGTTTATGTAATGATTGAGGATTAATATGATGTGTGAGGGTTTGCATAGCTTAACTGTAGCTTAACCATGCACTGACAAAGTAGTCAAGGGATGCAAGTGCTGTGTGAGTACATTTTGTTAAATAATGTTAGTTATTGTCAACTCAAAGAGCAGAAATTGGCATATATACAGATAAGCAAAAGTCTTACAACTCTCATAACTAAATGAAGATAAACAACTCTGACCTGGCAGCAGTGTTAAACTCTCTTGTTGCCTCTTTCATTAACTGGGTGCTGTTGTAGGAAGGGAACCTTTCTTTGGCCAACTCCAGCGACTTCTTCTTATAGATTTTTAAAGAGTCAAAGTTTAGCTGTAGAATTGGTCGCCAAGCCTCAAAGTCAATGACCCCCAAACCAGAGAAGGACTGAGAGCTGATGGTTGAGTTGATGTCCCTCTCAACTTTCTCTAGATGAGAAGACAGGTTGCCGAGCTGAAAGAAAAAATAAAAGTTGGTCAGACTCTTCAGCTGCCACAAATAAAAGTAGGTCAGACTCTTCAGCTGTCACAAAATAAAATTGGGTCAGACTCTTCAGCTGCCACAAAATAAAATTGGGTCAGACTCTTCAGCTGCCACAAAACAAAATTGGGTCAGACTCTTCAGCTGCCACAAATAAAAGTAGGTCAGACTCTTCTATCTATCTATCTATTGACCTTTCGAGCCGTAACCGGCCCATAGGGCGTAGACCAAGATACACCTTCTCCTATATGAATTTTTGTTCTAGCAGTTTTCTTTTAAAGATATTTTATCAAATCTCGCCATCTGTCTCTGTTCTGTGCAAGCAGTTCTATCTCATTGAGGGAGCCGATTCCTGCTGCTCTTGCCTCTCTCATCAATGTTCTTCTCAGTGTCTCCCTGGGTCTTCCTCTTTTTCTTTTACCTGTTGTTTCCCATATGAGGGCTTGCTTTGCTATTCGATTATTATCTCTTCTCATCACATGTCCAACGTATGACCATCGTCTTTTCTTTATTACTGAAGATATTAGTGGTTGATTGGCGATTTCTCTAATTTCCTCGTTTGTTTTGAATTCGTTCCATGCTATACCAAGTATTTTCCTTAGACATTTATTTTCGAATGCGTTCAACTTTGTTTCTATATCTCTTGTTGTTTTCCAGCTTTCACACGCATACGTAAGGGTTGATAGTACATTTGATTTGAATAGCCTAAGTTTTGTGTTTGTGCTGATGAGTTTTGATTTCCACAACTTTTCAAGGCTTCTGAAAGACATTGCTGCTTTAGCCAGTCTGATTCTAATTTCTTTGCTCGTATCCCCTCTTCAGACTCTTCAGCTGTCACAAAATAAAATTGGGTCAGACTCTTCAGCTGCCACAAATAAAAGTGGGTCAGACTCTTCATCTGTCACAAATAAAAGTGGGTCAGACTCTTCAGCTCAAATTCCTAAAAAGTACATCAATGGAGATAGTTTATACATCCATAACAGTAGATTCAATGTTTCTACAAACAAACAAAAAAGTTTGTTATAAACAAGTGAAGTTTTTTTTGTTTACATTTTTCCAAAAATAATAATAAAAATAAATGATAAATCATGAACATTAGACAAAACATAATAATCATGAATAACTTTGACTGATTTCTATTGAGGAGTGCCTGGCAAATTTCAGTCTGTGAAATATGTCAGGATATCAAATAAAATTGTAATACATTTTGGTGAAAGCATTTGGTCTGTCTCTCTGCCTGGTCTGGTCTGGTCTGTCTATGGCACTATGATGATGGCGGCACAGGAAAAATTTCACGACTCTTTGTATCCGACGATCAAGCATCTGAACTTGCACAGAAATAAATTACTCTGTTCTTGGCAAGTTTCTCAGTCTCAGAGAGGGAGTTTATGCCTGATGTTATTGCCTCTCGCCTCAGTGTTCTTTTTAGTGTTTCTCTAGGTCTGCCTCTTTTTATTGTACCCTCTGGTTCCCATTTGAGGGCATGCTTTGAAATTCTCTTGTTGTCTCTTCTCATAACATATGACCATCTTCTTCTCTGGATTATAGATGATATTTTTGGAAGCTTTGTCATTGATCATATTTCTACACTACTATTTCTGCACTACTATTTCTGCACTACTATTTCTGCACCACTATTTCTGCACTACTATTTCTGCACTACTATTTCTGCACCACTATTTCTGCACTACTATTTCTGCACTATTTCTACACTACTATTTCTGCACTACTATTTCTGCACCACTATTTCTGCACCACTATTTCTGCACCACTATTTCTGCACCACTATTTCTGCACCACTATTTCTGCACCACTATTTCTGCACCACTATTTCTGCACCACTATTTCTGCACCACTATTTCTACACCACTATTTCTAAACTACTATTTCTACACTACTATTTCTGCACTACTATTTCTACACTACTATTTCTACACTACTATTTCTACACTACTATTTCTACACTACTATTTCTACACTACTATTTCTACACTACTATTTCTACACTACTATTTCTGCACTACTATTTCTGCACCACTATTTCTACACTACTATTTCTACACTACTATTTCTACACTACTATTTCTACACTACTATTTCTACACTACTATTTCTGCACCACTATTTCTACACTACTATTTCTACACTACTATTTCTACACTACTATTTCTACACTACTATTTCTACACTACTATTTCTACACTACTATTTCTGCACCACTATTTCTACACTACTATTTCTACACTACTATTTCTACACTACTATTTCTGCACCACTATTTCTACACCACTATTTCTACACTACTATTTCTACACTACTATTTCTACACTACTATTTCTGCACCACTATTTCTACACTACTATTTCTACACTACTATTTCTACACTACTATTTCTGCACCACTATTTCTACACTACTATTTCTACACTGTCTAGTGGTTAGGATTCCGCGCTCTCATAAATATCATTAGTGCCTATGCACCAACGTTGGCTGCATCAGACGAAGAGAAAGACAACTTCTACCAACAACTGCAAATGACCATTGACTCACTTCCAAAAGAGGAACTATTATACTTACTCGGTGATTTCAATGCACGCACAGGATCTGATCAGCAATATTGGCCAACATGTCTAGGTCACCACGGCATTGGAAAAATCAACGGAAATGGCCAGCGACTCCTAGAATTCTGCTCAAATAATCACCTATGTGTAACAAATACATACTTTAATGTGAAACACAAGCATAAAGTAACATGGCGTCATGCTAGAAGTGGTCACTGGCACCAACTAGACCTAGTTCTTACACGTAGGCAGTCTTTAAATAACATCAGAATAACACGAACATATCACAGTGCAGACTGCAACACAGACCACGCTCTAGTCATTAGTAAGATCAAAGCCAGAAGTAGTCGTATCTACAAATCAAGAGAGCCTGCAGCAGCCAAGATCAACATCACAGCGACAAAAACCACACCAACCGAAGACATTTTTAGATCCAAGTTTGATGAACTCGTAGAAGAAGTAGAAGATTGCATCAAGTGTGGATGACAACTGGTGCTCCCTGAGAACACACATCTATAACTGCGCTCTATCTACCTACGGCCAGAAACGGTTCTCAAAGAACGACTGGGTCGAAGAATATGCAGCAAGACTAGACCCACTAATAGCTAACAAGAAAAAGGCTCTACTGAACTTCAATAATAATCCCAATCAACTATATCTATTACTCTAAAAGACTGCCCACTAGAATCAGTACAGAAATTTACATATCTTGGATCCACAGTTACGCAAACCATCTCTCTTGATGAAGAAATAAACTGTCGAATTGGTAAGGCAGCTACGACCTTCGGCAAACTCACAAAAAGGGCATGGAACAACACGAAACTAACTCAAAAGACTAAACTCTTAATATATCAAACTTGTGTGCTTAGCGCACTACTATATGGATCCGAAACCTGGACAACATACTCAAACCAGGAAAAAAGACTAAATGTCTTCCACATGCGATGTCTCCGCAAAATAATGCACATCAAATGGCAGGACAAAATAACCAACTTAACTGTCCTGCAACGTGCTAAGACCCTAACAATCATGTCGATGCTCAGAAGTCGAAGGCTAAGATGGCTGGGGCATGTCCAACGGATGGAAGAAAAACGCATTCCTAGGCAAATACTATATGGCGAGCTAAAACACGGAAAACGACAAATCGGCAGACCTAAACTACGATATAGAGATATCTGCAAATCATCTCTGAAAGACTTCTCCATCTGTGAAAACGACTGGCAACATCTGGCAAGTGATCGCACATCATGGAGAGCACGTATAAGGAACGGTATAACAACATTTGAGACTGTGCTAAGACAGGACTTAGAAGAGAAGAGACTCATGAAAAAGGATGGTAAACCCTGTGGACCAGCGAGCCTGACCTGTTCATTATGTGACCGCGTGTGTTTGTCAAACATTGGTAGAATTAGCCACGAGAGAAGCTGTTCGGCAAAAACAATACCTCAAAAAAATACGCAATAGCCTCCACTAGACCGTCTGACAAGACGAAAAGGGCCATATATATTTCTGCACTACTATTTCTCCCCTACTATTTCTACACTACTATTTCTACACTACTATTTCTACACTACTATTTCTCCCCTACTATTTCTACACTACTATTTCTACACTACTATTTCTACACTACTATTTCTCCCCTACTATTTCTACACTACTATTTCTACACTACTATTTCTCCCCTACTATTTCTACACTACTATTTCTACACTACTATTTCTACACTACTATTTCTACACTACTATTTCTGCACTACTATTTCTACACTACTATTTCTCCCCTACTATTTCTACACTACTATTTCTACACTACTATTTCTACACTACTATTTCTACACTACTATTTCTACACTACTATTTCTACACTACTATTTCTCCCCTACTATTTCTACACTACTATTTCTACACTACTATTTCTACACTACTATTTCTACACTACTATTTCTACACTACTATTTCTCCCCTACTATTTCTCCCCTACTATTTCTACACTACTATTTCTACACTACTATTTCTACACTACTATTTCTCCCCTACTATTTCTACACTACTATTTCTACACTACTATTTCTGCACTACTATTTCTACACTACTATTTCTCCCCTACTATTTCTACACTACTATTTCTACACTACTATTTCTACACTACTATTTCTGCACTACTCTTAAATTCATCCCATGGTATATCAAATATTTTCCTCAGATACTAGTTTCCAAAAGCATCCAATTTATTTGTCTATTTCTTGAGTTCTTTTTCCAGCTCTTGCATCTATAAGTGAGTGGAGATAATACAGGGTGTTTATAAAGTCTCACTACACTTGGTATCTAGGTCAATTTGAAAAAAAAATGTTTATGACGTCATCACAATATGTGCTCCCACTGTCAATGAAATTTGTTGAATAAGTTTATTGCTACTGGAAATGTGGAAGATGCTCCACGATCTGGTAGGCCTGCTGTGAATGATGAAATATGTTTAGATATCCAAGACAGAATCCTTAAAAGTCCAGACAAGTCATTAAGAAAACTGTCGCAACAAGTGAACTTACCATTGAGCACATATTGTGATGACGTCATAAACATTTTTTTCAAATTGACCTAGATACCAAGTGTAGTGAGACTTTATAAACACCCTATACATTTGATTTGAAAATCCTGAACTTTGTTTTAATACTCAGTCATTTTAATTTCCATATTTGATAACAGTTTCTGAAAGTCATTCTAGTTTCTTTGTTTATGTCTATTGTAGAGGAAACAGGGTATCTACTTTCATCCATTGAATCATCATCATCATTAGGTGTTGTCTAGGTTCTTACTTTCATCCATTGAATCATCATCATCATCATTAGATGTCATCTATGTTCTTACTTTCATCCATTGAATCATCATCATCATTAGGTGTTGTCTAGGTTCTTACTTTCATCCATTGAATCATCATCATCATTAGGTGTCGTCTAGGTTCTTACTTTCATCCATTGAATCATCATCATCATTAGGTGTCATCTAGGTTCTTACTTTCATCCATTGAATCATCATCATCATTAGGTGTCATCTAGGTTCTTACTTTCATCCATTGAATCATCATCATCATTAGGTGTCATCTAGGTTCTTACTTTCATCCATTGAATCATCATCATCATTAGGTGTTGTCTAGGTTCTTACTTTCATCCATTGAATCATCATCATCATTAGGTGTTGCCTAGGTTCTAACTATCTACTTTCAACCATTGAATCATCATCATCATTAGGTGTTGCCTAGGTTCTTACTTTCATCCATTGAATCATCATCATCATTAGGTGTTGTCTAGGTTCTTACTTTCATCCATTGAATCATCATCATTAGGTGTCATCTAGGTTCTTACTTTCATCCATTGAATCATCATCATTAGGTGTCATCTAGGTTCTTACTTTCATCCATTGAATCATCATCATTAGGTGTCATCTAGGTTCATACTTTCATCCATTGAATCATCATCATCATTAGGTGTTGTCTAGGTTCATACTTTCATCCATTGAATCATCATCATCATTAGGTGTTGTCTAGGTTCATACTTCATCCATTGAATCATCATCATCATTAGGTGTTGTCTAGGTTCTTACTTTTATCCATTGAATCATCATCATCATTAGGTGTCATCTAGGTTCTTACTTTCATCCATTGAATCATCATCATCATTAGGTGTTGTCTAGGTTCATACTTTCATCCATTGAATCATCATCATCATTAGGTGTTGTCTAGGTTCATACTTTCATCCATTGAATCATCATCATCATTAGGTGTTGTCTAGGTTCATACTTTCATCCATTGAATCATCATCATCATCATTAGGTGTTGTCTAGGTTCTTACTTTCATCCATTGAATCATCATCATCATTAGGTGTCATCTAGGTTCTTACTTTCATCCATTGAATCATCATCATCATTAGGTGTTGTCTAGGTTCTTACTTTCATCCATTGAATCATCATCATTAGGTGTCATCTAGGTTCTTACTTTCATCCATTGAATCATCATCATCATTAGGTGTCATCTAGGTTCTTACTTTCATCCATTGAATCATCATCATTAGGTGTCATCTAGGTTCTTACTTTCATCCATTGAATCATCATCATTAGGTGTTGTCAAGGTTCATACTTTCATCCATTGAATCATCATCATCATTAGATATCATCTAGGTTCTTACTTTCATCCATTGAATCATCATCATCAATAGGTGTCATCTAGGTTCTTACTTTCATCCATTGAATCATCATCATCATTAGGTGTTGTCTAGGTTCTTACTTTCATCCATTGAATCATCATCATCATTAGGTGTCATCTAGGTTCTTACTTTCATCCATTGAATCATCATCATCATTAGGTGTTGTCTAGGTTCTTGCTTTCATCCATTGAATCATCATCATCATTAGGTGTTGTCTAGGTTCTTACTTTCATCCATTGAATCATCATCATCATTAGGTGTCATCTAGGTTCTTACTTTCATCCATTGAATCATCATCATCATTAGATATCATCTAGGTTCTTACTTTCATCCATTGAATCATCATCATCATTAGGTGTCATCTAGGTTCTTACTTTCATCCATTGAATCATCATCATCATTAGGTGTTGTCTAGGTTCTTACTTTCATCCATTGAATCATCATCATCATTAGGTGTCATCTAGGTTCTTACTTTCATCCATTGAATCATCATCATCATTAGGTGTTGTCTAGGTTCTTGCTTTCATCCATTGAATCATCATCATCATTAGGTGTTGTCTAGGTTCTTACTTTCATCCATTGAATCATCATCATCATTAGGTGTCATCTAGGTTCTTACTTTCATCCATTGAATCATCATCATCATTAGATATCATCTAGGTTCTTACTTTCATCCATTGAATCATCATCATCATTAGGTGTCGTCTAGGTTCTTGCTTTCATCCATTGAATCATCATCATCATTAGGTGTTGTCTAGGTTCTTACTTTCATCCATTGAATCATCATCATCATTAGGTGTTGTCTAGGTTCTTACTTTCATCCATTGAATCATCATCATCATTAGGTGTCATCTAGATTCTTACTTTCATCCATTGAATCATCATCATCATTAGGTGTCATCTAGGTTCTTACTTTCATCCATTGAATCATCATCATTAGGTGTCATCTAGGTTCTTACTTTCATCCATTGAATCATCATCATTAGGTGTTGTCAAGGTTCATACTTTCATCCATTGAATCATCATCATCATTAGATATCATCTAGGTTCTTACTTTCATCCATTGAATCATCATCATCATTAGGTGTCATCTAGGTTCTTACTTTCATCCATTGAATCATCATCATCATTAGGTGTTGTCTAGGTTCTTACTTTCATCCATTGAATCATCATCATCATTAGGTGTCATCTAGGTTCTTACTTTCATCCATTGAATCATCATCATCATTAGGTGTTGTCTAGGTTCTTGCTTTCATCCATTGAATCATCATCATCATTAGGTGTTGTCTAGGTTCTTACTTTCATCCATTGAATCATCATCATCATTAGGTGTCATCTAGGTTCTTACTTTCATCCATTGAATCATCATCATCATTAGGTGTTGTCTAGGTTCTTACTTTCATCCATTGAATCATCATCATTAGGTGTCATCTAGGTTCTTACTTTCATCCATTGAATCATCATCATTAGGTGTCATCTAGGTTCTTACTTCATCCATTGAATCATCATCATCATCATTAGGTGTCATCTAGGTTCTTACTTTCATCCATTGAATCATCATCATCATTAGGTGTTGTCTAGGTTCTTACTTTCATCCACTGAATCATCATCATCATTAGGTGTCATCTAGGTTCTTACTTTCATCCATTGAATCATCATCATCATTAGGTGTTGTCTAGGTTCTTACTTTCATCCATTGAATCATCATCATCATTAGGTGTCATCTAGGTTCTTACTTTCATCCATTGAATCATCATCATCATTAGGTGTTGTCTAGGTTCTTGCTTTCATCCATTGAATCATCATCATCATTAGGTGTTGTCTAGGTTCTTACTTTCATCCATTGAATCATCATCATCATTAGGTGTCATCTAGGTTCTTACTTTCATCCATTGAATCATCATCATCATTAGATATCACCTAGGTTCTTACTTTCATCCATTGAATCATCATCATCATTAGGTGTCATCTAGGTTCTTGCTTTCATCCATTGAATCATCATCATCATTAGGTGTCATCTAGGTTCTTACTTTCATCCATTGAATCATCATCATCATTAGGTGTCGTCTAGGTTCTTACTTTCATCCATTGAATCATCATCATCATTAGGTGTTGTCTAGGTTCTTACTTTCATCCATTGAATCATCATCATCATTAGGTGTCATCTAGGTACTTACTTTCATCCATTGAATCATCATCATCATCATTAGGTGTCATCTAGGTTCTTACTTTCATCCATTGAATCATCATCATCATCATTAGGTGTCATCTAGGTTCTTACTTTCATCCATTGAATCATCATCATCATTAGGTGTCATCTAGGTTCTTGCTTTCATCCATTGAATCATCATAATTATTAGGTGTTGTCTAGGTTCTTACTTTCATCCATTGAATCATCATCATTAGATATCATCTAGGTTCTTGCTTTCATCCATTGAATCATCATCATCATTAGGTGTTGTCTAGGTTCTTACTTTCATCCATTGAATCATCATCATCATTAGGTGTTGCCTAGGTACTTCATATCTACTTTCATCCATTGAATCATCATCATTAGATATCATCTAGGTTCTTACTTTCATCCATTGAATCATCATCATTAGGTGTCATCTAGGTTCTTACTTTCATCCATTGAATCATCATCATCATTAGGTGTTTTTTAGGTTCTTACTTTTATCCATTGAATCATCATCATCATCATTAGGTGCCGTCTAGGTTCTTACTTTCTTTCATCCATTGAAAGCCATTGATGACATCATGAGAAGATAAGCACAACGAAAAAATATATATTAATTAATATATTAAATATAGCACATGGCTGCAAGTAGAGCTGCAAAAAATGTTAAATAAAAATAGTTTTAAAATTTTTTTTTAAAAACATAAAATGATATAAAGCAGCCAAACCCATAGAGAGACAAGACAAACTGTGATGTTTTGACAAAAGCTTTCATCAGGTACAAGACAACAAATGTTTACTTTGTACAAAAGCATGATAGGGAAAGTTCTACTCTTCAAAATAAAACACAAAAGTCAAACAATACCAAAAGATGTAATTACCACACAGGAGTAAAAGCATCAAGACGCAAAGCTGCTGTACAGCTGATGATAATGACAGTTTTAAAAAAAAAAAAGAAGAAAAAAAGTGGTATGGTAACAGCTTTACATAGGTAAGTAACAAAACAAAAGTGGATGTTTCAGCCAAGTAGGCCTTCAGCTGGAACAACAAACACAAAAATATATATAAGGATATGTACACAAATCTAACTACATGGCATTCAGAAGCTGACCACGCTCTGGACAGCAGGAAAGTGACCTTTTTTTAAATTTTCTTTATTGAGTATCTAGCATATTATCGCCATGTAGTTAGATTTGTGCACATATCTTTAGATATATTTTTGTGTTGTTGTTTGTTCCAGCTGAAGGCCTACTTGGCCGAAATGTTGACTTTTGTTTTGTCCATTACCACGTAAAGCTGTTACCATACCACTTTTGTTTTGTTACTCACCTACGTAAAGCTGTTACCATATCACTTTTGTTTCGTTAGTCACCTACGTAAAGCTGTTACCATACCACTTTTGTTTTGTTACTCACCTATGTAAAGCTGTTACCATACCACTTTTGTTTTGTTACTCACCTACGTAAAGCTGTTACCATATCACTTTTGTTTCGTTAGTCACCTACGTAAGCTGTTACATACCACTTTTGTTTTGTTACTCACCTATGTAAAGCTGTTACCATACCACTTTTGTTTCGTTAGTCACCTACGTAAAGCTGTTACCATACCACTTTTGTTTTGTTACTCACCTACGTAAAGCTGTTACCAGACCACTTTTTTTCTTCTTTTTTAAACTTGTAATTACCACACAGGCCAACATTTGGGAGATAGGGTCTGTGAACATTTGTACAACATCAAATTTGATTCCAGCACTCTGGTCTCCTTCCATTTCAGATCTCCAAGCCATCATACCTCTAAGGACTTTCACATTAACTGGTATCATCTGTTGTTCCTCTGACACCCACAGTCGGTTTGCTTTGGAGAACTGACTCATAGCCCATTGTGGCACTCTCCAATTGAGAGGGTTAAACTATTTTCAGTCTTGTATTTAATTACTAAGGAGGTTGATCGATGGCTTGACAAGCTGTCATTGTAAAAAGTATTGTTATGGAAACAGAGCCATAGATTTTAGAAGTGGTGATCTCTGCAATATGTGCCATTTTGGTATGCAAGGTTTCTGCTTTTGAGATTGTGGTTCTGCCCTATGTGCCGTCTTCGGCTCAAAAGGACAATAGATTTAATTACTAGCCTTCTCTTCCTCTCCCTACTTTCATCCCTCCTCGTAAGATCCTACCTAATTCTCCACTGTGTTTGACTCCTTTTCAGCCTTCAAGATCCTCCCTGCACTATTGACTATTTATCTTGTGACCAACCAGCATGTTTAATTCTAGCCACTGATCCTGTTCCAACATTTTAAATTTGAAATCAGTGTTTGATTTTTGTGATTACATTTGTTTTAGAGTTGAACTTTCCCTATCATGTTTTTGTATCAAGTATAAATATTTCTTGTTCTGTATCTGATGAAGACTTTTGTTGAAATGTTGAAGTCTGTCTTGTCTCTCTATAGGTTTAGCTGACTAATATCATTTTATATTTATTTTATCAGAGAACATCAAGAGGTGAATGAGTAAACATCAAATTTTTTCCCTACATTACTGCGGCAATTGTTGACCCTCCTATTATATATCATATTATATATATTCTTCTTCTTCTTCTTCTTCTTTCCTTCCTCATCTGCCTTTCAGCGTCGAGGGGAGATATAATTTGCGGTCTTTTGCTCTTCTGTTCGCCTCTGCTGCTGTTATGTTTCCTAGTGCTTCTAATATTCCATCGACCCATCTTTTACGTGGTCGACCCTTGGGTCTGGTGTTCTCACAACATTTGTTGAAGGCTCGTTGTGTGTGTTTTGTTCTTTCTGCCTTGTCACATGGTCAAACCATTTTATCTGTTGTTTCCTTATATATTCTATGGCTGGGGCTATTCCTAGCTTTTTTCTCAGTTCTTCATTTCTGATCTTATCTCTCAGACTGTTTCCTGTCATTCGTCTAACACATTTCATCTCTGTAGAGGTTATTTTTCTTATTGTTCTTGCATCTAGGGTCCAGGTCTGGGATTGGTAGCACAACGTTGGGATGAAGATTGTATGTATAGTGCTCGTTTTGCCTCCAGAGTTATTTCCTTGTTGGACAATAGTGGTGATAACTGTCCGATGATTTGACAAGCTTTGCTGCATCTTGATTCAATCTCTGCTGTTTGAGAATTATCATTTGTCATTAGACTTCCTAGGTATTTGAATTCCTCTACTTGTTTTAGTTGTCTGCCTTCTATAGTTATGTTGATGTTCTGTTTATTTTTGCGACATTCATGACTTCTGTTTTGTTGATGTTGATTTTCATGTTGTATTTTGTGCCTGAGATGTTGAGTTTGTTTAAGTGTTCTTGTAGGTCTTCTATTGTTTCATGTATTAGTGCCTGATCGTCTGCAAATAGAAGCTCATTGATCTCCTCTGTCTCTGATGGGTTGGCTAGCTTGCATATATGGTCCATGTATGTAATAAACAGTAGGGGGGATAGTACGCACCCCTGTCTTACACCTGATCTAACTTCGAAGTGGTCTGTGTAGCCTGTTGCTGTTCTGACCCTGCAGCTGCTGTTGACGTAGAGACTTTTAATAAGGTTGATTAGATGTTGACTTACTCTGTATGTGTTTAGTATCTCCCACTGTTGTTCTCTGTTTACTCTGTCGAACGCTTTTTCCTGGTCAATGAAGGCTATGTATAAGTTTTGATTGTGTTCTGTCGTTTTTCTGCAAGCTGTTTTAGTGTGAATAGTGCATCGGTACATCCTCTATTTTTTCGGAACCCCATTTGAGAATCGCTTAACTGTAGTTCTATTATTGGTCTCAGCCTTTTTTTCCAAGATTTTGGCGTATAGCTTTCCTACATGGCTGAGAAGAGATATACCTCTATATTGATTGCAGTCTCTTTTGCTACCTTTCTTTTTCCATATTGGTATAATGATGCCTGTTGCCAGACAATCATCATACCAATATATCATATATATTATATATATTATATTACAAAATTATCTAATTTGAGCAGATGATGGCACATAGGGCAAAAATTCATGTCCAATGATCTTTTATTATACGTGCCAGACTTTGAACAAGATCTGTATTATACTTTGTCACTTGTCACTGTTCATGGTGAACTTCTGAACCTCAGTCAAGGGAGCTGATGGCTGCTGTTGTTCTCACCTCAATGTTTTAATATTTCTCTAGATATATAAAATATAACAAAGAAAATAGGAGAACCTAGTCCCTCCTTGTTTATGTGTATCTAACAGAACATGAATATAAGGCTGTTGCTTTTTCACACAAGGATGATTTCCCTTGTTGCAGGGTGCTACAACTTTCAACTCCCATTAAAAATGGCCCAGTAAATGTCCCAAAAATAATTTTGTAACAATTCTCTCTTCTAAACCTTACACAATCATCATTATGTGGCCATGTAATGAGAAGGGAACAGCTGTTGTATATTGTGACAACTGGGAAAATTGAGAGACGAAGAGATAGAGGGAAGCAAAGAGAAAAGATACAGACAGCTTAAGAGAATGGCTAGGCAGGAGGTCAACAACAGAAATGATAAATTACTGTTCAGATCAAAAGTTGTGGAGACACATGATCACTTACACCAGCAGTATGGTACTTGATGATGATGATGATGAAACATAACAGACTAATACCTACCGAAATACAATCAACTCTTACCTGTGAATCCCACCATTGATGGCTGCACTACCAGAAAAGCGTGGGAACTGACCAATATTGTAAAACAAGTTAATCTGCTCTCCAAAGAATTTGCTGTGACTGTTGTCAACAATTCCCCATTTCTCTAAGCCGAGGTTCACTCCCTTAGCTGCACACATATCTGTTGGGTAGTTCCATATAACAAGGAATGGCTTATCTGGTAGTATAGATGGAGCAGCACAACCATTGCTGTTTCTATGTCCAAAACTGGCAGTGCTGAGGTTCACCATGATAGCTGCACTTAGAATCAGGTTCATTAGCATCAATGTCATGGTCATATCCATCATGTGTTCTGTAGACGACAGTAATTTACGTGTTAATTATGTGAATTACAGTTCATTTCTTTTATGTCTTGAAAGCTTGAAACAAAATTGTTCAGAATGTCTCATAACACACACCCACATTAACTTTCACTGCACCTGGAACAGTGACAGTACAACATGATTAATTTGACACAACGGGTCAAGAATATGAGGTCCAAACAATCCTGGTCACATGCAGTGATTCACCATTGACCACATGCTCAACACAACGTGATTAACTCACAACACAGACACTGCAACTCCAAATATTCTGAACAACACTAGTGTTCGACACTTCATATGATGACACAAGACGTCGCCTAGATCTCAAGTTTATTCACGCAGATCTTTAGTTACACTTCACTACACATCTGGTTAGATATCTGGGTTGTATATACAAGTCAGTCATTACACATGACATTGCGTGTGGTCGTCTAAACATCTATATTGTTAGTAGAAATTCTGTATTAGAATCTTGGCTACTGCTGTTGTTACATGACACTCTCCCAAGTTGTGAAATTACATCCACATAACTTCTTGAACCTTGCATAAAATCACACACACACATGCTAATATGACTTCTATATCAATCTGTATCTCCCTAACTTTGATTTCCTTAATAATCACTGATTTCTTTAGAGACCTGAAATATCAACCTTGAGCTAAACATCTTCCCTTGAAATAATTCTTGATTAAAACATCACTGAATGTTTCTCTAAGTCATGAATCCTAAGTAAAGTCCTCCCAACTGTATTGTTCTTCTCTCCTGATC
Organism: Megaustenia siamemsis; assembly: GCA_032433765.1. Classification (NCBI taxonomy): domain Eukaryota; kingdom Metazoa; phylum Mollusca; class Gastropoda; order Stylommatophora; family Ariophantidae; genus Megaustenia; species Megaustenia siamemsis. The sequence continues at coordinate 98,837,039 of JAVIAB010000047.1, read as the reverse complement.
TAATCGTCTTGTACAATTTAATCTCTTTGGTCTCCTCTGGATTTAATCTGCCTTAGCTTGCTTGCTTGCATTCACCAAATAACTAAAGGAGTACACCTCTTCGTCATCCGCCCTTAAAAGGACGTTAAGTGGGCATGTCTGCATTGTGTTGTGGTTTGCAATATAACTGTGATATTTGCGCCTTTTGACCCAACACATCTGACTTCAACACAACATTTTTGAGTACCGGGTTGTCTTCTCTCATCGATCCCTACACACTTGGCCAGACTAGAAAGGTTAGTCTGTTACTGGGGGCACTATGGAAAGGTGGAGCAGGGGTCTGGATGGTTCTGGTTCACCGATCCAGGCACAAGCCATCAGCTGTGGATCGCTGACAACATCCAGCTCTATTGGCACGCCTTCGCCTCTTCTGCCTAGTTAAGGCACTTAAGTTAAGCTAAGGCACAATTAAGGCAATGAACTACTACTTCCTTTAAATAGTCGAGTAACCAATCTTGGCCCAGCCATCTTTGTTTCTGCATTTCCACAATCTTCCTTAATTGTATGTGAATGTTAACTTCAAGGCAAGTCCAAACCAAATGTGGGTAGGTAGCTTACAAGTTACGTAACTTATACTTAACCTTGCTGCTGAAATATTACCTATGTTTACTTGTCTTCCATTTCCTGCATTATCAGCATTTATAACAATATCAAACATTTCATTTGTTAAAGCCGAGCTCAAAAAGTGATTGTGGGGGGGGGGGGGGGGGGGGTGGGTGCAGGAAACGTCTATGTCTATCAAATAGTCTCCAACACAAATAACAAATCCAGCGAAAACAACAACGATGACATAATACTATCACATACTAGACCACATGACTGGGAGGAGGGGTTGTTAGTGCTCTTATACTAGCATTTGCCACCTCATTCAGGTAGGTACTGAACCTATTATGTCAAATGGATTAACAATATTTGAAGGGGAGAGGAGGGCAGTTCTCTTTCTTTCTGTTATTGCCTTCCCCAACTCAAATGAATGGGGGGTGGGGGGGATGATAGCTCAGTGGTTAGTGAACTGGACTACTAAGGACAAGTTGTTGGGTTCAATCCTGACTGATGGCTTCCAGGTTCCCCAGCCTTAAATGGGTACCAGATTTTCCCATGGAAATTAAAGCGACACAGGTTAAAATTTATCACATATAAACTTAAAAAATAATACACTGAAGGTCTATAAAAAATTTGGTCAATAACACCATATTCTCCATTTACCATATTGTATGACAGAGTTCATGAGTCGCGATAGCTCAGTGGTTAGTGAACTGGACTGCAAAGGACAGAGGGTAGGGATCGATTCACCCAGCCTTTAATGGGTACCGGATTTTTTTTTGGGGAAAGTAAAGCAGCACAGGCGTAATACCTACCACATTACTCCAAAAATCATGTGCCGAAGATCTGTAAAATTTATGGTCACTAACACCATATCCCTATGTGCCACTTGGTGTGACGGAGGTACTTTACTTTTTTTTATGACACAGTTCATTTTTGTTCACTCTTTCAACTGATTGAACCAGGCATAAATTTATTTCTCATCTGGGTCAATTCTCGGAATGGAGCAGGACATCTATGAGTGCAAGTAACTAGAGAAATAAATAAAGGTCACCAGGCAAGTCTTTTAGTGTTAGGGATCATCTAGCTATGGGATATGTAGACTATCTAGCTATGCGATATGTTGATTATCTTGTTATCGGATATGTTGACTGTCTAGCTATGGGGGATATGTTGACTATCTTGTTATCGGATATGTTGACTGTCTAGCTATGGGGGATATGTTGACTATCTTGTTATCGGATATGTTGACTGTCTAGCTATGGGATATATAGACTATCTAGTTCTGGGATATGTTAACTATCTTGTTATGGGATATGTAGACTATCTTGTTATGGGATATGTTAACTATCTTGTTATGGGATATGTAGACTATCTAGCTATGGGATATGTTGACTATCTAGCTATGGGATATGTAGACTATATGTTATGGGATATGTTGACAATCTAGCTATGGGATATGTAGACTATCCTGTTATGGGATATGTAGACTATCTAGTTATGGGATATGTTGACTATCTAGTTATGGGATATGTTAACTATCTAGTTATGGAATATGTAAACTATCTAGTTATGGGATATGTAAGACTATCTAGTTATGGGATATGTTGACTATCTAGCTATGGGATATGTTGACTATCTAGCTATGGGATATGTGACTATCTAGCTATGGGATATGTTGACCATCTAGCTATGGGATATGTTAACTATCTAGCTATGGGATATGTTGACTATCTAGCTGTGGGATATGTTGACTATCTAGCTATGGGATATGTTGACTATCTAGCTATGGGATATGTTGACCATCTAGCTGTGGGATATGTTGACCATCTAGCTATGTGAGATGTTGACTATCTAGCTATGGGATATGTTGACTATCTAGCTATGGGATATGTTGACTATCTAGCTATGGGATATGTTGACTATCTAGCTATGGGATATGTTGACTATCTAAAACTACTCCTATATTAAATATGAAGATTTCTGAACCACACTACAGTCTAATTTACACCCGACCGTTATCTGGCAGTCCAAACACAAACATTAACATTGACAGTCCTAACACAAACATTAACACTGACAGTCCAAACACAAACATTAACATTGACAGTCCAAACACAAACATTAACATTGACAGTCCAAACACAAACATTAACATTGACAGTCCAAACAAAAACATTAACATTGACAGTCCAAACACTAACACAAACATTAACATGACAGTCCTAACACAAACACAAACATTAACATTGACAGTCCAAACATAAACACAAACATTAACAGTCCTAACATTAACAGTCCAAACACTAACATTAACAGTCCAAACACAAAGATTAACAGTCCTAACACTAACATTGACAGTCCTAACACAAACATTAACAATCCAAACACTAACATTAGCAGTCCAAACACAAACACAAACATTAACAGTCCTAACAATAACACAAACATTAACAGTCCTAACACTAACACAAACATTAACAATCCAAACACTAACGCAAACATTAACAGTCCTAACACAAACATTAACAGTACCAACCACTAACACAAACATTAACAGTCCTAACACTAACACAAACATTAACAGTCCTAACACTAACACAAACATTAACAGCCCAACCACTAACACAGACAAACAGACAAAACACTAACACAAACATTAACAGCCCAACACTAACACAAACATTAACAGTCCTAACACTAACACAAACATTAACAGTCAAACACTAACACAAACATTAACAGCCCAACCCACTAACACAAACATTAACAGTCCAAACACTAATACAAACATTAACAGCCCAAACACTAACACAGACATTAACAGCCCAACCACTAACACAAACATTAACAGTCTAACACTAACACAAACATTAACAGCCAACCACAAACACAAACATTAACAGTCTAACACTAACACAAACATTAACAGCCCAACCACAAACATTAACAGTCCTAACACTAACACAAACATTAACAGCCCAACCACTAACACAAACATTAACAGCCCAACTACTACACAAACATTAACAGTCCTAACACTAACACAAACATTAACAGTCCTAACACTAACACAAACATTAACAGCCCAACCACTAACACAAACATTAACAGTCCTAACACTAACACAAACATTAACAGCCCAACCACTAACACAAACATTAACAGTCCTAACACTAACACAAACATTAACAGCCCAACACTAACACAACCAAATAAAATAATGACTAATTTAATAACTCTAAGAACAGCATGATATATAATATATATTATATTAGAGATGTTGCGTGAATGTGTCATGACGATGTGTGTTGTTACTTACTTCCTTAATCAAGCTCAACTTCAAAGTCGTGGTCACAATCTAGTAGAACATACCATCATCTATGCAGTCCCTGTTGACCGCTGTGAATTAATATACAATATAAATAAACAATAACTAGTGTTAATAGTCTGGGTACTTCAGTAAGTTAGACTTAGTTTTAGACCTTATAAGACACAACCTGATCATAACCAGAACTAAGATTCTGTGATTCAGTGGAAGAGTAGACTAACTTCATTAACTGTTTAACTTGTTGTGTGAATGTCAGCCGAACTTTATTGTTCTAACAAGAGCTACAAAAACAACACAACCTGTAGACAAATTCATGTAATGTCAACTACTTGAAGATTGTAACCGGCATTGACACAATGAACAAGTTTGATGATGTTATTGTTTCCTGGTTGCTAGACCTCACATCTGAACCAAGTCCGACATTCAAGTATACAAACATCACGTGATACTGAACCATCAACATCACGTGATACCTATATTTGGACATCAGCAAGGGAAGCAATGTCTTTCAGAAGCCTTGAAAAGTTGTGGAAATCAAAAACTCTTCAGCACAAACACAAAAACTTAGACTATTCAAATCAAACGTACTATCAACCCTTACGTATGCATGTCAGAGCTGGAAAACAAGAGACTTAGAAACAAAGGGCCGGCCAGGGCTCGAAAGGTCAAGGCAAAGAAATGACCATAATGCATCCCAATGTGAAGCTGCAGTGAAGCTAATAGTGAGGAGGGAGCCAATGGTGGGGTGTGCTAAACACTCCAAGGTATGGTGACAGCTTTACAAATAAAGAACACAACACAATACTGACGTTCGGCCTGTGGCCTTCTCAGAATACAGGGACAACGACAACAAGCGGTGAAGCACAATTACTACATGTTAGATGATAAAGTGGTAGGGCGAGGAAAGTAGGATGCAAAAATAAGAAAAGAGAGAAATGAATTTTACATGATGAGAGGTATGATGGGCGTCAAAATATATAAAATAGAAAAGAGAGAGAAAAATGTATAATAAATTGTACTAGCTGAGCTCAGAGCAGGGAGCAGGAAAACTGTAATCCGTGCTGAACCAGTCGGAATGACTAAATGACTAAAAGCGCAGAGAACGTGTATAGAAAGCAACACGTGACAAAGACAGGTCAGTAAAGAGGGCAAAAAGGATCAAATATCGGGAAAACCAAAAAGGGGGGGGGAAAGGGGGCATAGACGAGGATACTCCTGGGACACAACAAGCAATACATATAAATCACTCAACAATGGAAGTGAGAGATCACGCGAGAGGTTAAGAGAAAGAAATAGAATGACACGACAAAGTAGTAAACTAGGCAGTGGGTGAGAGAGATGGACTCTACAGAATGGATGGCCTCGAACTGAACGAGTTGAGAGGTAGGTCAACGAAAGGAAGGATTGGATACTGAGGAAGAGATACGGTGAGGAAGAATAATAAAGCCGGTATAATGAGAAGGGCGATAGAGGGGTGGTCCGGAGAAGTTAGTCTATCGGGAGGTAGGGAAGTATTGGAGGAGGAGGTATGGAGAGGAGGGATAAGAAGCAGGTATGTGAAAACTGGATAGGGGGAGAGGCGTAGGTCAGAAGTGAATGGAAAAAGAGAAAGTCTGGAAGAAGTGGAGCAATAGGGGATGGTGTGCAAGAGGTATGAACCATAGGAGGTAAAGAAGTAGGGAAATGATAGAACAAAGGGGGGAATGAAAGTGGGCATCAGGATAAGGGGGATACTGGAATAGTAGGTATAGATGAGTAGTGACTACAAGTTAATAGAGAGGAGAGGGGTGAGCTAGGAGTAGATCAGCAGAGGGGTGGTAGGAAGGAGGAGGACAATAGAGGTGGGCAGAGAGATCGTACGTACAGTCCAGTTGGAGAGGTGATATAGTGATAAAGAGGTAAAGGACATGAAGATAGTCAGAAGAGAAAAAGGTGTAGGGAGAGGGGGGGTTTAGGAGGAAGAAGGCAGGATGGGGGTTACTCAAAGAGGATATGAAAAGCAGGGATGGACGAGTAGAGGACCCAAGATAAGAAATAGGAAGAGAGGTCCATAGGTGGGAGGGTGGAGTCGGAGGCCGGAGGGTCCTCAGAGGGACAGGGATACATTGATGCCACGAGGGGTGAGGCAGCCCCAACGAGCGATCAGACGGTGCTCCAGAGTGAGCCGACTGTGGTGATCAGAGGAGCATGATATTAGGCCAGTTACCAAGACATCAGTCTTACCTCGATGGCCCCTCGAGTTAAAGTGGGCTGCTACAGGAGTGTCCGCTTCTTGGGTGATGTCATTCAAGTGTTCACGGCACCTATCGCCGATTCTGCGACCAGACTGACCGATGTAGGTCAACTTGCATCGCTTACAGATGATGGCATAAATGATGTCCGCGATGTGCAAGTGAATCCCTCTCTGATCTCGAAAGGACCATTAGGGAAGAGGACAGTGTCGGTCTGGAGAACGTGGTCACAAGTTTTACATACTCTCCGGTTGCAGCGGATAGTGCCTCGATGGCTGAAGTGGTCAGCAGGAAGACGGCCCCTGACAAGAAAGTCTCGGAGGTTCCGGTCACGTCTAAAGGCCACTAGTGGTGGGTCAGGGAAGAGCAGACGAGTAGTAGGGTCAGATCGAAGAATAGGGAGGTAGCGGTGGATGGTCCTAATAGCGGCGTAGTGGTGAGGGTGATGGGTGAGAGCGAGCACTACTCTATCAGAGGGGGGATGAGTAGAGGGGGTAAGAGCAGACTGACGTGAAGTGTGGAGAACTCGACGCAGGGCAGGGAGGAGAGCTGATTCAGGATAGAGACGTCGGCGGAAGAAATCAAGCATAAGGTGGGCATTGTGAAGGAAATCTTCGTCGTCTTGGCAAAGGCGACGAAGTCTGAGAAGCTGGGAATAGGGAAGAGAGTTCTTGCAGGATGTAGGATGAGAGGAGTCGTAGCGGAGGAAACTATGGGAGTCAGTGGCCTTGTAGAAGACCGAGGTGAGAAGATGAGAGGTGCCCAAGGAGACTAGGATGTCAGGAAAGATACGGAGGAGGTGGAGATGTGGAAGGTGATGTGGATAGAGGGGTGGAAATGTCCGACATATTCGATGAAACGGGAGATCTCATCTTCTGGAAGGTCAGACAGACCCATGCAGTCATCAATGTACCTACGATACATGAGGGGAAGAGGGCCCTGGTAGGTATGGATGATTTGGTGCTCAAGGTAACCCATGAAGAGACAAGCATAGCTAGGGCCCATTTTAGTGCCCATCGCCACACCGCTGATCTGGGTGAAGAAATTGCCATTGAACTCGAAAGAGTTGAGGTTCAAGACTAATTCTGCTAGACGGAGGAGGACGCCAGTGGCGATGGAGGGTTGGATCCTACGGTCCAGGAAAAACTGAAGAGCTTGAAGGCCGTCGGAGTGGGGATAGAAGTATACAGGGAGCAGACATCCATAACGAAGAGGCGGTAGTGACGATCAGGAAGGAGGGTGATAGAGGAAAAGATGTTAAGGGCGTCGTTAGTGTCTTTGACATACGAAGGGAGGCCCATAACTATGGGTTGAAAGACACTGTCGAGGAAGTCAGAAATGAGAACAGTAGGACATGAGATGGAAGAGACAATAGGACGCCCAGGAGAGTCAGGTTTATGTATTTTAGGCAGCATATAGAAAGAGGGTCTGCCCAAGCAGTGGTCAGGAAGGATCATGGGAGGAGCTAGAGGGAAGTAATCCATCCTGAATGAAACGGAGGATCGTACGACGCACCACGCGTTATTAGAGACAGTAGTGTCGTCGGGGGTGGGGAGGTAGAAAGTCGAGTCGGATAATTGTTTATCCCCTTCCCGGATATAAAGGTCTTTCCTCCATACCACCACAGAGCCGCCCTTGTCAGCCGGCTTGATGACAATATCATCACGTCGGCGAAGATCCTGGAGGGCTTGGTACTCTTCACTACTAAGATTAGAGCGTCGAAGTCTATGGGGACGAAGTGCCTTAATATCCCGGTAGGTACTGTTAATGAACTGGTCCAAAGCCTGTGATTCGCCCGAGCGGGGAGTCCAGTCAGATTTACGGGAGGAAAAGCGGGCTATTTCGTCTGTAGGAGGAGGTTGAGAGGAAGAGTTCGGATGATTAAAGTAATAGAGTTTGAGTCGTAGTCGTCTGTGATACTCCTGAATGTCCCGTAAGAGAGAGAATGAGTCACTCAAAGGGCGAAGGGGGACAAACTTAAGACCCTTGCTGAGAAGAGAGCGCTCATGGTCGGAAAGGGGCAAATCAGGGGGAATACAAGTGACAAGGGAGCTAGAGTCAGAGGCATTGGGGAGAGGAGGAGGTGAGGGAGGAGGAGGAGGAGGACGGAGGTTCAAGAGTTTACGTTTGTGCTGAGAGGATAAAAAGTCATACACAGATCGGTTGTGGTGGTGGATGGTATGGCGGATGAAGCGAAGAGTCCCAGGAAAGTTAGAGGTGAGTAGATGGAGTTGGGATAGGAGGTGTTGTAGGCGGGTGTTGAGGTGGGATATAAGACGAGAGTGGCTAGAAGCGACAAGACGAACACGTTTCAGGCCATGCTGGAGTTTCAAGGTTCTGCAGTTGGCGGCGAAGATAGTTAGAGAGGTGGGGTTGACCGACTTGAGGTGAGAAGTGAGATCGGAACCCACACGGGAGAAATTTACGATGGAGGCAGTTGTTCAAGAAATTCAGGTGACAGGTGAATCTAGTTTTCTTGAAAGTAGTGAAGGCAAAGTCCTTAGAGATGTTAGAGAGTTCGGGGGGTAGAGTGGAGAATGAGGCGATGATGGAGTGACGGATAGAATGAGATAGATGTTTGAGGGAGGGCATAGTGAGGAGATGAGAGAAGATCGAGAAGAGAAATGAGAGATAAACCAACTAGATGAAGATAGGTAGGATACGTGAAGGTATAGAGAAGCCAATAATAGAAAGAGGGAAGGTAGTGAATAGAAAGTATGAGGAGCAAAGTGCAAGAGGGGAGGGTAAGGAAGCACCCAGAAGTGAAGGCGAGGAGAGACTGACGAGAGATAGAATAGGTAGGTGAAAGAACGGAGTGGAAATGGTTTCTAACTAAAGTACACAGAGATGAATGACGTTAAACAAACATAAAGTAGCAGCGATATCAATTGAGTAGGGAACAGGCAAATAATTGCAATGCTGCGGTAAAGCTGGTAGCAAGGAGCCAATGGTGGGGTGTGCTAAACACTCCAAGGTATGGTGACAGCTTTACAAATAAAGAACACAACACAATACTGACGTTTCGGCCTGTGGCCTTCTTCAGAATACAGGGACAACGACAACAAGCGGTGAAGCACAATTACTACATGTTAGATGATAAAGTGGAGGGCGAGGAAAGTAGGATGCAAAAATAAGAAAAGAGAGAAATGAATTTTACACGATGAGAGGTATGATGGGCGTCAAAATATATAAAATAGAAAAAGAGAGAGAAAAATGTATAATAAATTGTACTTAGCTGAGCTCAGAGCAGGGAGCAGGAAAACTGTAATCCGTGCTGAAACCAGTGTTTCAGTAGTGATATACTAATACTGAGGAGAAATGACTCTCTCTCTCTCTCTCTCTCTCTCTATATATATATATATATATATATATATATATATATATATATATATACAGGGTGTTCGTAAAGTCGCAGTGCAGTGAATATTTCTAATATTCAGTAAATGACGTAATCATCATCTACGTACCACAATTTTGTAAACCACATTTATGAACAAACCGCTGCTTCCTTTAAGGTTTTATTTACGTAAAGGACGGGCACTACGCTACTTTCACTGTCTCATTGCTTGAAGGAAATGGTGTTGACGATTGAAAACAGGGTATTTCTGGTTGAGCATGTCTTTCGTAATGGCGGTAAATATACGGATGAGGTCATTAGACAATTCGTGAGGAAATTTCCAGACTCACAAGTCCCTCACCGAAATTCTGTTACAAAATTGATCAAAAAGTTTCGTGAAACCGGTAGTGTGGTTGATGCATACCGATCTGGAAGACCTTCAATTTCACAGGACCAAATTATGGAACTCCAAGATAGAATTACAATGAGTCCAAATGCATCTTTACACCACTTGTCTCAACAGGTGCAAATATCTAAGAGTTCTGTTCACAAGGTTTTAAGAAGTGAACTACACTATCGTCCATACAAATTAACTGAAGTGTCTCAACTCCAAGAAAGAGATTATGAATCCCGTTTAAACTACTGCATGTGGTTTCAGAATTTTATTTATGAACATGGCGCTGCCATCCTTGACGTCACTTTTTTCACTGATGAGGCCTGGTTTCATTTATCCGGTTATGTGAACAGTCAGAACAATCGGCTGTGGAGCAGTGAAAACCTCCATGAATTTCATCAAGTGCCGCTTTACGATCAAAAAGTCGGAGTGTGGTGCGCTATAAGTCGTATGCGGATAATAGGACCTATATTTTTTTAATGAAACAATAAATGCAGAAACGTTACCGTACTTTAATTCTGGAACCGTTCATAGCACACCTTACAGAACTGGAAATTATGGAATCCTGTTTCAGCAGGATGGGGCAACAGCACACACAGCCACAACAACACTCAATTATTTAGAAAGCATATTTGCAAATCGCATTATTTCACGTGGAATCTGGCCTGCTCGTTCACCAGATCTAACACCCCCAGATTATTATCTGTGGGGGGCATTGAAGGGGAAAGTTTATGAAAATAATCCGCAGACAATTAATGACCTAAAGACTGAAATAGTAGACAAGATTAAACAAATATCACCAGACATTATTCTGAAGGTTTTCGCAAATATGGAAAGACGAATCATGACATGTCTTGAGGCCCGTGGTGGACATTTTCAACATATGCTTTAGGCACAACTTTATTGTGTTAATACCAACATTATACCCATTATAAGCTCGCCGATAGCAGTGAAGTATATTTGAATAATACCATTTATTTACAATTTGTGTGACGCATTAGTTAACCGCATTTCTGGTGACGTTTTTCTTCCGAGAGTAGAAATTCACTGCACTGCGACTTTAGAAACACCCTGTATTATGATGAGTGCAGCTTCTTTTGATGCTTTATGTGCATTGACCCTACATGTACAGTACCGCTGCTATTCTATGTTTGTATGGCGCCCTATGTTTTTAGTTTTAATTACATATTTGTACGTGTGTTGTACGTTTGCTCCTGGTGAAGGCATATTACGCCAAAACGTCGTTCTGTCTCGAAAGGTCAATAAATAGAAGAAAAGACAACACTCGACGGACGATAATCAGGGAATTTATTTGAAATAATTTCCGTTAAACACATCCATGATGTAACAGTATAGGTGAATGAAAGTATGGGGCAGGTAACTCAGCCGATACCCATTTCTTAACAGCTTATAACAGTGGCATAGAATAGCAGTCATCAGTAGTTAGTGACAGAATAACAAGTTGTGGGAATGGAAAGTTCATAGCGGGTAGTGGACAAGCCACGGAGGATGGGGGGGGGGGGGGGGCGCAAGAGTGGATGCCAGAATAGTACTCGGACATAACAATTTTTGGGAGAATGGAAATTTTCCAAGCAGTTGTGGAAGTGAGAGTCAACACATGGTTTGACCCGTCGGGTAAATAGGTTGACAAACAACTTCCATGACAGGTCAAAGTCGTGAAGTAAACATCATTATTTTGAAAACTCAGGAGAGGTCAAACTGGCAAGAGGTTATTTTGGAGTTACAAAATCAGCCTGTTGTAAAGTCTGAGACTTGGGTCAACACTAGTTCAGGATTGTGGACTAGGAGTGATCGGAGAGGTTGCAAGTTGTCACTTCGCGGCAATTTCATTGGCTACAGATATTCCACACGTGAAGTTATGTTTGGGTATTAAGCTTCGACACAATAGGTTTTCAGTAGTTAGGAATTTCCAAGAGTTAGGCCCGCAATTCAGAACCGACAAGTAGTTAGGAACAGAACCGAAAGGTAGTTAGGAACAGAACCGACAAGTAGTTAGGAACAGAACCGACAAGTAGTTAGGAACAGAACCGACAGGTAGTTAGGAACAGAACCGACAGGTAGTTAGGAACAGAACCGACAAGTAGGTAGGAACAGAACCGACAGGTAGTTAGGAACAGAACCGACAGGTAGTTAGGAATGCAAGCCAGTCAGACAGTTAGTAGTTTTCAGATTTAAGTTAGTTGAGAAGTTATGAAGGAACAGAATAGAGAGTAGTAAGAAACAGAATCATAAATGTGGACTAGTCAAGCTTAGAGTAGGAAAAGATACCAATGACTTAGGAAATTAGTTGAGCAGTAGACAGAACCAGAACAAGTACATTAGAACATAGAGAACATTTAGTGGTGAAAGTGTTTTTGTCAAGAATGTTTCCAAAGTTGTGCTTCATAGAGACAAGAAGTCGTAAGTAAGTTGTGAGAGAGATTAATTTATAATATGCACTTATGGACATCTCATATTCATCGACGGTAGTCTACTGAGTGTCCAGAATTAAAGAACAGTAATTCTAAGAGAAGTGCTCCCCCTATTATGTATCACGTGCCGAATTAAAGATCAATAAACTTGATGATGTATTATGACTGAGAATAGTCTGTGATGATTAATGTTGTTCAACTGACACCTGAGCTATTGTGCAGCATCTTACCTGAGCTATTGTGAACCACCTCACCTGAGGTATTATGCAGCACCTCATCTGAGCTATTGTAAACCACCTCACCTGAGGTATTATGCAGCACCTCATCTGAGCTATCGTGAACCACCTCACGTGAGCTATTGTAAACCACCACACCTGGGCTATTATGCAGCATCTCACCTGAGCTATTGTGAATCACTTCACCTGAGGTATTATGCAGCACATCAACTGAGGTATTGTGCAGCACCTCACATGAGCTATTGTGAACCACCTAAACCTGAGCTATTGCGAACCACCACACCTGAGCTATTATGCAGCATCTCACCTGAGCTATTGTGAATCACTTCACCTGAGGTATTATGCAGCACATCAACTGAGGTATTGTACAGCACCTCACATGAGCTATTGTGAACCACCTAAACCTGAGCTATTGCGAACCACCACACCTGAGCTATTGCGAACCACCTCACCTGAGCTATTATGCAGCATCTCACCTGAGCTATTGTGAATCACTTCACCTGAGGTATTATGCAGCACATCAACTGAGGTACTGTACAGCACCTCACATGAGCTATTGTGAACCACCTAAACCTGAGCTATTGCGAACCACCTCACCTGAGCTATTAAGAACCACCTAACCTGAGCTATTGTGCAGCATCTCACCTGGGCTGTTGTGAACCACCTCACCTGCTTATTTTCTTTATTATTATTAGATCTTTCCTGTCCACATTTTCTAAATTGTGATTATTTCTCGATGCTTTACTTTGTCAAATACTTTGGCTTAGTTTATCAAACTTAAGTACGCATGTCTTTTGTTAACTGCTCTGGCTCCTTCCACTCGTATTCTTCTTCCTCATCTTCTTTTGGCTTCTCTCCTTCTGTTGCTGTGTTCGCTTTGCTGGTCTCAGAATATGAGAGAGTGGAGCCACCTCAAGGAGTTTAGTCATTAACAGGAGGTCTGCACGTAGCAGGAGGTCAGCGAGTAGCAGGAGGTCAGCGAGTAGCAGGAGGTCAGCGAGTAGCAGGAGGTCAGCGAGTAGCAGGAGGTCAGCGAGTAGCAGGAGGTCAGCGAGTAGCAGGAGGTCAGCGAGTAGCAGGAGGTCAGCGAGTAGCAGGAGGTCAGCACGGAGCAGTAGGTCAGCAAGTAGCAGGAGGTCAGCGAGTAGCAGTAGGTCAGCGAGTAGCAGGAGGTCAACGAGTAGCAGGAGGTCAACGAGTAGCAGGAGGTCAGCGAGTAGCAGGAGGTCAGCACGGAGCAGTAGGTCAGCGAGTAGCAGGAGGTCAACGAGTAGCAGGAGGTCAACGAGTAGCAGGAGGTCAACGAGTAGCAGGAGGTCAGCGAGTAGCAGGAGGTCAGCACGGAGCAGTAGGTCAGCGAGTAGCAGGAGGTCAGCGAGTAGCAGGAGGTCAACGAGTAGCAGGAGGTCAGCACGGAGCAGTAGGTCAGCGAGTAGCAGGAGGTCAGCGAGTAGCATGAGGTCGGCGAGTAGCAGGAGGTCAGCGAGTAGCAGGAGGTCAGCGAGTAGCAGGAGGTCAGCGAGTAGCAGGAGGTCAGCGCGTAGCAGGAGGTCAGCGAGTAGCATGAGGTCAGCGAGTAGCATGAGGTCAGCGAGTAGCATGAGGTCAGCACGTAGCAGGAGGTCAGCGAGTAGCAGGAGGTCAGCGAGTAGCAGGAGGTCAGCACGGAGCAGTAGGTCAGCGAGTAGCAGGAGGTCAGCACGTAGCAGGAGGTCAGCGAGTAGCAGGAGGTCAGCACGGAGCAGTAGGTCAGCAAGTAGCAGGAGGTCAGCACGTAGCAGGAGGTCAGCGAGTAGCAGGAGGTCAGCGAGTAGCAGGAGGTCAGCACGGAGCAGTAGGTCAGCGAGTAGCAGGAGGTCAGCACGTAGCAGGAGGTCAGCGAGTAGCAGGAGGTCAGCACGTAGCATGAGGTCAGCACGTAGCAGGAGGTCAGCGAGTAGCAGGAGGTCAGCGAGTAGCAGGAGGTCAGCAAGTAGCATGAGGTCAGCACGTAGCAGGAGGTCAGCGAGTAGCAGGAGGTCAGCGAGTAGCAGGAGGTCAGCACGGAGCAGTAGGTCAGCGAGTAGCAGGAGGTCAGCACGTAGCAGGAGGTCAGCGAGTAGCAGGAGGTCAGCACGGAGCAGTAGGTCAGCAAGTAGCAGGAGGTCAGCACGGAGCAGTAGGTCAGCAAGTAGCAGGAGGTCAGCACGTAGCAGGAGGTCAGCGAGTAGCAGGAGGTCAACGAGTAGCAAGAGGTCAGCGAGTAGCAGGAGGTCAGCGAGTAGCAGGAGGTCAGCAAGTAGCAGGAGGTCAGCACGTAGCCGGAGGTCAGCGAGTAGCAGGAGGTCAGCATGGAGCAGTAGGTCAGCAAGTAGCAGGAGGTCAGCACGGAGCAGTAGGTCAGCAAGTAGCAGGAGGTCAGCGAGTAGCAGGAGGTCAGCGAGTAGCAGGAGGTCAGCGAGTAGCAGAAGGTCAGCGCGTAGCAGGAGGTCAGCGAGTAGCAGGAGGTCAGCGAGTAGCAGGAGGCGAGCGAGTAGCAGGAGGTCAGCACGGAGCAGTAGGTCAGCAAGTAGCAGGAGGCGAGCGAGTAGCAGGAGGTCAGCACGGAGCAGTAGGTCAGCAAGTAGCAGGAGGCGTGCGAGTAGCAGGAGGTCAGCACGGAGCAGTAGGTCAGCAAGTAGCAGGAGGCGAGCGAGTAGCAGGAGGTCAGCACGGAGCAGTAGGTCAGCAAGTAGCAGGAGGCGAGCGAGTAGCAGGAGGTCAGCGAGTAGCAGGAGGTCAGCGAGTAGCAGAAGGTCAGCGCGTAGCAGGAGGTCAGCGAGTAGCAGGAGGTCAGCGAGTAGCAGGAGGCGAGCGAGTAGCAGGAGGTCAGCGAGTAGCAGGAGGTCAGCGAGTAGCAGAAGGTCAGCGCGTAGCAGGAGGTCAGCGAGTAGCAGGAGGTCAGCGAGTAGCAGGAGGTCAGAGCGTAGCAGTAGGTCAGCGAGTAGCAGGAGGTCAGCGAGTAGCAGGAGGTCAGCGAGTAGCAGGAGGTCAGCGAGTAGCAGGAGGTCAGCGAGTAGCAGGAGGTCATCGAGTAGCAGGAGGTCAGCGAGTAGCAGGAGGTCAGCGAGTAGCAGGAGGTCAGCGCGTAGCAGGAGGTCAACGAGTAGCAGGAGGTCAGCGCGTAGCAGGAGGTCAGCGCGTAGCAGGAGGTCAACGAGTAGCAGGAGGTCAACGAGTAGCAGGAGGTCAGCGAGTAGCAGGAGGTCAGCGCGTAGCAGGAGGTCAGCGCGTAGCAGGAGGTCAGCGCGTAGCAGGAGGTCAGCGCGTAGCAGGAGGTCAGCGCGTAGCAGGAGGTCAGCGAGTAGCAGGAGGTCAGCGCGTAGCAGGAGGTCAACGAGTAGCAGGAGGTCAACGAGTAGCAGGAGGTCAGCGAGTAGCAGGAGGTCAGCGAGTAGCAGGAGGTCAGCGAGTAGCAGGAGGTCAACGAGTAGCAGGAGGTCAGCACGTAGCAGGAGGTCAACGAGTAGCAGGAGGTCAACGAGTAGCAGGAGGTCAGCGAGTAGCAGGAGGTCAGCGAGTAGCAGGAGGTCAGCGCGTAGCAGGAGGTCAACGAGTAGCAGTAGGTCAGCACGTAGCAGGAGGTCAACGAGTAGCAGGAGGTCAGCGCGTAGCAGGAGGTCAGCGAGTAGCAGGAGGTCAGCGCGTAGCAGGAGGTCAACGAGTAGCAGGAGGTCAGCACGTAGCAGGAGGTCAGTGCGTAGCAGGAGGTCAGCGAGTAGCAGGAGGTCAGCGAGTAGCAGGAGGTCAGCGAGTAGCAGGAGGTCAGCGAGTAGCAGGAGGTCAGCGAGTAGCAGGAGGTCAGCGAGTAGCAGAAGGTCAGCGCGTAGCAGTAGGTCAGCGAGTAGCAGGAGGTCAGCACGTAGCAGGAGGTCAGCGCGTAGCAGGAGGTCAGCGAGTAGCAGGAGGTCATCGAGTAGCAGGAGGTCAGCGAGTAGCAGGAGGTCAGCGAGTAGCAGGAGGTCAGCGAGTAGCAGGAGGTCATCGAGTAGCAGGAGGTCAGCACGTAGCAGGAGGTCAGCGCGTAGCAGGAGGTCAGCGAGTAGCAGGAGGTCAGCGAGTAGCAGGAGGTCATCGAGTAGCAGGAGGTCAGCACGTAGCAGGAGATCAGCACGTAGCAGGAGGTCAGCACGTAGCACGAGGTCAGCGAGTAGCATGAGGTCAGCGAGTAGCAGGAGGTCAGCGAGTAGCAGGAGGTCAGCGAGTAGCAGGAGGTCAGCACGTAGCAGGAGGTCAGCGAGTAGCAGGAGGTCAGCGAGTAGCAGGAGGTCAGCGAGTAGCAGGAGGTCAGCACGTAGCAGGAGGTCAGCGAGTAGCAGGAGGTCAGCGAGTAGCAGGAGGTCAGCACGTAGCAGGAGGTCAGCGAGTAGCAGGAGGTCAGCGAGTAGCAGGAGGTCAGCACGTAGCAGGAGGTCAGCGCGTAGCAGGAGGCCAACGAGTAGCAAGAGTTCAGCACGGAGCAGTAGGTCAGCGCGTAGCAGGAGGTCAGCGAGTAGCAAGAGGTCAGCACGTAGCAGGAGATCAGCGCGTAGCAGGAGGTCAGCGAGTAGCAAGAGGTAAGCACGTATCAGGAGGTCAGCGCGTAGCAGGAGGTCAGCGAGTAGCAGGAGGTCAGCACGTAGCAGGAGGTCAGCGAGTAGCAGGAGGTCAGCGAGTAGCAGGAGGTCAGCGAGTAGCAGGAGGTCAGCACGTAGCAGGAGGTCAGCACGTAGCAGGTCAGCGAGTAGCAGGAGGTCAGCACGTAGCAGGAGGTCAGCACGTAGCAGGAGGTCAGCACGTAGCTTGTCGGTGAAGTTGTCTTCTTGTGTCTACAGGTCTACCCTCAGACCTCTGTACAGTTCACGTGATTTGACCGCCATGTTCTGGATCCTGCAGTGTGGCTTGGCATATATCCTGGTGAGGGGTTGTACTATTCTGTGTAGGTGGGCGCCCAGTCTACGGTGCCGTGTGGGAATATCGTGGTCTGTTGAGCTTTCTTTAGGTTCAGGACAAGAGCCAGTGGTAGGGTGCACTCCCACAAGGTGACAGCTTGACAAACAAGAAACACAACAAAATACTGACGTTTATATCTTCGGGAGACCTTCTTCAGAGAAAGTGAACAACCTAAACGGACAAGGGGATAAAGATAAACTCTACTATATCTAGAGTGTGAGGGGCATCTAAGTCAAGGAGAAATAAAAAAAAAAAAAGGAGAAGAGGGATACGAGATGAAATGATAAAACGAAAGTGAGATGTGCTACATATTGGAGGATGAACATTGATATTATGTAAAACAAAAAATTAGTAAGCTAAAACATATATACAAAATTAAACCAAGACTTAACTGAGGCGAGGTCCAAAAACTTCCAGCGAGTAGATGGTTGTGAGTCAAATGTAGATGTGATAACACGTGACAGGGGAAAGACAAGTCACGTGATTAAACGAGAAGTCCGATGCTATTGGGAGGTGATAGTATGAGGTGTGAAATGAGGGGTGACATGAGGGGTGACATGAGGTGTGACATGAGGTGTGACAAACGATCAATAAGGGACAATATCTTGTGGGAATTCACTGTTTCTTCTAGACGACCACATATTTCTTCATATTTTGTTCACTAATTTGTTTTTGCTTAATTCATTGGTCTTCTTCTTCTTCCTTCCTTCCTCATTCGCCTTTCAGCGTCGAGGGGAGATATAATTTGCGGTCTTTTGCTCTTCTGTTCGCCACTGCTGTTATATTTCCCAGTAGTATCTCTAATATTTCGCCAATCCATCTTTTTTCGTGGTGAACTCTTGGGTCTGGTGTTCTCACAACGTTTATTGAAGGCTCGTAGTGTTGTGTTTTGATCTTTCTGCCTTATCACGTGCCCAAACCATTGTATCTGTTGTTTCTTTATATATTATACGGCGGGGATTATTCCTAGCATTTTTCTCAGTTCGCCATTTCTGCTCTTATCTCTTTGGCTGTTTCCTGTCATTCGTCTAACACTTTTCATCTCAGTAGAGATTATTTTTCTCTTTTGTTCTTGAGTCTATTTCTGCTGTTTGTGAATTGTCGTTTGTCATTAGACTTTATATTATAGATATTTGAATTCCCGTACTTGTTTTAGTTGTCTGCCGTTCATAGTTATGCTGATGTTCTGTTTCTCTTTTGCGATATTCATGACTTCCGTTTTGTTTATGTTTGATTTTCATATTGTATTTTGTGCTTGTGCTGTTGAGTTTATTTAACTGTTCTAGTTAGTCTTCCATTTTTCCATTTATTAGTGCCTGATCATCTGCAAATAGAAGCTCTTTGATCTCCTGATCTCCTCTGTCTCTGGTGGGTTGGCTAACTTGTATATATATATATATTTCATGTATGTAATAAACAGTAGGGAAGATAGTACGCTCCCCTGATCTAACTTCTAAGTGGTCTGTGTAGTCTGTTGCTGTTCTGACCCTGCAGCTGCTGATGATGTAGAGACTTTTAATTAAGTTGGTTAGATGTTGGCTGACTCCGTATGTTGTTTGTATCTCCCACAGTTGTTCTCTGTTTATTCGGTCGAATGCTTTTTCCTGATCAATGAAAGCTACCGGTACATACTTCATTGGTACATTGTAAAAAAAAATATTATTCTTGTGAGCCTGCTTATATAGTTAGTCAGTCTCTTAGTCCCAACCACAGCGCAATGTGTAAGGAGACATGGCAGTGCCACTTTGTATGTGGCAGGTAGCTAGTTCAACGCTTCCACATCCGTTTTTGGTAAAAGATCTTTCAGGTTAGATCTCGACAGTATGTAGAACAGACTTGCTGTCACATAATAAAGCTGACGTTATATATCCATCTATGTTCATTGGGTGTCCTAGAGACATCTTGAATAGCTTGAAGCTCTGCTTTGTGCTTTATTGACAGATGTCCTGCATTTACTAACCGCATTTTTTTTCTTTGGGAGTGGGAAAGGTGTGTGTGTGTGGGGGGGGGGGGGCAGCTTGCTGTTTGTGCTAGAAATAGTTGTTCCTTTGGGGAACCATTTGTGGGTGCAACACTGTGGGGTGGGGAGTGGGTCTTATTGATCTTTGGACGTGTACAACGACACAAAAGAGAAGGGGAGACATTACATAGGAGAGACACTAAAGAGAAGGGGAGACATTACATAGGAGAGACACTAAAGAGAAGGGGAGACATTACATAGGAGAGACACTAAAGAGAAGGGGAAACATTACATAGGAGAGACACTAAAGAGAAGGGGAAACATTACATAGGAGAGACACTAAAGAGAAGGGGAGACATTACATAGGAGAGACACTAAAGAGAAGGGGAGACATTACATAGGAGAGACACTAAAGAGAAGGGGAAACATTACATAGGAGAGACACTAAAGAGAAGGGGAGACATTACATAGGAGAGACACTAAAGAGAAGGGGAGACATTACATAGGAGAGACACTAAAGAGAAGGGGAAACATTACATAGGAGAGACACTAAAGAGAAGGGGAGAAATTACATAGGAGAGACACTAAAGAGAAGGGGAGACATTACATAGGAGAGACACTAAAGAGAAGGGGAAACATTACATAGGAGAGACAATAAAGAGAAAGGGAGACATTACATAGGAGAGACACTAAAGAGAAGGGGAGAAATTACATAGGAGAGACACTAAAGAGAAGGGGAGACATTACATAGGAGAGACACTAAAGAGAAGGGGAAACATTACATAGGAGAGACACTAAAGAGAAGGGGAGACATTACATAGGAGAGACACTAAAGAGAAGGGGAGACATTACATAGGAGAGACACTAAAGAGAAGGGGAGACATTACATAGGAGAGACACTAAAGAGAAGTAGAGACATTACATAGGAGAGACACTAAAGAGAAGTAGAGACATTACGGAGAAAGGGAGACACTACATAGGAGAGACACTAAAGAGAAGTAGAGACATTACATAGGAGAGACACTAAAGAAAAGTAGAGACATTACATAGGAGAGACACTAAAGAGAAGGGGAGACATTACATAGGAGAGACACTAAAGAGAAGGGGAGACATTACATAGGAGAGACACTAAAGAGAAAGGGAGACATTACATAGGAGAGACACTAAAGAGAAGGGGAGACATTACATAGGAGAGACACTAAAGAGAAGGGGAGACATTACATAGGAGAGACACTAAAGAGAAGTAGAGACATTACGGAGAAAGGGAGACACTACATAAGAGAGACACAAAAGAGAAGGGGAGACATTACATAGGAGAGACACTAAAGAGAAGTAGAGACATTACGGAGAAAGGGAGACACTACATAGGAGAGACACTAAAGAGAAGGGAGACATTACATAGGAGAGACACTAAAGAGAAGGGGAGACATTACATAGGAGAGACACTAAAGAGAAGTAGAGACATTATGGAGAAAGGGAGATATTACATAGGAGAGACACTAAAGAGAAGGGGAGACATTACATAGAGAGACACTAAAGAGAAGGGGAGACATTACATAGGAGAGACACTAAAGAGAAGTAGAGACATTACGGAGAAAGGGAGACATTACATAGGAGAGACACTAAAGAGAAGGGGAGACATTACATAGGAGAGACACTAAAGAGAAGGGGAGACATTACATAGGAGAGACACTATAGAGAAGGGGAGAAATTACATAGGAGAGACACTAAAGAGAAGGGGAGACATTACATAGGAGAGACACTAAAGAGAAGGGGAGAAATTACATAGGAGAGACACTAAAGAGAAGTAGAGACATTACATAGGAGAGACACTAAAGAGAAGTAGAGACATTACGGAGAAAGGGAGACACTACATAGGAGAGACACTAAAGAGAAGGGAGACATTACGGAGAAAGGGAGACACTACATAGGAGAGACACTAAAGAGAAGGGGAGACATTACATAGGAGAGACACTAAAGAGAAGGGGAGACATTACATAGGAGAGACACTAAAGTGAAGTAGAGGCATTACGGAGAAAGGGAGACACTACATAGGAGAGACACTAAAGAGAAGGGGAGACATTACGGAGAAAGGGAGACACTACATAGGAGAGACACTAAAGAGAAGGGGAGACATTACATAGGAGAGACACTAAAGAGAAGGGGAGACATTACATAGGAGAGACACTAAAGTGAAGTAGAGACATTACGGAGAAAGGGAGACACTACATAGGAGAGACACTAAAGAGAAGGGGAGACATTACGGAGAAAGGGAGACACTACATAGGAGAGACACTAAAGTGAAGTAGAGGCATTACGGAGAAAGGGAGACACTACATAGGAGAGACACTAAAGAGAAGGGGAGACATTACGGAGAAAGGGAGACACTACATAGGAGAGACACTAAAGTGAAGTAGAGGCATTACGGAAAAAGGGAGACACTACATAGGAGAGACACTAAAGAGAAGGGGAGACATTACGGAGAAAGGGAGACACTACATAGGAGAGACATAAAGAGAAGGGGAGACATTACGGAGAAAGGGAGACACTACATAGGAGAGACACTAAAGAGAAGGGGAGACATTACGGAGAAAGGGAGACACTATATAGGAGAGACACTAAAGAGAAGGGGAGACATTACATAGGAGAGACACTAAAGTGAAGTAGAGGCATTACGGAGAAAGGGAGACACTACATAGGAGAGACACTAAAGTGATGTAGAGACATTACGGAGAAAGGGAGACACTACATAGGAGAGACACTAAAGAGAAGGGAGACATTACGGAGAAAGGGAGACACTACATAGGAGAGACACCATAGAGAAGGGGAGACATTACGGAGAAAGGGAGACACTACATAGCAGAGACACTAAAGAGAAGGGGAGACATTACGGAGAAAGGGAGACACTACATAGGAGAGACACTAAAGAGAAGGGGAGACATTACGGAGAAAGGGAGACACTACATAGGAGAGACACAATAGAGAAAGGGAGAAATTGCATAGGAGAGACACAATAGAGAAGGGGAGAAATTGCATAGGAGAGACACAAAAGAGAAGGGGAGACATTACGGAGAAAGGGAGACACTACATAGGAGAGACACTAAAGAGAAGGGGAGACATTACGGAGAAAGGGAGACACTAAAGAGAAGTAGAGACATTATGGAGAAAGGGAGACACTACATAGGAGAGACACTAAAGAGAAGAGGAGACATTACTGAGAAAGGGAGACACTACATAGGAGAGACACTAATGAGAAGGGGAGACATTACGGAGAAAGGGAGACACTACATAGCAGAGACACTAAAGAGAAGGGGAGACATTACGGAGAAAGGGAGACACTACATAGCAGTGACACTTAAGAGAAGGAGAGACGCTGCAGAGAAAGACACACTAAAGAGAAGTAGAGACATTATGGAGAAAGGGAGACACTACATAGGAGAGACACTAAAGAGAAGGGGAGACATTACTGAGAAAGGGAGACACTACATAGGAGAGACACTAAAGAGAAGGGGAGACATTACTGAGAAAGGGAGACACTACATAGGAGAGACACTAAAGAGAAGGGGAGACATTACGGAGAAAGGGAGACACTACATTGGAGAGACACTAAAGAGAAGGGGAGACATTACGGAGAAAGGGAGACACTACATAGGAGAGACACTAAAGAGAAGGGGAGACATTACATAGGAGAGACACTAAAGAGAAGTAGAGACATTACGGAGAAAGGGAGACACTGCAGAGAAAGACACACTATAGAGAAGGGGACACACCACAGACAAGGAGAGACACTGCTTAGAAGGGGAGAAGCTACAAACAAGGGGAGACACTACAGAGAAGGTGACACACTACATGACTTGAGACACACTATAGAGAAGGGGCATACTACAGAGAAGGAGACACGCTAAAGAGCAAGAGACACACTACACAGCAAGAGACACACTACACAGCAAGAGACACACTGCAGAGCAAGAGACACACTACACAGCAAGAGACACATTGCAGAGCGAGAGACACACTACACAGCAAGAGACACACTGCAGAGCAAGAGACACACTATAGGACAAGAGACACACTACAGAGCAAGATACACACTATACAGCAAGAGACACACTATAGGACAAGAGACACACTACAGAGCAAGAGACACACTACACAGCAAGAGACACACTGCAGAGCAAGAGACACACTATAGGGTAAGAGACACACTGCAGAGCAAGAGACACACTATAGAGCAAGAGAGACACTATAGGGCATGAGACACACTGCAGAGCAAGAGACACACTATAGGGCAAGAGACACATTATAGGGCAAGAGACACTATAGGACAAGAGACACACTATAGGACAAGAGACACACTATAGGGCAAGAGACACACTACACAGCAAGAGACACTATAGAGCAAGAGACACACTATAGGGCAAGAGACACACTACACAGCAAGAGACACACTACACAGCAAGAGACACACTGCAGAGCAAGAGACACACTATAGGGTAAGAGACACACTGCAGAGCAAGAGACACACTATAGAGCAAGAGAGACACTATAGGGCATGAGACACACTGCAGAGCAAGAGACACACTATAGAGTAAGAGACACACTATAGGGCATGAGACACACTGCAGAGCAAGAGACACACTATAGGGCAAGAGACACATTATAGGGCAAGAGACACTATAGGACAAGAGACACACTATAGGGCAAGAGACACACTACAGAGCAAGAGACACTATAGAGCAAGAGACACACTATAGGGCAAGAGACACACTACATAGCAAGAGACACGCTATAGGGCAAGAGACACACTACATAGCAAGAGACACGCTATAGGGCAAGAGACACACTACATAGCAAGAGACACGCTATAGGGCAAGAGATACACTACATAGCAAGAGACACACTGTAGAGCAAGAGACACACTACAGAGCAAGAGACACACTACACAGCAAGAGACACACTATAGAGCAAGAGAGACACTATAGGGCATGAGACACACTGCAGAGCAAGAGACACACTATAGAGTAAGAGACACACTATAGGGCATGAGACACACTGCAGAGCAAGAGACACACTATAGGGCAAGAGACACATTATAGGGCAAGAGACACTATAGGACAAGAGACACACTATAGGGCAAGAGACACACTACAGAGCAAGAGACACTATAGAGCAAGAGACACACTATAGGGCAAGAGACACACTACATAGCAAGAGACACGCTATAGGGCAAGAGACACACTACATAGCAAGAGACACGCTATAGGGCAAGAGACACACTACATAGCAAGAGACACGCTATAGGGCAAGAGATACACTACATAGCAAGAGACACTATAGAGCAAGAGACACACTATAGGGCAAGAGACACACTACATAGCAAGAGACACGCTATAGAGTAAGAGACACACTACAGAGCAAGTGACACAAAACAGGGCAAGAGACACACTACAGAGCAAGAGACACACTACAGAGCAAGAGACACACTACAGAGCAAGAGACACACTGCAGAGCAAGAGACACACTACAGAGCAAGAGTCACACTACATAGCAAGAGACACGCTATAGAGTAAGAGACACACTACATAGCAAGAGACACACTACAGAGCAAGAGACACACTACAGAGTAAGAGACACACTACATAGCAAGAGACACACTATAGAGTAAGAGACATACTACATAACAAGAGACACGCTATAGAGTAAGAGACACACTACATAACAAGAGACACGCTATAGAGTAAGAGACACACTACGTAACAAGAGACACGCTATAGAGTAAGAGACACACTACATAACAAGAGACACGCTATAGAGTAAGAGACACACTACATAACAAGAGACACGCTATAGAGTAAGAGACACACTACATAACAAGAGACACGCTATAGAGTAAGAGACACACTACATAGCAAGAGACACACTATACAGTAAGAGACACACTATAGGACAAGAGACACACTACAGAGCAAGAGACACACTACACAGCAAGAGACACACTGCAGAGCAAGAGACACACTATAGAGCAAGAGAGACACTATAGGGCATGAGACACACTGCAGAGCAAGAGACACGCTATAGAGTAAGAGACACACTACAGAGCAAGTGACACACTACAGGGCAAGAGACACAATATAGGGCAAGTGACACGCTACAGATCAAGAGACACACTACAGAGAAAGAGCCACACTGCATTATGGGGAACACACTGCAGAGCAAGAGACACACTATAGAGTAAGAGACACACTACATAGCAAGAGACACACTATAGAGTAAGAGACACACTACATAACAAGAGACACGCTATAGAGTAAGAGACACACTACATAGCAAGAGACACACTACAGAGCAAGAGACACACTACAGAGCAAGAGACACGCTATAGAGTAAGAGACACACTACAGAGCAAGAGACACGCTATAGAGTAAGAGACACACTAAAGAGCAAGTGACACACTACAGGGCAAGAGACACAATATAGGGCAAGTGACACGCTACAGATCAAGAGACACACTACAGAGAAAGAGCCACACTGCATTACGGGGAACACACTGCAGAGCAAGAGACACACTATAGAGCAGAAGACACACTAGAAAGCAAGAGACACACTACAGAGTAGGAGACACACTACAGAGCAAGAGACACACTACATTATGGGAAACACACTACAGAGCACTGACTAGAATGCTTCATTATTTCCCATTACCGTTGGGAGACGACTGTGGGAGATGAAAGTAAAGTGATAAGTGTTCAATGTTTGTAGATCAATGGGAGAAGTTCAATGTTTGTAGATCAATGGGAGAAGTTCAATGTTTGTAGATCAATGGGAGAAGTTCAATGTTTGTAGATCAATGGGAGAAGTTCAATGTTTGTAGATCAATGGGAGAAGTTCAATGTTTGTAGATCAATGGTGGAGCCTCGGCGAATTTTTGTTCGGACTGACAAGGCTCCGGGGTACAACCAGTCATAGGAAAATATGGTCACTCATAACCTTGAATTTGTTACCTTTAGAAAATGGGAGAAGTTAAATGTTTGTAGATAAATGGGAGAAGTTAAATGTTTGTAGATAAATGGGAGAAGTTAAATGTTTGTAGATAAATGGGAGAAGTTAAATGTTTGTAGATAAATGGGAGAAATTAAATGTTTGTAGATAAATGGGAGAAATTAAATGTTTGTAGATAAATGGGAGAAATTAAATGTTTGTAGATAAATGGGAGAAATTAAGTAAATTAATTCACAGATGAGTTATGCTAGTTAAATGTGTAATGGGGGACTGCTTGGTCTCGAGACAAGACGTCTGCCTTGAGACAGAGAGGTTGTGGGTTCAAATCCCGGCTGCACTAGTTGGGATTTTATTTATGACTTCTCTCAGCGGCAACCACCCCTGGTCTCAGCAGCGAGGCGCGGCTTGAAACATCAATTACTCATGGACGGAAAAAAATATGAGTACCTCCGAAGACAGAGTTATCTGCCTGTGCGGCGAGGGACCCCTATGATCACGGCTGCCAGGGAAAAACTGATTAACATGCACAATTCAGTTCCTAGTCTCTAGGGACTTCATCAGGGGTCAAAGATGGTGAACGCAAAAAAGAAAAATGTGGAAATAGAAGTGAAATGTGTGCTGATACGAGGGAAGAAGTAACAAAATATCGGTAAATAGAGTGAAGTTAAATATTTAAGATAAGTTTATAAAGATAAATATTTATATATGGATAAGAACATGTCTTGCTTTTGTATCCAGTCATAGATAAGAATAAAATATCTAATATGAAAGGGCGAGTAAAATTAATACAAACACAAATGTTAATAGAGTACAGTACATTGAAGACAACAATAGCTCACATGTACACAGATGACTTTCATATTTTAATTGAATTCTTTCAAACACAAGGTGGGACAAACACAACGGGGGACTAGCACAGGCACAAAGGGGGACAAACACAAGGTGGGACAAACACGACGGGGGACCAGCACAGACACAAAGGGGGACAAACACATGGTGGGACAAACACAATGGGGGACTAGCACAGACACAAAGGGGGACAAACACAAACACAAGGTGGACAAACACAGACATGAGGGAACAAACACAAGAGCATGGAAATTGCGAAACTTCTTTGTCCCAAAACACCTGTGAGTTATAATAATATGGCAGGTCAAATAAATATGAAATGGGGAAAGGGTGATATAGTTGGTGGTTTGAGAGGTTGGTTGACTTTAGATGGTTGCTTGGTTAATAAAGTCACTGAAGTGGTTGCTGCTGTCTGGCTGGTTAGTTTTAACATTGTCTGACTGATATGTTTTCTTGCAACTAGTAGCTGATAAGGTCATTCACTCTTCCTAAAGTTCTCTAAAGTTACCTACGTCTGGCTAAAATTAAATGCTGAACTACTCTGTTTGCGCTGATATATATCTGTATGATGCAATATCTATGTGATGCAATATCTGTATGATGAAATATCTATGTGATGCAATATCTGTATGATGAAATATCTATGTGATGCAATATCTGTATGATGAAATATCTATGTGATGCAATATCTGTATGATGCATATCTATGTGATGCAATATCTGTATGATGAAATATCTATGTGATGCAATATCTGTATGATGCAATATCTATGTGATGCAATATCTGTATGATGAAATATCTATGTGATGAAATATCAGTATGATGCAATATCTATGTGATGCAATATCTGTATGATGAAATATATATGTGATGAAATATCTGTATGATGCAATATCTATGTGATGCAATATCTGTATGATGAAATATCTATGTGATGCAATATCTGTATGATGCAATATCTATGTGATGAAATATCTGTATGATGAAATATCTATGTGATGAAATATCTGTATGATGAAATATATATGTGATGAAATATCTGTATGATGCAATATCTATGTGATGCAATATATGTGTGATGAAATATCTGTATGATGCAATATCTGTATGATGCAATATCTGTATGATGCAATATCTGTATGATGAAATATCGGTATGATGCAATATCTGTATGGTGCAATATCGGTATGATGCAATATCTGTATGGTGCAATATCTGTATGATGCAATTTCTGTATGATGCAATATCTGTATGATGAAATATCTGTATGATGCAATATCTGTATGATTCAATATATGTGTGATGCAATATCTGTATGATGCAATATCTATGTGATGAAATATCTGTATGATGCAATATCTGTGTGATGCAATATATGTATGATGCAATATCTGTATGATGCAATATCTGTGTGATGCAATATCTGTATGCTGAAATATCTATGTGATGCAATATCTGTATGATGCAATATCTGTATGATGCAATATCTGTATGATGCAATATCTATGTGATGCAATAACTGTATGAAGAAATGTCTATGTGATGCAGACAGTAGGTTTAAGTCTTTCACATGTCACAGAATATATGTGCATATTTCTAAAGTTCCATACCTACTGCAAACTGTAGATCTACACATCTCTAAAGTTTCCAAACATGTCACACACTGTTCCTGGAGGTGACCTCATTATGCAGGTAGCAGATCTACTTGTCCCTGGAGATAACCACCTTATGCAAGTAGCACATCTACTTTTTCTGTAGGTGCCCACCTTAGGCAGGTAGCACATCTACTTTTTCTGGAGGTGACCACCTTATGCAGGTACCAGATCTACTTTTTCTGGAGGTGACTACCTTATGCAGGTAGCAGATCTACTTTTTCTGGAGGTGACCTCCTTATGAAGGTAGCAGATCTAATTTTTCTGGAGGTAGCCTCGTTATGCAGATAGCAGATCTACTTTTCCCTGGAGATAACCACCTTATGCAGGTAACAGATCTACTTTTCCCTGGAGATTACCACCTTATGCAGGTAGCAGATCTACTTTTCCCTGGAGATAACCACCTTATGCAGGTAGCAGATCTACTTTTCCCTGGAGATGGCCACCTTATGCAGGTAGCAGATCTACTTTTCCCTGGAGATAACCACCTTATGCAGGTAGCAGACCTACTTTCCCTGGAGGTGACCACCTTATGTAGGTAGTAGACCTACTTTCCCTGGAGGTGACCACCTTATGTAGGTAGTAGACCTACTTTCCCTGTAGGTGACCACCTTATGCAGGTAGTAGACCTACTTTCCCTGTAGGTGACCACCTTATGCAGGTAGTAGACCTACTTTGCCCTGTAGGTGACCACCTTTTGCAGGTAGTAGATCTACTTTTTCCTGTAGGTGACCATCTTTTGCAGGTAGCAGATCTACTTTTCCTGTAGGTGACCACCTTATGCAGGTAGCAGATCTACTTTTTCCTGTAGGTGACCACCTTATGCAGGTAGCAGATCTACTTTTTCCTGTAGGTGACCACCTTATGCAGGTAGCATGTCCACACATCTGTGAAAAGCTCTACCTGATTCCACCACACAAACTTTCCTACACTGATCCCAGGTCAAGCTGTCCAGACCTGCTCTCACACAGAAACTGAGTGAGGTGGTCCCACACATTACCATGAACGCGCCATGGAGGCTATGATCTATTTCTTATCTCCTGGATTCCACTGTTTCGTTGAGGATATTGTGGTTGGTCATGCATCATTTGGCAGTCATTTATCTTGCAGTTATCTGTGCAGTACGACCCAGAAGACTCCATTTTGAACTCAAACCAAATATTGTAACTGATGTTAGCAGATTCTGGACGATAACCAAACACTTGAGATCTCTTGCGGGGATCTCCCATTTCTTATATCACTAAGTATGACATTTTCTCTGGAATTCCCCATCTCTTGTTATCATATCAAGTCACGCATATGTGAGCTACCCATCGAAGATTTATTGTGACAATCAATTCTGGAATCATTAAAGACTAGTGCCCAACAGTTGGTGTCGTCACTAGTGCCCAACAGTTGGTGTCGTCACTAGTGCCAGGTGGTTATTTTTCATACTTAGTGGGTGGTAGTTCAAGAACTTCAAGTGTGACTTGTTTCCGCCGTTTGCCGCAGTGCATGATATCAACACTGAAAGAAAAAAAGACAAATAGTTCATACGTAGTTAGTATTAATCTATAAATATAATGATCGAGAATTTATCAGAATAAATGTTACCGGACCTAGGGGAGCCCTATGGGTGATGGTATCTCTAGCCAAAGAGTGTACACAAAAAAGTGTAGATTCCAAGTTTAGCATCTTTGCTTGGAGTAGTGTACCCTTGTACTTGATTCGGTTGTTGTCTAATCTTGGAAGACCCCAAGGCTAGGAACTTTGTTGAAACAAAAATTAAATTAATGTAAATGTACAAAAACTAGAAGCAGTTGGATAAATTCTATTTCAAATACGAGTGGTCCATCAGGGGAGATCACTCATGTAGCAGAAAGACAGGTTGGGATTAGACCACACATCTGTTTGCCACCAAGCCAGAGTGCTACCAACTATACTGCAAACTTTTCGCGTGTTGTGGTTTAATCTTTCTGTCTTATGACATGACCAAATCATTTTATCTGTTGCTTCTTTATGTATTCTATAAGCCCTTGATGTTTGCTTTTATTTGCTATCTTCATTAGCTCTTATTACTTCCCTTTATTTCCTTTCTTCATTAGCTCTTATTACTTCCCTTTATTTACTATCTTTATTAGTTATTGTTACTTCCCTTTATTTGTTATATTTATTAGCTCTTGTTACTTCCCTTTATTTGTTATATTTATTAGCTCTTGTTACTTCCCTTTATTTGTTATATTTATTAGCTCTTGTTACTTCCCTTTATTTACTATCTTCATTAGCTCTTGTGACGAGCAGAAGAAACAGGAATGCAATGGCAGCACAGAATATTTAATGCAGCATGGCTCCAACAACAAGCCCCAGAAGACTGGCAACAGGCAATCATCATACCAATATGGAAAAGAAAGGTAGCAAAAGAGACTGCAATCAATATAGAGGTATATCTCTTCTCAGCCATGTAGGAAAGCTATACGCCAAAATCTTGGAAAAAAGGCTGAGACCAATAATAGAACTACAGTTAAGTGATTCTCAAATGGGGTTCCAAAAAAAAACAGAGGATGTACTGACGCAGTATTCATATTAAAACAGCTTGCAGAAAAACGACAGAATACAATCAAAATGTATTCACAGCTTTCATTAACCAGGAAAAAGCATTCGATAGAATAAACAGAGAACAACAGTGGGAGATACTAACAACATACAGAGTAAGCCAACATCAAACCAACCTTATTAAAAGTTTCTAAATCAAGAGCAGCTGTAGGGTCAGAACAGCAGCAGGCTACACAGACCACTTCGAAGTTAGATCAGTTGTAAGACAGGGGTGCGTACTATCCCCCCTACTGTTTATTACATACATGGACCATATATGCAAGCTAGCCAACCCATCAGAGACAGAGGAGATCAACGAGCTTTTATTTGCAGACGATCTGGCACTAATACATGAAACAATAGAAGACCTACAAGAACACTTAAACAAACTCATTATCTCAGGCACAAAATACAACATGAAAATCAACATCAACAAAACATAAGTCATGAATGTCGCCAAAAATAAACAGAACATCAACATAACTATAGAAGGCAGGCAACTAAAACAGGTAGAGGAATTCAAATACCTAGGAAGTCTAATGACAAACGATAATTCACAAACAGCAGAGATAGAATCAAGATGCAACAAAGCTTGTCAAATCATTGGACAGCTATCACCACTATTGTCCAACAAGGAAATAACTCTAGAGGCAAAACGAGCACTATACAATACAATCTTCATTCCAACGTTGTGCTACCAATGCCAGACCTGGACTCTAGATGCAAGAACAATAAGAAAAATAACCTATACAGAGATGAAATGTGTTAGACGAATGACAGGAAACAGTCTGAGAGATAAGATCAGAAATGAAGAACTGAGAAAAAAGCTAGGAATAGCCCCCGCCATAGAATATATAAGGAAACAACAGATAAAATGGTTTGGCCACGTGACAAGGCAGAAAGAACAAAACACAACACAATGAGCCTTCAACAAACGTTGTGAGAACACCAGACCCAAGAGTCGACCACGTAAAAGATGGGTCGATGGAATATTAGAAGCACTAGGAAACATAACAGCAGCAGAGGCAAACAGAAGAGCAAATTATATCTCCCCTCGACGCTGTAAGGCGGATGAGGAAGGAAAGAAAAAGAAGCAGAAGCTCTTGTTACTTGTGTCTCCGCTATTAATGCATGCGACCGTATGTTGTTCAGGTGCATCGTAAAGCTGATACCATTCAATTTGATTTTTCCATTTGATCAAGTCTTGTTGAAGGAAGCTACTGGATGTATGAGAGAAGAGCCAGTGAAGCCGCTGAGTGTACACCAAGCCAGAGATAGGATGCAATTTGAGGAGTAGAAAATTACAAACTGAAAATCATCTTTGATGGGGAAACATAGGGTAAAAGAGGCATAGTCAGACGGAGACTCACTGTTGGGCAGTCTTTGAAATGAATACAGAACAACATCATCACAGAAACAGTTTTCTGAAACCATTAAAGGATACGTTAACAGGCGACATGCACTCCGGCCGCCCCAGCCTTGTTGTCGTCCCAGCCTTGTTGTCGTCCCAGCCTTGTTGTCGCCCCAGCCTTGTTGTCGCCCCAGCCTTGTTGTCGTCCCAGCCTTGTTGTCGTCCCAGCCTTGTTGTCGCCCCAGCCTTGTTGTCGCCCCAGCCTTGTTGTCGTCCCAGCCTTGTTGTCGTCCCAGCCTTGTTGTCGTCCCAGCCTTGTTGTCGCCCCAGCCTTGTTGTCGCCCCAGCCTTGTTGTCGTCCCAGCCTTGTTGTCGCCCCAGCCTTGTTGTCGTCCCAGCCTTGTTGCCGTCCCAGCCTTGTTGTCGTCCCAGCCTTGTTGTCGTCCCAGCCTTGTTGTCGCCCCAGCCTTCTTGGTGCCCCAGCCTTGTTGTCGTCCCAGCCTTCTTGGTGCCCCAGCCTTGTTGTCGTCCCAGCCTTCTTGGTGCCCCAGCCTTGTTGTCGTCCCAGCCTTCTTGGTGCCCCAGCCTTGTTGTCGTCCCAGCCTTCTTGGTGCCCCAGCCTTGTTGTCGTCCCAGCCTTCTTGGTGCCCCAGCCTTGTTGTCGTCCCAGCCTTCTTGGTGCCCCAGCCTTGTTGTCGTCCCAGCCTTCTTGGTGCCCCAGCCTTGTTGTCGTCCCAGCCTTCTTGGTGCCCCAGCCTTGTTGTCGTCCCAGCCTTCTTGGTGCCCCAGCCTTGTTGTCGCCCCAGCCTTCTTGGTGCCCCAGCCTTGTTGTCGTCCCAGCCTTGTTGTCGTCCCAGCCTTGTTGTCGCCCCAGCCTTCTTGGTGCCCCAGCCTTGTTGTCGTCCCAGCCTTCTTGGTGCCCCAGCCTTGTTGTCGTCCCAGCCTTGTTGTCGTCCCAGCCTTCTTGGTGCCCCAGCCTTGTTGTCGTCCCAGCCTTCTTGGTGCCCCAGCCTTGTTGTCGCCCCAGCCTTGTTGTCGTCCCAGCCTTGTTGTCGTCCCAGCCTTCTTGGTGCCCCAGCCTTGTTGTCGTCCCAGCCTTGTTGTCGCCCCAGCCTTCTTGGTGCCCCAGCCTTGTTGTCGTCCCAGCCTTGTTGTCGCCCCAGCCTTGTTGTCGTCCCAGCCTTGTTGTCGTCCCAGCCTTGTTGTCGCCCCAGCCTTCTTGGTGCCCCAGCCTTGTTGTCGTCCCAGCCTTCTTGGTGCCCCAGCCTTGTTGTCGTCCCAGCCTTCTTGGTGCCCCAGCCTTGTTGTCGTCCCAGCCTTGTTGTCGTCCCAGCCTTGTTGTCGCCCCAGCCTTCTTGGTGCCCCAGCCTTGTTGTCGTCCCAGCCTTCTTGGTGCCCCAGCCTTGTTGTCGTCCCAGCCTTCTTGGTGCCCCAGCCTTGTTGTCGTCCCAGCCTTGTTGTCGCCCCAGCCTTGTTGTCGTCCCAGCCTTGTTGTCGTCCCAGCCTTGTTGTCGCCCCAGCCTTCTTGGTGCCCCAGCCTTGTTGTCGTCCCAGCCTTCTTGGTGCCCCAGCCTTGTTGTCGTCCCAGCCTTCTTGGTGCCCCAGCCTTGTTGTCGTCCCAGCCTTGTTGTCGCCCCAGCCTTGTTGTCGCCCCAGCCTTCTTGGTGCCCCAGCCTTGTTGTCGTCCCAGCCTTGTTGTCGCCCCAGCCTTGTTGTCGCCCCAGCCTTCTTGGTGCCCCAGCCTTGTTGTCGTCCCAGCCTTGTTGTCGTCCCAGCCTTGTTGTCGCCCCAGCCTTCTTGGTGCCCCAGCCTTGTTGTCGTCCCAGCCTTGTTGTCGTCCCAGCCTTGTTGTCGCCCCAGCCTTCTTGGTGCCCCAGCCTTGTTGTCGCCCCAGCCTTCTTGGTGCCCCAGCCTTGTTGTCGCCCCAGCCTTCTTGGTGCCCCAGCCTTGTTGTCGTCCCAGCCTTGTTGTCGCCCCAGCCTTGTTGTCGTCCCAGCCTTGTTGTCGTCCCAGCCTTGTTGTCGCCCCAGCCTTGTTGTCGTCCCAGCCTTCTTGGTGCCCCAGCCTTGTTGTCGTCCCAGCCTTGTTGTCGCCCCAGCCTTGTTGTCGCCCCAGCCTTCTTGGTGCCCCAGCCTTGTTGTCGTCCCAGCCTTCTTGGTGCCCCAGCCTTGTTGTCGTCCCAGCCTTGTTGTCGTCCCAGCCTTCTTGGTGCCCCAGCCTTGTTGTCGTCCCAGCCTTGTTGTCGTCCCAGCCTTCTTGGTGCCCCAGCCTTGTTGTCGCCCCAGCCTTGTTGTCGCCCCAGCCTTGTTGTCGCCCCAGCCTTGTTGTCGCCCCAGCCTTGTTGTCGCCCCAGCCTTGTTGTCGTCCCAGCCTTGTTGTCGCCCCAGCCTTGTTGTCGTCCCAGCCTTCTTGGTGCCCCAGCCTTGTTGTCGCCCCAGCCTTGTTGTCGTCCCAGCCTTGTTGTCGTCCCAGCCTTCTTGGTGCCCCAGCCTTGTTGTCGCCCCAGCCTTGTTGTCGTCCCAGCCTTGTTGTCGTCCCAGCCTTGTTGTCGCCCCAGCCTTCTTGGTGCCCCAGCCTTGTTGTCGTCCCAGCCTTGTTGTCGCCCCAGCCTTGTTGTCGTCCCAGCCTTCTTGGTGCCCCAGCCTTGTTGTCGTCCCAGCCTTGTTGTCGTCCCAGCCTTGTTGTCGCCCCAGCCTTCTTGGTGCCCCAGCCTTGTTGTCGTCCCAGCCTTGTTGTCGCCCCAGCCTTCTTGGTGCCCCAGCCTTGTTGTCGTCCCAGCCTTGTTGTCGCCCCAGCCTTCTTGGTGCCCCAGCCTTGTTGTCGTCCCAGCCTTGTTGTCGCCCCAGCCTTCTTGGTGCCCCAGCCTTGTTGTCGTCCCAGCCTTGTTGTCGCCCCAGCCTTCTTGGTGCCCCAGCCTTGTTGTCGTCCCAGCCTTGTTGTCGTCCCAGCCTTGTTGTCGCCCCAGCCTTCTTGGTGCCCCAGCCTTGTTGTCGTCCCAGCCTTGTTGTCGCCCCAGCCTTGTTGTCGCCCCAGCCTTCTTGGTGCCCCAGCCTTGTTGTCGTCCCAGCCTTGTTGTCGTCCCAGCCTTGTTGTCGCCCCAGCCTTCTTGGTGCCCCAGCCTTGTTGTCGTCCCAGCCTTGTTGTCGTCCCAGCCTTGTTGTCGTCCCAGCCTTGTTGTCGTCCCAGCCTTGTTGTCGTCCCAGCCTTCTTGGTGCCCCAGCCTTGTTGTCGTCCCAGCCTTGTTGTCGTCCCAGCCTTGTTGTCGTCCCAGCCTTCTTGGTGCCCCAGCCTTGTTGTCGTCCCAGCCTTGTTGTCGTCCCAGCCTTGTTGTCGCCCCAGCCTTGTTGTCGTCCCAGCCTTGTTGTCGTCCCAGCCTTGTTGTCGTCCCAGCCTTGTTGTCGTCCCAGCCTTGTTGTCGTCCCAGCCTTGTTGTCGTCCCAGCCTTCTTGGTGCCCCAGCCTTGTTGTCGTCCCAGCCTTGTTGTCGTCCCAGCCTTGTTGTCGTCCCAGCCTTGTTGTCGTCCCAGCCTTCTTGGTGCCCCAGCCTTGTTGTCGTCCCAGCCTTGTTGTCGTCCCAGCCTTCTTGGTGCCCCAGCCTTGTTGTCGTCCCAGCCTTGTTGTCGTCCCAGCCTTGTTGTCGTCCCAGCCTTCTTGGTGCCCCAGCCTTGTTGTCGTCCCAGCCTTGTTGTCGTCCCAGCCTTCTTGGTGCCCCAGCCTTGTTGTCGTCCCAGCCTTCTTGGTGCCCCAGCCTTCTTGGTGCCCCAGCCTTCTTGGTGCCCCAGCCTTGTTGTCGTCCCAGCCTTCTTGGTGCCCCAGCCTTCTTGGTGCCCCAGCCTTGTTGTCGTCCCAGCCTTCTTGGTGCCCCAGCCTTCTTGGTGCCCCAGCCTTCTTGGTGCCCCAGCCTTGTTGTCGTCCCAGCCTTCTTGGTGCCCCAGCCTTGTTGTCGTCCCAGCCTTGTTGTCGTCCCAGCCTTCTTGGTGCCCCAGCCTTGTTGTCGTCCCAGCCTTGTTGTCGTCCCAGCCTTGTTGTCGTCCCAGCCTTCTTGGTGCCCCAGCCTTGTTGTCGTCCCAGGCTTGTTGTCGTCCCAGCCTTCTTGGTGCCCCAGCCTTGTTGTCGTCCCAGCCTTGTTGTCGTCCCAGCCTTGTTGTCGTCCCAGCCTTCTGGTGCCCCAGCCTTGTTGTCGTCCCAGCCTTGTTGTCGTCCCAGCCTTGTTGTCGTCCCAGCCTTCTTGGTGCCCCAGCCTTGTTGTCGTCCCAGCCTTGTTGTCGTCCCAGCCTTCTTGGTGCCCCAGCCTTGTTGTCGTCCCAGCCTTGTTGTCGCCCCAGACTTCTTGGTGCCCCAGCCTTGTTGTCGTCCCAGCCTTGTTGTCGTCCCAGCCTTGTTGTCGTCCCAGCCTTGTTGTCGTCCCAGCCTTGTTGTCGTCCCAGCCTTGTTGTCGTCCCAGCCTTCTTGGTGCCCCAGCCTTGTTGTCGTCCCAGCCTTGTTGTCGTCCCAGCCTTGTTGTCGTCCCAGCCTTCTTGGTGCCCCAGCCTTGTTGTCGCCCCAGCCTTCTTGGTGCCCCAGCCTTGTTGTCGTCCCAGCCTTGTTGTCGTCCCAGCCTTGTTGTCGTCCCAGCCTTGTTGTCGTCCCAGCCTTCTTGGTGCCCCAGCCTTGTTGTCGTCCCAGCCTTCTTGGTGCCCCAGCCTTGTTGTCGTCCCAGCCTTGTTGTCGTCCCAGCCTTGTTGTCGCCCCAGCCTTGTTGTCGTCCCAGCCTTCTTGGTGCCCCAGCCTTGTTGTCGTCCCAGCCTTCTTGGTGCCCCAGCCTTGTTGTCGTCCCAGCCTTGTTGTCGTCCCAGCCTTGTTGTCGCCCCAGCCTTCTTGGTGCCCCAGCCTTCTTGGTGCCCCAGCCTTGTTGTCGTCCCAGCCTTGTTGTCGCCCCAGTCTTCTTGGTGCCCCAGCCTTGTTGTCGTCCCAGCCTTGTTGTCGTCCCAGCCTTGTTGTCGCCCCAGCCTTCTTGGTGCCCCAGCCTTGTTGTCGTCCCAGCCTTGTTGTCGCCCCAGCCTTGTTGTCGCCCCAGCCTTCTTGGTGCCCCAGCCTTCTTGGTGCCCCAGCCTTGTTGTCGTCCCAGCCTTGTTGTCGCCCCAGCCTTGTTGTCGTCCCAGCCTTGTTGTCGTCCCAGCCTTGTTGTCGTCCCAGCCTTGTTGTCGCCCCAGCCTTGTTGTCGTCCCAGCCTTGTTGTCGTCCCAGCCTTGTTGTCGCCCCAGCCTTCTTGGTGCCCCAGCCTTGTTGTCGTCCCAGCCTTGTTGTCGTCCCAGCCTTGTTGTCGCCCCAGCCTTCTTGGTGCCCCAGCCTTGTTGTCGTCCCAGCCTTGTTGTCGCCCCAGCCTTCTTGGTGCCCCAGCCTTGTTGTCGTCCCAGCCTTGTTGTCGTCCCAGCCTTGTTGTCGTCCCAGCCTTCTTGGTGCCCCAGCCTTGTTGTCGTCCCAGCCTTGTTGTCGTCCCAGCCTTCTTGGTGCCCCAGCCTTGTTGTCGCCCCAGCCTTCTTGGTGCCCCAGCCTTGTTGTCGCCCCAGCCTTGTTGTCGTCCCAGCCTTGTTGTCGCCCCAGCCTTGTTGTCGCCCCAGCCTTGTTGTCGCCCCAGCCTTGTTGTCGCCCCAGCCTTGTTGTCGCCCCAGCCTTCTTGGTGCCCCAGCCTTGTTGTCGCCCCAGCCTTGTTGTCGTCCCAGCCTTGTTGTCGCCCCAGCCTTGTTGTCGCCCCAGCCTTCTTGGTGCCCCAGCCTTGTTGTCGTCCCAGCCTTGTTGTCGCCCCAGCCTTGTTGTCGTCCCAGCCTTCTTGGTGCCCCAGCCTTGTTGTCGTCCCAGCCTTGTTGTCGTCCCAGCCTTGTTGTCGCCCCAGCCTTCTTGGTGCCCCAGCCTTCTTGGTGCCCCAGCCTTGTTGTCGTCCCAGCCTTGTTGTCGCCCCAGCCTTCTTGGTGCCCCAGCCTTGTTGTCGTCCCAGCCTTGTTGTCGTCCCAGCCTTGTTGTCGCCCCAGCCTTCTTGGTGCCCCAGCCTTGTTGTCGTCCCAGCCTTGTTGTCGCCCCAGCCTTGTTGTCGCCCCAGCCTTCTTGGTGCCCCAGCCTTCTTGGTGCCCCAGCCTTGTTGTCGTCCCAGCCTTGTTGTCGCCCCAGCCTTGTTGTCGTCCCAGCCTTGTTGTCGTCCCAGCCTTGTTGTCGCCCCAGCCTTCTTGGTGCCCCAGCCTTGTTGTCGTCCCAGCCTTGTTGTCGCCCCAGCCTTGTTGTCGTCCCAGCCTTGTTGTCGTCCCAGCCTTGTTGTCGCCCCAGCCTTCTTGGTGCCCCAGCCTTGTTGTCGCCCCAGCCTTGTTGTCGTCCCAGCCTTGTTGTCGTCCCAGCCTTGTTGTCGTCCCAGCCTTGTTGTCGTCCCAGCCTTGTTGTCGTCCCAGCCTTGTTGTCGTCCCAGCCTTGTTGTCGTCCCAGCCTTGTTGTCGTCCCAGCCTTGTTGTCGCCCCAGCCTTCTTGGTGCCCCAGCCTTGTTGTCGTCCCAGCCTTGTTGTCGCCCCAGCCTTCTTGGTGCCCCAGCCTTGTTGTCGTCCCAGCCTTGTTGTCGCCCCAGCCTTCTTGGTGCCCCAGCCTTGTTGTCGTCCCAGCCTTGTTGTCGTCCCAGCCTTGTTGTCGTCCCAGCCTTGTTGTCGTCCCAGCCTTGTTGTCGCCCCAGCCTTCTTGGTGCCCCAGCCTTGTTGTCGTCCCAGCCTTGTTGTCGTCCCAGCCTTGTTGTCGCCCCAGCCTTGTTGTCGTCCCAGCCTTGTTGTCGTCCCAGCCTTGTTGTCGCCCCAGCCTTCTTGGTGCCCCAGCCTTGTTGTCGCCCCAGCCTTGTTGTCGCCCCAGCCTTGTTGTCGCCCCAGCCTTCTTGGTGCCCCAGCCTTCTTGGTGCCCCAGCCTTGTTGTCGCCCCAGCCTTGTTGTCGTCCCAGCCTTGTTGTCGCCCCAGCCTTGTTGTCGTCCCAGCCTTCTTGGTGCCCCAGCCTTGTTGTCGCCCCAGCCTTGTTGTCGTCCCAGCCTTGTTGTCGCCCAGCCTTGTTGTCGCCCC
This sequence comes from Megaustenia siamemsis, assembly GCA_032433765.1. NCBI lineage: Eukaryota > Metazoa > Mollusca > Gastropoda > Stylommatophora > Ariophantidae > Megaustenia > Megaustenia siamemsis. The sequence goes on along the minus strand of JAVIAB010000047.1, from coordinate 98,797,105 downwards.
AGCCTTCTTGGTGCCCCAGCCTTGTTGTCGTCCCAGCCTTGTTGTCGCCCCAGCCTTCTTGGTGCCCCAGCCTTGTTGTCGCCCCAGCCTTCTTGGTGCCCCAGCCTTGTTGTCGTCCCAGCCTTGTTGTCGCCCCAGCCTTGTTGTCGCCCCAGCCTTCTTGGTGCCCCAGCCTTGTTGTCGTCCCAGCCTTGTTGTCGCCCCAGCCTTCTTGGTGCCCCAGCCTTGTTGTCGTCCCAGCCTTGTTGTCGCCCCAGCCTTCTTGGTGCCCCAGCCTTGTTGTCGTCCCAGCCTTGTTGTCGTCCCAGCCTTGTTGTCGCCCCAGCCTTCTTGGTGCCCCAGCCTTGTTGTCGTCCCAGCCTTGTTGTCGCCCCAGCCTTCTTGGTGCCCCAGCCTTCTTGGTGCCCCAGCCTTGTTGTCGCCCCAGCCTTCTTGGTGCCCCAGCCTTGTTGTCGTCCCAGCCTTGTTGTCGCCCCAGCCTTCTTGGTGCCCCAGCCTTGTTGTCGTCCCAGCCTTGTTGTCGCCCCAGCCTTGTTGTCGTCCCAGCCTTGTTGTCGTCCCAGCCTTGTTGTCGCCCCAGCCTTGTTGTCGTCCCAGCCTTGTTGTCGTCCCAGCCTTGTTGTCGCCCCAGCCTTGTTGTCGCCCCAGCCTTCTTGGTGCCCCAGCCTTGTTGTCGCCCCAGCCTTGTTGTCGCCCCAGCCTTGTTGTCGTCCCAGCCTTGTTGTCGTCCCAGCCTTGTTGTCGCCCCAGCCTTGTTGTCGTCCCAGCCTTGTTGTCGTCCCAGCCTTGTTGTCGCCCCAGCCTTGTTGTCGCCCCAGCCTTCTTGGTGCCCCAGCCTTGTTGTCGTCCCAGCCTTGTTGTCGCCCCAGCCTTGTTGTCGTCCCAGCCTTGTTGTCGTCCCAGCCTTGTTGTCGCCCCAGCCTTGTTGTCGTCCCAGCCTTGTTGTCGTCCCAGCCTTGTTGTCGCCCCAGCCTTCTTGGTGCCCCAGCCTTCTTGGTGCCCCAGCCTTGTTGTCGTCCCAGCCTTGTTGTCGTCCCAGCCTTGTTGTCGCCCCAGCCTTCTTGGTGCCCCAGCCTTGTTGTCGTCCCAGCCTTGTTGTCGCCCCAGCCTTGTTGTCGTCCCAGCCTTGTTGTCGCCCCAGCCTTGTTGTCGTCCCAGCCTTGTCGTCGCCCCAGCCTTCTTGGTGCCCCAGCCTTGTTGTCGTCCCAGCCTTGTTGTCGCCCCAGCCTTGTTGTCGTCCCAGCCTTGTTGTCGTCCCAGCCTTGTTGTCGCCCCAGCCTTCTTGGTGCCCCAGCCTTGTTGTCGTCCCAGCCTTGTTGTCGCCCCAGCCTTGTTGTCGTCCCAGCCTTGTTGTCGTCCCAGCCTTGTTGTCGCCCCAGCCTTGTTGTCGTCCCAGCCTTGTTGTCGTCCCAGCCTTGTTGTCGCCCCAGCCTTCTTGGTGCCCCAGCCTTGTTGTCGTCCCAGCCTTGTTGTCGTCCCAGCCTTGTTGTCGCCCCAGCCTTCTTGGTGCCCCAGCCTTGTTGTCGTCCCAGCCTTGTTGTCGCCCCAGCCTTGTTGTCGCCCCAGCCTTGTTGTCGTCCCAGCCTTGTTGTCGTCCCAGCCTTGTTGTCGCCCCAGCCTTCTTGGTGCCCCAGCCTTGTTGTCGTCCCAGCCTTGTTGTCGCCCCAGCCTTCTTGGTGCCCCAGCCTTGTTGTCGTCCCAGCCTTGTTGTCGTCCCAGCCTTGTTGTCGTCCCAGCCTTGTTGTCGTCCCAGCCTTGTTGTCGTCCCAGCCTTGTTGTCGTCCCAGCCTTGTTGTCGTCCCAGCCTTGTTGTCGTCCCAGCCTTGTTGTCGTCCCAGCCTTGTTGTCGTCCCAGCCTTGTTGTCGCCCCAGCCTTGTTGTCGCCCCAGCCTTCTTGGTGCCCCAGTCTAGTTTGCGCCCTATCCTTGTTGGTGCCCCAGCCTTGTAGGTCTCCCAGTCTAGTTGGGGCCCCATCACAAAAGAGATTTCAAAATCATATTCCTAGCTTTCATGTGTTCACATTAGATGATAATGGTGATGAAGATAATGATAATTTTACAAATAAGCTGTGGACTGACTATCTTGTCTTACACAACCTCTTTTGATGCTCAGCATGTTTCTTGTAAGAGTTGATCTTGTTAACTACCACATAATAACACAAATAATAACAATAATGACAATAATTATAATAATAACAATTAATAACAATAATAAAGTTAACGCTTCAGTACCCAAATTAACCTCTTATTCATCTTATCTTTCACTCGTTAAATTAACGTGGGAGCGTTGTTGCTATTTTCCGACAGGCCGCGCTATCTGCGCCAGTCCGACTTCCATGTGGCCAGACTTCTACTTTCAACCATATTGGTTTGAGCAGCGGCTATTTCTTGGTCTACTCTTTGACACTTTCAACTGCCAACAATTATTTAACGTGAGCAGCGCACACACATAGAACCTCCTGTTCTTTTGTTTGAATTCGCTGGATTTCACTCCCCGGAGATCGGGGGGAGGTCAAGCCACGAAAAATACCACTGATTTCAAGAGAAATAATCCCACCATCTATGTCGAGGTTCGAACCTTCTTGTCACAGCGGCCGGAGTCTAACTTCTACACCACTAGTTCCCAACTACACTGGCTATTTTATTCCATCTTTGAAAATATTATTGGATGTTGTCTTTAATTAAAATATTAATGGATGTTGTCTAATTAAAATATTAATGGATGTTGTCTAATTAAAATATTAATGGTTGTTGTCTAATTAAAATAGTAATGGCTGTTGTCTAATTAAAATATTAATGGATGTTGCCTAATTAAAATATTAATGGTTGTTGTATAATTAAAATATTAATGGATGTTGTCTAATTAAAATATTAATGGATGTTGTCTAATTAAAATATTAATGGATGTTGTCTAATTAAAATATTAATTGTTGCCAAATTAAAATATTAATGGATGTTGTCTAATTAAAATATTAATGAATGTTCTCTAATTAAAATATTAATGGATGTTCTCTAATTAAAATATTAATGGATGTTCTCTAATTAAAATATTAATTGTTGTTGTCTAATTAAAATATTAATGGATGTTCTCTAATTAAAATATTAATGGATGTTCTCTAATTAAAATATTAATTGTTGTTGTCTAATTAAAATATTAATGGATGTTCTCTAATTAAAATATTAATTGTTGTTGTCTAATTAAAATATTAATGGATGTTCTCTAATTAAAATATTAATTGTTGTTGTCTAATTAAAATATTAATGGATGTTCTCTAATTAAAATATTAATTGTTGTTGTCTAATTAAAATTTGTTAAAAGACAGCAAGGTCTCCTGATTGATTACACATGTCGTAGAGAAGGAAAGAGGGTATTGTAAACGTGGAAAACGATATTGCACTTAATAACGAGCACTCAGGTGTGTCCATGGTCGGTGTAATTAAAGATTGAAGTTTAGTCAAGGTTGTCAGACTACGTGGGTGTAATATTTAAAAATATATATAATAATAATAATAATATAAATATATATAATTTAATAATATATATAATATCAGACTGTGTGGGTGGACAAACACAGGGTCAACATTAAGACGTGGGTGTATAGAAATAGTTATTAACAGACACGTGGGCATATAGGCACGTAGGTGGGTATAAAGGAGTGAGTGCTTAATATATAACAACACTCACTCTCAGACTCCAAGAGAGAAAGAGAGAGAGAGAGAGAGAAGAGAGGAGCAGCGAGCAGAGACACGAACCTTAGAGTTTAGCAGAGAAAGGTAGAGATAAGCACAGATTAGTGATCATCATCATCAAGTACCGGGCCTAGTGGCGTATGTGATCATGTCTCTTCACAACTTTCGATCTCGACAGCTATTTATCATTTCTGTTGTTGACCTTCTTCCAAGCCATTCTCTTAAGCTGTCTGTTATTTTTTCTCTTTGCTTCCCTCTATCTCTTCGTCCCTCAATTTTTCCAGTTGTTACAATATATTCAAGTTGTTCTCTTCTTATTACATGGCCAAAAAATGATGATTGTTTCTTACTAATATTGGAAATTAGCTCTCTTTTTGCTTTGACCTCTCTCAGAACCTCTTCATTACTCTTCTTAGCTGGCCATGGTATTCTCAACATTCTTCTGTAAAACCACATTTCTACAGACTCCAGTGATTTTCTTGCCTGTTGTCCTATTGTCCATGACTCGCATACATATGTTAAGACTGGCTCTACGTAACATTTAAGAACTCTTTTTCTTGTTTCTATTAAATTTTATATTGAAATTGAGATTAGTGATAGCAAGCAGTAATTAGAAAAGCATCATTAGTAAGGCTTTGATTATTAGTAGATGGGAAGTTCATAAACATCAGATGTAGTCAGTCCACAACGGGACTAGTGTTTAGATATCTAGAAATGTGTTCTGTGGTTTACTGACTCCAGGATTATGTGAGTCCGGTGGTTATCCGATAATTGGATTATAATATTACTCACTGTACTTTATTATGTGATAATATAACTTGTGACTGTAGAAATGTGATAACGGAAACGTCAATAAATAAGTTGTCCATGTGATGGAACAGCTCAAGGGTTTGCCTGTCACAAATTGATATTGCTGGAATGTGTTAAGAAAAGACGAACGGCCTAAACGAAGCACGAACAAGCACGGCACGAAGGACATTACATTTAAAAGTACAAATACGTAAATAGCAAGTCTTCGGATCAACGTGAGCAAAGTCAAAGATTGAATAAAAAGCGCTCTTTACAGTATTAGTAGATCACTAGCCCAGTATCCTTTGGACATCAGCCCTTTATTTGATGGCGCCTAGAAATATGTATCAACTATCATTATGTGCCGCAGTGTTTCACGGCCAACGTTGGTCAAGGAAAGTGGGTGGTGTCTGGTCACGTGATGTTTTAGTCTTGGACATGTGGATATAGATGTTGGAAATAGGGACTCAGATCTCTTCTTCTCTGGGTTTAATCTTATCTTTGGAATAAAGCCAAGAGAGACAACTCTCTCTTTAAATTGTTATAGTGCTTGACGCAGAGGGACAACTTAAAGTTATGTTATAGTGATTGACGCAGAGGGACAACTTAAAGTTACGTTATAGTGCTTGACGCAGAGGGACAACATCAAGTTATGTTATAGTGCTTGACGCAGAGGGACAACATCAAGTTATGTTATAGTGCTTGACGCAGAGGGACAACATCAAGTTATGTTATAGTGCTTGATGCAGAGGGACAACATCAAGTTACGTTATAGTGCTTGATGCAGAGGGACAACATCAAGTTATGTTATAGTGCTTGATGCAGAGGGACAACATCAAGTTATGTTATAGTGCTTGACGCAGAGGGACAACTTCAAGTTACGTTATAGTGCTTGACGCAGAGGGACAACTTAAAGTTATGTTATAGTGCTTGACGCAGAGGGACAACTTAAAGTTATGTTATAGTGCTTGATGCAGAGGGACAACTTAAAGTTATGTTATAGTGCTTGACGCAGAGGGACAACTTAAAGTTATGTTATAGTGCTTGACGCAGAGGGACAACTTGAAGTTATGTTCTAGTGCTTGATGCAGAGGGACAACTTGAAGTTATGTTATAGTGCTTGATGCAGAGGGACAACTTGAAGTTATGTTATAGTGCTTGATGCAGAGGAACAACTTGAAGTTACGTTATAGTGCTTGATGCAGAGGGACAACTTGAAGTTATGTTATAGTGCTTGATGCAGAGGGACAACTTGAAGTTATGTTATAGTCCTTGGTGCAGAGGGACAACTTCAAGTTATGTTATAGTGCTTGATGCAGAGGGACAACTTCAAGTTACGTTATAGTGCTTGATGCAGAGGGACAACTTCAAGTTATGTTATAGTGCTTGATGCAGAGGGACAACTTCAAGTTATGTTATAGTGCTTGATGCAGAGGGACAACTTCAAGTTATGTTATAGTGCTTGACGCAGAGGGACAACTTAAAGTTACGTTATAGTGCTTGATGCAGAGGGACAACTTGAAGTTACGTTATAGTGCTTGATGCAGAGGGACAACTTGAAGTTATGTTATAGTGCTTGATGCAGAGGGACAACTTAAAGTTACGTTATAGTGCATGATGCAGAGGGACAACTTGAAGTTACGTTATAGTGCTTGATGCAGAGGGACAACTTAAAGTTACGTTATAGTGCTTGATGCAGAGGGACAACTTGAAGTTACGTTATAGTGCTTGATGCAGAGGGACAACTTCAAGTTACGTTATAGTGCTTGATGCAGAGGGACAACTTCAAGTTATGTTATAGTGCTTGATGCAGAGGGACAACTTCAAGTTATGTTATAGTGCTTGATGCAGAGGGACAACTTCAAGTTATGTTATAGTGCTTGACGCAGAGGGACAACTTAAAGTTACGTTATAGTGCTTGATGCAGAGGGACAACTTGAAGTTACGTTATAGTGCTTGATGCAGAGGGACAACTTGAAGTTATGTTATAGTGCTTGATGCAGAGGGACAACTTAAAGTTACGTTATAGTGCTTGATGCAGAGGGACAACTTGAAGTTACGTTATAGTGCTTGATGCAGAGGGACAACTTAAAGTTACGTTATAGTGCTTGATGCAGAGGGACAACTTGAAGTTACGTTATAGTGCTTGATGCAGAGGGACAACATCAAGTTATGTTATAGTCCTTGATCCAGAGGGACAACTTGAAGTTATGTTATAGTCCTTGATGCAGAGGGACAACTTGAAGTTATGTTATAGTGCTTCATGCAGAGGGACAACTTGAAGTTACGTTATTGTGCTAGACTCAGAGGGACAACTTAAAGTTATGTTATAGTGCTTGATGCAGAGGGACAGCTTCAAGTTACGTTATAGTGCTTGACTCAGAGGGACAACTTAAAGTTATGTTATAGTGTTTGATGCAGAGGGACAACTTCAAGTTATGTTATAGTTCTCAATGCAGAGGGACAACTTAAAGTTACGTTATAGTTCTCAATGCAGAGGGACAACTTAAAGTTACGTTATAGTTCTCACAATGTGGAGGGACAACTTAAAGTTACGTTATAGTTCTCACAATGTAGAGGGACAACTTAAAGTTACGTTATAGTTCTCACAATGTAGAGGGACAATTTAAAGTTACGTTATAGTTCTCACAATGTGGAGGGACAACTCCAAATACATAGTTATGTTATAGCTCTGAATGTATCATAGCAAAAAGAGCAAGCATAGATAAAGACAAGGGCCCTTACCAAGACGTTCCAAAGTCAACATCCTCAGGTAGTTGTGGCAGCGGTTTTCCGGTCATGTCCGGCAGCAACAACGCCAAGGAGCCGGACAGAAGAGACAAGACCCCAAAAACAATCAGCGGAAGTGATTGGTACGTTGCTTGTAGGTCAAGCATAATAGGGGCAATTATTCCACCAATCCGGGCAGACATGGAAGACACGCCCATTCCCATGTTTCTGTCAATCATTTGTACATCAAGTTAGCAAATGAATCGACATGTGGGTGTTTGTATGTTTGTCTGTGTGTGAGTAAGTATGTGTGGCACAAATGGCATACGTCAAGGCACAGATGTCATGTGAGGCAAAGTCACTTCACATAAAAACATCAAGCACTGTGGCAGGAGAGGCCCCCTCAAACTTACCATCACTCTACAACTGTTGCTGTTAGAAAAACACATAACCAAAACAGCTACCACCATCACTACACAAATTACCATTATTACCATCATTATTACAACAACTACTACCATCACATCTTTTACCATTATCATTACAACTACTACCATCACATCTTTTACTAATATCATTACAACTACTACTACCGCTACATCAACCACCACCATCATCACAGCAACTACCACCATAACCACAAAAACGTGTACCATCACCACAACAACTACTACCATCACCTCATCAACCACCATCATCACCACAACAGCTACCACCATCATCACAACAACTAGCACCATCAACACATCAACTATCACCATCACCACAACTACCACCATCATCACAACAACTACCACCATCATCACAACAACTATCACCGTCAACACATCAACTATCACCATCACCACAACTACCACCATCATCACAACTAATACCACCATCACCACAATGACTGCCACCATCAACACAACAACTACCACAATCCCCACAACAACTACCACCATCACCATAGCAACTAACACCAGCACCACAACAACTAACACCATCACCACAATAACTAATACCATCACCACAACGATTTCTACCATCATCACAACAACTACCACCATCACCATATCAATTATCAGCATTACCACAAGAACTACCATCCCCGCCACATCAACTATCACCATCACAACATTAACTAAGCCTACCACCATTACCATATCAACTACCACCATCACCACATCAGATATCACCATAACCACTACCACATTAATAGCCTCTAAAATCGTTATCACTACCACCAGTACCATCACTACCATCAGTATTGCCACATTCACCATACCAACCACGACTACCAAACCATCACCTACCACCAGTACCATCACTAATACCAGTACCATCACTACCATCAGCATTGCCACATTCACCATACCAACCATGACTACCAAACCATCACCTACCACCAGTACCATTACTAACACCAGTACCATCACTACCACCAGTACTATCACTACCACCAGTACCATCACTACCACCAGTACCATCACTACCACCAGTACCATCACTACCACCAGTACCATCACTACCACCAGTACCATCATCTACCACCAGTACCATCACTACCACCAGTACCATCACCTACCACCAGTACCATCACTACCACCAGTACCATCACTAACACCAGTACCATCACCTACCACCAGTACCGTCACTACCACCAGTACCATCATCTACCACCAGTACCATCACCAACCACCAGTACCATCACTACCACCAGTACCATCACTACCACCAGTACCATCACCTACCACCAGTACCATCACCTACCACCAGTACCATCACCTACCACCAGTACCATCACCTACCACCAGTACCATCACCTACCACCAGTACCATCACCTACCACCAGTACCATCACCTACCACCAGTACCATCATCTACCACCAGTACCATCACCTACCACCAGTACCATCACCTACCACCAGTACCATCATCTACCACCAGTACCATCACCTACCACCAGTACCATCACCTACCACCAGTACCATCATCTACCACCAATACCATCACTACCACCAGTACCATCACTACCACTAGTACCATCACCTACCACCAGTACCATCACCTACCACCAGTACCATCACTACCACCAGTACCATCACCTACCACCAGTACCATCACCTACCACCAGTACCATCACTACCACCAGTACCATCACCTACCACCAGTACCATCACCTACCACCAGTACCATCACTACCACCAGTACCATCACTACCACCAGTACCACCAGTACCATCACTACCACCAGTACCATCACCTACCACCAGTACCATCACCTACCACCAGTACCATCACTACCACCAGTACCATCACCTACCACCATTACCATCACCTACCACCAGTACCATCACCTACTACCAGTACCATCACCTACCACCAGTACCATCACTACCACCAGTACCATCATCTACCACCAGTACCATCACCTACCACCAGTACCATCACCTACCACCAGTACCATCACCTACCACCATTACCATCACCTACCACCAGTACCATCACCTACCACCAGTACCATCACTACCACCAGTACCATCACCTACCACCAGTACCATCACTACCACCAGTACCATCATCTACCACCAGTACCATCACCTACCTTCAGTACCATCACCTACCACCAGTACCATCACTACCACCAGTACCATCACTACCACCAGTACCATCACCTACCACCAGTACCATCACCTACCACCAGTACCATCACCTACCACCAGTACCATCACCTACCTAGTGACTGTAGGAAACAGTTCTGCTGCCATCAGGTAGATAATGCCGTAGGATGCAGTGATACCAAACTTGCCAATCATTGCCATCACCACAGTCAGTGTCTCCATGGCTGTTAGGGAGAAACACATCTGGAGGTTAAACAGCCGCCACAGCAACCACCACCACCATCACCATCATCAAGTACCATGTCTGCTAACGTAGGTGATCATGTCTCTCCACAACTTTCGATCTCGGCAGTTATTTATCATTTCTGTTATTGACCTTCTGCCAAGCCATTTTCTTAAGCTGATTGGTATATTTTCTCTTTAATTTTCTTTCCTCTCCCCACCCCAATCCATTCGGCCCTCAATTTTCCCAGTTGTTACAATATATTCCAGCTGTTCTCTTCTCATTACATGACCAAAAAATGATGATTGTTTCTTCTAAATATTGGAAATTAGCTCTCTTTTGCTTTGGCCTCTTTCAGAACGTTTTCATTACTCTTCTTAGCTGTCCATGGTATTCTCAACATTCTTCTGTAAAACTACATTTCTACAGACTCCAGTGATTTGCTTGTCTGTTGTCCTATTGTCCATGATTCACATCCATATGTTGAGACTGGCTCTACATAACATTTAAGAACTCTTTTTCTTGTTTCTATTTTCAAAAATGGATTGCATAGCATCTTCTTCATTTTTTGGAAAGCTGCTTTTGCCTGAGCCATTCTGCATCTCACCTCTGTTGTACATCTACCATCTGAGGTTAACAATGATCCCATATATTTAAATTCATTTACCTGTTTTAATATTGTTCCACTTGTCTTTATTGAGCATTGTGAAGATGTCTTTTCCTTTGTTACTACCACTGCTTTTGTCTTTTTTTCTATTGAGACTAAGTCCTTTATTTTCGCTTTCCATCACATTGATGTCCAACATTTCCTGTAACTCATTTCAGTCTTAGCGATTAAGACCGTATCATCAGCATGCCTGAGGTTATTTATTATGACCTCCAATTGTTATTCCACGCATGTCCCTTTTTTTATCTTAAAATAATCTCACTATAAATATTAAACAATCTGGTGACAGCACACAACCTTGTCTAACACCCTGTTTTATCTGTTGAAACATTCCCAATTGGTTGCCAGTACATGTTCTTTATTATTCTTAGATCTTTGCTGTCTACGTTTATGCTTTATAAAATTTTGATTATTTTTGTGTGTTTTACTTTGTCAAATGCTTTGGTATAATCTATGAAACATAGGTACATATTTGCTTTCACAGTGTGATGGCATTGTTGTAACCTCCAGCAAAACCATGCTGTTCATCACTATTTAGTCTCTCTCTCTCTCTCTCTCTCTCTGTCTGCGATCAGGACTCAATCAGAGTAGGATTCCGGACTCTCACATGAAGTCAGCTGTCAGGTTAAGTGTGTTGATCGCCCCCACAGACAGAGCATCACAATTAGAGTCTGCCAGATCCACTCTGATTGAACACCCGTTAAAACGTTGCACTGTGTTCTGCGCCAGTGGCCCAGTGCATCCGATTTCAGCCAGCATTTTATTCAGGTTTGCTTTCCTTGGCCTTTGATTGTCCCCAATCTTCCTGCAAGGCAGCAGATTGTCTTTTCTGTAGGGGGATTCCGCCCTTAGATGGTCGGCCCTCCCAGGTTTACGGGCACCATCTGCCCGAGTCACTAGATGTGACTAACACAGACATGCACACACAAAGATATGAGATGTGACTAACACAGACATGCACACACAAAGATATGAGATGTGACTGACATAGACATTCACACACAAGGATATGACACATGCCTAACATAGACATGCACACAAAGATATGATATATGACTAACATAGACATGCACACACAAAGATATGAGATGTGACTGACATAGACATGCACACACAAGGATATGACACATGCCTAACATAGACATGCACACAAAGATATGATATATGACTAACATAGATATGCACACACAAAGATATGAGATATGACTAACATAAACATGCACACAAAGATATGAGATATCACTAACCCAGACATGTACACACACAAAGATATGACACATGACTAACACAGACACACATAAAGATATGAGACATGATTAAGACGGACACACAAAGATATGACATATGACTAACTTGACACACACCAAGATATGAGCCATGGCTAGCACACACACAAGCTAAGATATGAGCCATGGCTCGCACAGAAACACATTTAGATATGAACCATGGCTTCACGGAAACACACCAAGATATGAACCATGTCTAGCACATAAACAAATTAAGATATGAGCCATGGCTAGCACGGAAATACACTAAGATATGAATCATGGCCAGCACAGACACACACTAAGATATGAATCATGGCCAGCACAGACACACACTAACATATGAACCATGGCCAGCACAGACACACACTAAGATATGAATCAGGCCCAGCCCAGACACACACTAAGATATGAGCCATGGCCAGCACATACACCCACTAAGATAACACCATGGCTATCGCAGGCACCCACTAAGATATGAGCTACGACTAGCACGGATATACACTGAGAATTGAGCCATGGCTCAATTCAAGAGAAGCAGAAGAGGAGGTAGAAGAGCAGCCATCGCGAAAGGTATCCATATGCTTGGGTTTGTTGTAGTCGGCAGACTCTTCTTAACGTGTTAATCATCGGCATACGAGACGCAGGCCCCAGTTAACTGTTCACAGGTTCCGTTCAAACACGTGTCCGGAGATTTGAGAGTACAGTCTGACCCGTAGAACGTTCCCTTGCATGTACAGTTCCCGGTTGACTGTTCACAGATGTCGTTGAAACAGTTGTCCGGACATTCGAGAGTGCAGTCCTACCCGTAGTACGTTTCCTTGCACGTACAGTCTGCATTTTCCGGGTCACATATGATGTCACAGCCATCAGAACACGTCTGTTCGCACTGTAGCCCAAAATTACCATCGAGACAAGTGTCATTACAGGTATAGCCAGGATGTTTACATTGTAGGCATTTTCCGGATTTTTTCTCACATAAAGGACAGACACTGAGACAAGACCTGGAACAATCGTGTCCATAGATCCCATGTGAGCATTTGCCGTGACACGTACCGATGATGAAGTCGCAGCTTTTGCTACACCCACTACACACTGCACAAAACGACCTAGAATGCCCGTCCAGACAATAGGTGTCTGTAAATGTTTGCACCTCACACACCGTCAGTGCACTGTCGGCCTGCGAAATGGTCGGTGAGAACTCAATCTTAATGTGTGCCATTGGCGTTAGTGTAGTGACTAGAATAGTGTTCACAGAAACATTAGGGTATGATATATCATTATACTGAAACACTACGCCGCCACTGTCAGAGAAAGCCTTTAGAGTGGCATTCTTTACCCGAATCATAGTGCTAGCTCGATGATAGATTCGAATGGTGTGAATCTTCTCGGACGTGGCAAAGTTCAGACACTAGTAAACAGGATTGGTTCCACTTCTCAATTGTGTGTGTGCAGTCATTGTCATAGAGATTGGTCTTTGTTTTGCCATTAAATGCGGTATTTAGTCTAATAGAAAACATGAAACAAAAGAACATTCAGTTTTGTCAATTGTTTTTGTTATAGGTCCAGAAGCATGTGAGCTACCTCCCTTCGGCCCAATGCCATGTAATGATACATGTCGGTATTTCTGAGCTCCCTTGTAGTTCTGTACAAGGTGTTCCATTGATCAGGTCAGTATTGTGAGGTAAAGTAATGACAGCAGAGGTTGCCTCCCCTGCCTGGCTAGGCATGTTGACAGTCATCTTATTTCTTCTATAGTCACGGCACATTTTTAAGCTATGTGGTCGGTATCACGCCAGGCTGCCTTTACCTTCTGGAAGATTGTCTGGTATTCATTTTTAGAGGCTGGGTGAACCCCGAAGCCTTGTCGGTCCAAAAAAAAAAATCTGCCACTTCTGGGAACTGAATTCGAATCATTCTGATTAGGAAGGGAGCGCCCTAACCACTCAGCCACCGAAGCTCCATGTATAATAGAGAACCTGAAACATGTTCTTAAAGAATGAGATTAGTGAAGTTAATCTCTGTCCAGATTAGACTCCCACACAACTCTAGATAGGCTGATTGTGGTGGTATGTTGTCAGATGTTATTGTTGCTAGCAACACACACAACAAAAACATACAACTTACCTGGGTCATTTTGTACAGGTATACATCCTGAGAGAATGCATGCCACGCCCCCCAGGTACATGGAGAACACTAATGGCAATCGGCGACCCAGCTTGTTAAGGGACAATATGCACAGTATGTAAGCGGGGATCTCGATGGCTCCAGCGATGCAGAAGTTCAGGTATGGATTACCTGGGCCAGGAAGGATGAATATGTTGGAGATGTTGATAAATCAACAGTTAAACAAATCAGGGAGCATTTTAATATGATGATAAACAGTTAAATAACAGGTCAGGGAGCATTTAACAGATGATGATAAACAGTTAAATAACAGGTCAGGGAGCATTTAACAGATGATGATAAACAGTTAAGCAACAGGTCAGGGAACATTTAACAGATGATGATAAACAGTTAAACAACAGGTCAGGGAGCATTTAACAGATGATGATAAACAGTTAAACAACAGGTCAGGGAACATTTAACAGATGATGATAAACAGTATAACACATAGACAAAGAGGAGAACATAAAAAGGGAGCTCCTAAAAAACATCAGAAAGAAACAATCAACATTTTCAGGCGCATCATGAGAAGAGGAAAGTTGGAATACTTGGTTCTATTCTATTGACCTTTCGAGCCGTAACCGGCCCATAGGGCGTAGACCAAGATACACCTTCTCCTATATGAATTTTTGTTCTAGCAGTTTTCTTTTAAAGATATTTTATCAAATCTCGCCATCTGTCTCTGTTCTGTGCAAGCAGTTCTATCTCATTGAGGGAGCCGATTCCTGCTGCTCTTGCCTCTCTCATCAATGTTCTTCTCAGTGTCTCCCTGGGTCTTCCTCTTTTTCTTTTACCTGTTGTTTCCCATATGAGGGCTTGCTATTCGATTATTATCTCTTCTCATCACATGTCCAACGTATGACCATCGTCTTTTCTTTATTACTGAAGATATTAGTGGTTGATTGGCGATTTCTCTAATTTCCTCGTTTGTTTTGAATTCGTTCCATTCTATACCAAGTATTTTCCTTAGACATTTATTTTCGAATGCGTTCAACTTTGTTTCTATATCTCTTGTTGTTTTCCAGCTTTCACACGCATACGTAAGGGTTGATAGTACATTTGATTTGAATAGCCTAAGTTTTGTGTTTGTGCTAATGAGTTTTGATTTCCACAACTTTTCAAGGCTTCTGAAAGACATTGCTGCTTTAGCCAGTCTGATTCTAATTTCTTTGCTCGTATCCCCTTCTCGATCAATGTGACTTCCAAGATAGATGAAGTGATCGATCTCTTCTACTGGTTTGTTTTCCATGTATATTTTGTCACTTGTTGGAATTAAACTTTTCATGACTTTAGTCTTTTCATGATTGACCTCAAGCCCAATTTTGCTGGCTATTGATGATAGTTCATTTGTGTTTTCCTGCATCGTTTTTATCTGATTGCTGATGAGAACTATGTCATCAGCAAAGTCCAGGTCCTCCAAATGGTCTCCTTGTATCCATTCGATGCCTTTATTACCAGTGCAGCATTTCTTCATTATGAAGTCCATAACAATTCCAAATAACAAGGGCGATAAAATACATCCTTGTTTAACCCCAGTTTCTATTGGGAAACATTCGCTCAGTCCTTCCTCTGTTCGAACTGCACATGTGTAACCATCATACATGTCTTTGATAATATTTATGATTTTGATGGTAAGCCATATTGCTTCAGAATTTTCCACAAAGAATCTCTATGAATACTAGTATCAGGTCTACGTTTCATTAACAACATCGTTTTTACGATAGCGGCTTGTTAAACCTCTGATCAACGGTTCTATACCAAGCCGGAGAAAAATAATTCCTCCATTTTGGAAACAACCGGAAACGGAATACTTGGTTACAACTGGCAAAATACAGGGAAAGAGAGATCGCGGAAGATAAAGAGAGAAAATACTAGATAGCTTGGTGTCATGACATGGAAAACAGTCAACAACAGAATTGATATAATGCCCTGTGGGTAGAAGATTGTGGAAGGACATGATCATCTGCGCTCACCGGTATGGCACATGATGACAATGAATAGATAAACCGTTAACGAACAGACCAGGGAACATAGAACATTCAACAGAGGATGTTAGATAAAGAGTTCAATGTCAGGGAAGGAAGACACAAGTCCACCAGTGGAAGAAGAGATAGGAAATAAAAGCATCATGAAAAGAAGAGATGCAACAAAGGTCAAAGATCAACAGACATCACTGATAGACAACATTGTAGGCATTGGCATCACTGATAGACAACATTGCAGACATTGACATCACTGATAGACAACATTGTAGGCATTGACATCACTGATAGACAACATTGCAGACATTGACATCACTGATAGACAACATTGCAGACATTGACATCACTGATAGACAACATTGTAGGCATTGACATCACTGATAGACAACATTGTAGGCATTGAGATCACTGATAGACAACATTGTAGGCATTGACATCACTGATAGACAACATTGCAGGCATTGAGATCACTGATAGACAACATTGCAGGCATTGAGATCACTGATAGCCAACATTGCAGGCATTGAGATCACTGATAGACAACATTGTAGGCATTGAGATCACTGATAGACAACATTGCAGGCATTGAGATCACTGATAGCCAACATTGCAGGCATTGAGATCACTGATAGACAACATTGTAGGCATTGAGATCACTGATAGACAACATTGCAGGCATTGAGATTGCTGATAGACAACATTGCAGGCATTGAGATCACTGATAGACAACATTGCAGGCATTGAGATCACTGATAGAACACATCAAATACACGTAAATAATTGATAGAACGCATCGAATACACGTAAATAATTGATGGAATATCAAATACACGTAAATAATTGATAGAATACATCAAATACATGTAAATAATTGATAAAATACATCAAATACACGTAAATAATTGATAGAATACATCAAATACACGTAAATAATTGATAGAACACATCAAATACACGTAAATAATTGATAGAATACATCAAATACACGTAAAAAATTGATAGAACACATCAAATACACGTAAATAATTGATAGAATACATCAAATACACGTAAATAATTGAAACACATCAAATACACGTAAATAATTGATAGAATACATCACATACACGTAAATAATTGATAGAACACATCAAATACACGTAAATAATTGATAGAACACATCAAATACACGTAAATAATTGATAGAATACATTAAATACACGTAAATAATTGATAGAACACATCAAATACACGTAAATAATTGATAAAATACATCAAATACACGTAAATAATTGATAGAATACATCAAATACACGTAAATCACAAACTGAAAAGTTATGAACTTATTTAACAAATTGATGGCAAGCTAGAACAAGGACAACAGATGTAAAAATTTGACAAAGAGCTAGGGCCATGTCTACAGGTGTCTCATAGCAATGGAAAGCTAGGACAAGAGCTAGGACCATGTCTACACGTGTCTCATAGCAATGGAAAGCTAGGACAAGAGCTAGGATCATGTCTACACGTGTCTCATAGCAATGGAAAGCTAGGACAAGAGCTAGGATCATGTCTACAGGTGTCTCATAGCAACGGAAGCTAGGACAAGAGCTAGGATCATGTCTACACGTGTCTCATAGCAATTGAAAGCTAGGACAAGAGCTAGGACCATGTCTACAGGTGTCTCATAGCAATGGAAAGCTAGGACATGAGCTAGGACCATGTCTACAGGTGTCTCATAGCAATGGAAAGCTAGGACAAGAGCTAGGACCATGTCTACAGGTGTCTCATAGCAATGGAAAGCTAGGACAAGAGCTAGGACCATGTCTACAGGTGTCTCATAGCAACAGAAGCTAGGACAAGAGCTTGGATCATGTCTACAGGTGTCTCATAGCAATGGAAAGCTAGGACAAGAGCTAGGACCATGTCTACAAGTGCCTCATAGCAATGGAAAGCAAGGACCAGTTTTACACATATCACAGGGTGATGACGTCACACTGACCTGCCAAGTTTTACACATATCACAGGGTGATGCCGTCACACTGACCTGCCAAGTTTTACACATATCACAGGGTGATGGCGTCACACTGACCTGCCAGATTTTACACATATCACAGGGTGATGACGTCACACTGACCTGCCAGATTTTACACATATCACAGGGTGATGACATCACACTGACCTGCCAGATTTTACACATATCACAGGGTGATGACATCACACTGACCTGCCAGGTTTTACACATATCACAGGGTGATGACATCACACTGACCTGCCAGGTTTTACACATATCACAGGGTGATGACATCACACTGACCTGCCAGGTTTTACACATATCACAGGGTGATGACATCACACTGACCTGCCAGGTTTTACACATATCACAGGGTGATGACATCACACTGACCTGCCAGGTTTTACACATATCACAGGGTGATGACATCACACTGACCTGCCAGGTTGCCTGTGTTTAAGGACAGACCATAGTAGACCAACGAGTTGACGAGCCTGTTGACGTTACCAGACACATCAGTCATGATAGAGCAGGCACATCAGTCATGATGGAGCAGGTACATCAGTCATTATGGAGCAGACACATCAGCCATGATGGAGCAGGCACATCAGTCATGATGGAGCAGGCACATCAGTCATGATGGAGCAGGCACATCAGTCATGATGGAGCAGGTACATCAGTCATGATGGAGCAGACACATCAGCCATGATGGAGCAGGCACATCAGTCATGATGGAGCAGGCACATCAGTCATGATGGAGCAGGTACATCAGTCATGATGGAGCAGGTACATCAGTCATGATGGAGCAGACGCATCCGTCATGATGGAGCAGGTACATCAGTCATGATGGAGCAGGTACATCAGTCATGATGGAGCAGGCACATCAGTCATGATGGAGCAGGTACATCAGTCATGATGGAGCAGGCACATCAGTCATGATGGAGCAGGTACATCAGTCATGATGGAGCAGACACATCAGTCATGATGGAGCAGGTACATCAGTCATGATGGAGCAGGCACATCAGTCATGATGGAACAGGTACATCAGTCATGATGGAGCAGACACATCAGTCATGATGGAGCAGACACATCAGTCATGATGGAGCAGGCACATCAGTCATGATGGAGCAGGCATATCAGTCATGATGGAGCAGGCACATGGCAAAATAAAAAAAACATGAATTAATATATAAAGTTGATGACAACGCTACAAATCTTTGGCTCAAACTTCAATCATCTGGTAGCTGTTTTTAGAAGCTGTCATTTATGTCACATTGAATTTAACGACCGAATGTTTATGACAATGGTGACATTACAGAAATTGTAAGTAAATATGACATTTCAGCTAACTTCATGACTGTAATTTTCAGTCACACCTGAGGAGTGTGTCAGTGTTGATCCAGTGTGTAATATCTTGAGTTGAGTGAGTGTGTAATCTCTTGAGTGGAGTGAGTGTGTATTCTCTTGAGTGGAGTGAGTGTGTAATCTCTTGTGTGGAGTGAGTGTGTAATCTCTTGAGTGGAGTGAGTGTGTAATCTCTTGAGTGGAGTGAGTGTGTAATCTCTTCAGCGGAGTGAGTGTGTAATCTTGTGAGTGGAATAAGTGTGCAATCTCTTGAGTGGAGTGAGTGTGTAATCTCTTCAGTGGAGTGAGTGTGCAATCTCTTGAGTGGAGTGAGTGTGTAATCTCTTGAGTGGAGTGAGTGTGTAATCTTTTGAGTGGAGTGAGCGTGCAATCTCTTGAGTTGAGTGAGTATGTAATCTCTTGAGTGCAGTGAGTGTGTAATCTTTTGAGTGGAGTGAGTGTGCAATTTCTTGAGTTGAGTGAATGTGTAATCTCTTGAGTAGAGTGAGTGTGTAATCTTTGAGTACAGTGAATGTGTAATCTCTTGAGTGGAGTGAGTGTGTAATCTCTTGAGTGGAGTGAGTGTGTAATCTTTTGAGTGGAGTGAGTGTGTAATCTTTTGAGTGGAGTGAGTGTGTAATCTTTTGAGTGGAGTGAGTGTATAATCTCAGTAGTGATTATTTTTCTTATTGTTCTTGCATCTAGGGCCCATTGGTAGCACAGCGTTGGGGTGAAGATTGTATTGTAGAGTGCCTGTTTTGCTTCTAGAGTTACTTCCTTGTTGAACAATAGTGGTGATAGCTGTTCAATGATTTGACAAGCAGATCATTGACTACACAACAAATCATGACATACCACTGACTACACACACAAAAAACATGACAAACCACTGAATACACAACTACACTTGATAAACCAATGACTAAACAATAAAACTTGACTAACCACTGACTACACAATAAAATATGACAGACCACTGTCTACACAACAAAATATGACCGACCACTGACTGCACAATAAAATATGACAGACAACTGACTACACAACAAAACATGACAAACCACTGACTACACAATAAAACATGACAGACAACTGACTACACAACAAAACATGACTAACCACTGACTACACAATAAAACATGACAAACCACTGACTACACAATAAAACATGACAGACAACTGACTACACACCAAAACATGACAAACCACTGACTACACAATAAAACATGACAAACCACTGAATACACTATAAAACATGACAGACAACTGACTCTACAAAGAAGAACATGATGGATCACTGACCAACAAAACCAGACATTCAGTGACAGTTTGGCCATGTTGCACGTGTTGACCAGGTCTAGCAGGTAGTACTTCTTGCCTGACGGTACTGCCTGCCCCTCCTTCAGGGCCTCAATGATGTTGTCACTCAACGAAACGCCATTCTCGCGAGCTGCAGCTCTCAAAACCTTCCCGGCCTCCTCATCTTTCCCGTGTGACAGCAACCATCGGACAGACTCGGGCAAGAACCTGGGAGGTAGACAATAGGTCGTTAAAGATCGTTAAAGATCGCTTGAGGTATGACAAGGTATAGGTGTATTGATGCTACTGCTGCTGTTGCTAAAATAATGCATTTCAGAGTTTTCTGTTTGTTTCGGTTGTTACAATTTTACCTTTGATGTTTGATTAGCTTGATATATTCTTAAGATACCTTACATAATGAAAAAGAGCAATGAAGACATTAAAAGATTGAAACATTACTGGCTTATAAACAATCTTCTACAGAGGAAATTAAAATATTATGGCCATGGAAGAGACAGTGGGCTGGGAAGAATAATAATGGAAGGCATGGTTCCTGGGCGACAGATCGAGGCAGAGCAAGAAGAAGGTGGTTTCAAGACATCAAGGAGACCTTGGACATGACAGCAGAAGAAGTGGAAGATCTATCTGGAGAGAGAAATCCTTTCAGACGGGCTGTGGTGAATGCAACGTTCTGTGGGAGATCTGTCTAGAGACATAAATCCTTTCAGACGGGCTGTGGTGAATGCAACGTTCTGTGGGAGATCTGTCTAGAGACATAAATCCTTTCAGACGGGCTAGGGTGAGTGCAACGTTCTGTAAAATGCATGTAACCTTATGATGATGTTTGATTAGTATAGCGTCTCCAAGAGACTTGCCTGTCATTGAGTTATGGGCTGAGAAAATCTGTCATTGATTCACAGGCTGAGAAAATCTGTCATTGAGTCACAGACTGAGAAAATCTGTCAGTGAATTGTGGCAAACAGAGAGCACAAGTATGAGATAACACAACACTGGAACATGAAAGTCTCCGTTAGAAAATTGTAAAAGGAACTCGCAAGAGAACAAATGTGAAAGCAGACAACATAAAGACATCTTGTTGAAGCAGTTTTCATTGGCCTGAATTGCCATGAGAGAAGAGCATCTCGGCAAAGTAGTGTCTAGCATCGACTACAGACACATATATATGTTTCCTATTTAATGTACATAAATACATGTTACTTGTTCTGTTTATATAAATATCTGATTCTTGTTTTGTTTATATAAATATATGTCTCCTGTTTAATTTATATGTCTATCTTTTGTTCGCCTGAAGTATTGTCTATATCTGCAATGTCGTTCCAGGTATAAATGTTACTGTCTTTTGTAATTCTTGCAATGGCCCATATAATTTTGTATGTAGTGTTGTATCTGTGGGCCAATGGATTTTCCTAAGTCTACTATATTCAGGCTCCCTAATGAGATAAGAGTTGCTTGCACAGAACAGAGACAAATGGCGTGGGTGGGTGGGTGGGTGGGTGGGTGGATGGATGGAAGGAAAACGTGGACATTTCACGGGGAGTGAGTGTCAAGCTGACATGCATTTATGTTGTTCTTTACAAGAGTCAATATTCCGCCATTTTGTCTGTTTTTTTCTGTCAGATCGGTAGCACTGGTATCCCCTATCTTCAAGGCTATGTCGTTGTTTAGATGGGTTTCCTGCAAACAGCATATGCTTACTTGCTCTTCATGCAGGATATTTTCTAACTCTTATCTTTTTACTGTACCCATCTCTTTTGCTGTTGATGCCTTCTGCATTCCAGTGTATTATTTTAAGTGGTCTTAGTTTTGATTGGCCAGTCGCTCTATTTTCTCGCCCCTGACTCCACAGAGCGATTGAGAAAGACATCCAGTAATAGAGGCTGGACCCTTTCGAGGCTGAGGGCCTGGCACTGCACCTGACTGAGTGTCCATCACAGGGCGAGTGCCATACCGATTTGCGGTTATAGACATACTTCCCATTGGCGTGAGTGCGTGGCATCCTGATTGTTGTAGTGCGCCTTTTGGCTGGTTGTCTCCGACTTCAGCACTTAAACTTGCTAGAGCAGACTGTGGTCTTGCTCGGGTGTAGGAAGGCCTGGCCAGTCTTGATTTTCAGTCCCTGGTGACTGTTAAACCCCATCCCCACGACAAGGAACTGGCCGTGATGGGGTTCGCAACGTTTATTGAAGGTTTGTTGTGTTGTGTTTTGGTATTTCTGTCTTGTCACATGACCAAACCATTTCATCTGTTGTTTCTTTATTAACTCTATAACGGGAATTATTACTTTGTTTCTCAGTTCTAAATTTCTGATCTTATCTCCCTTGTCATCTATCACGTTCCATCTCCGACAGTGCTTGTTTTTTCTTCTTGTTCTTGCATCTTGTGGATCTTGTTCTGATATTAAATTTATAGACGGGGATGATTCATTAATTCTGGTCTGGAAATGACAAAGTAATGAAACATACAAGGGAGGATCCACTCTGAATGTTTACAATCGATGATCACCATTGGAATATAATAACCGACCATCAGAATGCCACAAACTACCAAAGACCGCCAAATACCACAACACATCACCACTTACCACAACAGTTTCAATTTACCACCACAAACCACAACTTACCACCACAACAAACCACCACTTACCACCACAGTCCCCCACTTACCACCACAGTCCACCACTTACCACCACAGTCCACCACTTACCACCACAGTCCACCACTTACCACCACAGCCCACCACTTACCACGACAGTCCATCCACCACTTACCACCACAGTCCACCACTTACCACCACAGTCCACCACTTACCACCACAGTCCACCACTTACCACCACAGCCCACCACTTACCACCACAGTCCCCCACTTACCACCACAGCCCACCACTTACCACGACAGTCCATCCACCACTTACCACCACAGCCCACCACTTACCACCACAGTCCCCCACTTACCACCACAGACCACCACTTACCACCACAGTCCCCCACTTACCACCACAGCCCACCACTTACCAAGACAGTCCATCCACCACTTACCACCACAGTCCACCACTTACCACCACAGTCCATCCACCACTTACCACCACAGTCCATCCACCACTTACCACCACAGTCCACCACTTACCACGACAGTCCATCCACCACTTACCACCACAGTCCATCCACCACTTACCACCACAGTCCACCACTTACCACCACAGTCCATCCACCACTTACCACCACAGTCCATCCACCACTTACCACCACAGTCCATCCACCACTTACCACCACAGTCCACCACTTACCACGACAGTCCATCCACCACTTACCACCACAGTCCATCCACCACTTACCACCACAGTCCACCACTTACCACCACAGTCCATCCACCACTTACCACCACAGTCCATCCACCACTTACCACCACAGTCCACCACTTACCACCACAGTCCCCCACTTACCACCACAGTCCATCCACCACTTACCACCACAGTCCCCCACTTACCACCACAGTCCATCCACCACTTACCACCACAGCCCACCACTTACCACCACAGTCCCCCACTTACCACCACAGCCCACCACTTACCACGACAGTCCATCCACAACTTACCACCACAGCCCACCACTTACCACCACAGTCCCCCACTTACCACCACAGCCCACCACTTACCACGACAGTCCATCCACCACTTACCACCACAGTCCACCACTTACCACCACAGTCCATCCACCACTTACCACCACAGTCCATCCACCACTTACCACCACAGTCCACCACTTACCACCACAGTCCACCACTTACCACCACAGTCCACCACTTACCACCACAGTCCACCACTTACCACCACAGTCCATCCACCACTTACCACCACAGTCCACCACTTACCACCACAGTCCACCACTTACCACCACAGTCCCCCACTTACCACCACAGTCCATCCACCACTTACCACCACAGTCCACCACTTACCACGACAGTCCATCCACCACTTACCACCACAGCCCACCACTTACCACGACAGTCCATCCACCACTTACCACCACAGTCCACCACTTACTGTAACAGTGGGAAGGTGAGAATGTGTAACAATAACATGAGTGAGCGAGTCAGGAAAACGTGGACGGGGAGTGAGTGAGGGAATCAGTTCAGTTAGAATAACGAATTCTCGGGATTTTGAGAGGGTTCAGTTACAGGGTTCAGTTACAGGGTTCAGTTACAGGGTTCAGTTACAGGGTTCAGTTACAGGGTTCAGTTACAGGGGAAGAGGATGTAAGAAGGTTGGGGATTGGTTGAAGAGGAAAAATATATAGGAACCACAAGGTTAGGTGGAGAGTTTTACTCATATACGGTAGGCCTGAGAGCAGGGTCGCCGGTAGGCGGTAGCCATTATGGCTTACCAACCTTCAAATGTGTCGTGTTAAACTGTTCATGTTAATTATGTGTGAGCTAGGAGTTCAGCCATTGATTAGTGTTGGTTGGACAAGTGAAGTCTGATGTGATGATCTGCGAGCAAAGAGCTCGCTATCCGATTCAGCTTTAGTTGAAAAGCTGAGTAGTTTTCATATGCATTATGTGGGAGCAAGGAGATCTCTAACTGTTTCAGCTTTAGTGGAAGAGCTGAATATTCCATGTTAATTATGTGTGAGCAAGGAGATCGCTAACTGTCTCAGCTTTACTAGAAGAGCTGAATATTCCATGTTAATTATGTGTGAGCAGCCGAGGGCTGAGTACGTCGCTGCTTTTGTCTACTTTGTGGTGTTACTGATCAGATGAACTGTGAATAAACTCAGTCCTATTTGATGAGTGAACAGTTTTGATCAGTCATTTCGTCAGTGTTTATGGGTATGATCGTTATGGTGAAGAACGAACAGTGGTGTTGTGCAGAAGTCTGGGGTCTGAACGTCTGCATGGCCGTCCATCAGTGAAGCAGCGCAAAGTACCACTATACGGAGATCACAAGGGGAAGCTCAGCATTAGTTTCCTGGCCAGTTTGGATCTGCTGTTCCATCAAGTAAGAAGCAGTCAGATGGTGATACGAGTCCATCCTTCCAGCAAGGCTGTCAGGAAGGAGGCCGACAGTCAGTGCAGCCGGCGACCAGCGTCACCGCCGACTTTGATCCGTGTCCACTAGGGAGTGCTCGTCACTAACAACGTTATCATTAGTTTATGTCGTCATTTGGTGTTGACAATTAAAAGACGCAGTGGCAGCGATTACAAATGAGATGTGCGACGGAAGGCGGATAGATTACCACCACAGTCCATCAATTACCACCACAGACCAACACTTACCACCACAATCCACCACATGCCACAAATTACCACCACAGTCCACTACTTACCACCACAGTCCACCACTTACCACCACAGTCCACCACTAACCACAAAAGTCCACCACTTATCACCACAGTCCACTACTTAACACTACAGTCCACCACTTACCACCACAGTCCACCACTAACCACCACAGTCCACTACTAAACACTACAGTCCACCACTTACCACCACAGTCCACCACTTATCACCACAGTCCACTACTTAACACTACAGTCCACCACTTACCACCACAGTCCACCACTAACCACCACAGTCCACCACTAACCACCACAGTCCACCACTTATCACCACAGTCCACCACTTAACACCACAGTCCACCACTAACCACCACAGTCCACCACTAACCACCACAGTCCACCACTAACCACCACAGTCCACCACTTATCACCACAGTCCACTACTTAACACTACAGTCCACCACTTACCACCACAGTCCACCACTAACCACCACAGTCCACCACTTATCACCACAGTCCACTACTTAACACTACAGTCCACTACTTAACACTACAGTCCACCACTAACCACCACAGTCCACCACTAACCACCACAGTCCACCACTAACCACTACAGTCCACCACTAACCACCACAGTCCACTACTTACCACCACAGACGACCACAGTCCACCACTAACCACCATTTACCACCACAGACCACCACTTATCACCACTTACCACCACTTATCACCACAGTCCACCACACACCACTACAGACCACCACTTACTAACATAGTCCGCCACTTATCACCGCAGAACACCATAGTTCACCACTTACCACCGCAGTCCACCACTTACAACCACAGCTAACCACTTACCACCACTTACCACCACAGACCACCACAGACCACCACTTACCACCAAAGCCCACCACTTACCACCAAAGCCCACCACTTACCACCACAGCTAACCATTTAAAACCACAGACCACCACTTACCACCAAAGCCCACCACTTACCACCACAGCTAACCATTTAAAACCACAGACCACCACTTACCACCACAGACCACAACAGACCACCACAGACCACCACAGACCACCACAGACCACCACTTACCACCACAGACCACCATTTACCACCACAGACCACCACTTACCACCACAGACCACCATTTACCACCACAGACCACCACAGACCACCATTTACCACCACAGACCACCACTTACCACCACAGACCACCATTTACCACCACAGACCACCACTTACCACCACAGACCACCATTTACCACCACAGACCACCACTTACCACCACAGACCACCACTTACCACCACAGCTAACCATTTAAAACCACAGACCACCACTTACCACCACAGACCACAACAGACCACCACAGACCACCACAGACCACCACAGACCACCACTTACCACCACAGACCACCATTTACCACCACAGACCACCACTTACCACCACAGACCACCATTTACCACCACAGACCACCACAGACCACCATTTACCACCACAGACCACCACTTACCACCACAGACCACCATTTACCACCACAGACCACCACTTACCACCACAGACCACCATTTACCACCACAGACCACCACTTACCACCACAGACCACCATTTACCACCACAGACCACCACAGACCACCACTTACCAACACAGACCACCATTTACCACCACAGACCACCACTTACCACCAGTACAGGCCAAACAATATGACAGGCGCAGTAATCGATATTTCCAAGTATCGCCAATCTCTGACCAAGTACGCGATACCAGCCAGGGACATGAAGCCGATACTGTAGAAGCCCTGGGAGATGAAGCCAGCCAGCGCCCGGTATCTTGGACCCACCAGCTCCGTGGCTGTAAGGGAGAAGATAATGAGCATTTACACTAGAATCATAGTTAGTGTCAAACAGAGGATTGGTAGGTGATCACTCCAGGGAAAACAACAAACGGACATTATATAGCAAAGTGTTACAACTTCGAAATCATCATCCGTTGTGAGTCTTTTACAGAACATTGCATTCAATACAGTTCGACTGAAAGAATCTCCGTCTCTAGCAAAATCTCCCACAGAACATTGCATTCAATACAGTTCGATTGAAAGAATGTCTGTCTCTAGCAAAATCTCCCACAGAACATTGCATTCACCACAGCTCGCCTGAAAGATTCTCCGTCTCAAGTCAAATCTCCCACAGAACATTGCATTCAATACAGTTCGACTGAAAGATTCTCCGTCTCTAGCCAAATCTCCCACAGAACATTGCATTCAATACAGTTCGACTGAAAGATTCTCCGTCTCAAGTCAGATCTCCCACGTCTTCTGTTTTCATATTCAAAGTCTCGTTTATGTCATGAAACCACCTTCTTCTTGGTCTGCCCCTGATGCGTCGCCCAGGAACCATGCCTTCCATTATTGTTCTTTCCAGCCCGCTGTGTCTTTTGACGTAGCCATACTATTTGAATTTCCTCTTTAGAATTGTGTTTATAAACCAGTTCTTTTTTAATGCTTCAATCTTTTTATGTCTTCATTGCTCTTTTTCATTTTCCAAATTGTCTTAAGGATTTTTCTGTGGCATATTGTTTCAAATGATTCTCATTTCTTCCTTGCTGTCTGCGAGATTTCCCATGATTCACAACTTCACGTTGTTATCTAGAAAATACATGCCCTAAATAATGTTCTGCCTAGTTTGCATTGTGCCACATGTTCTTCATTGCATTAATTTGTTTGTGTTTTTTATTGCTGGTGCACTTTTGATCTCTTTCTGGTAGCTTTCATTGTTATATATGGAAAAAAGAACCGAAGATTAAGCACATGCCTCTCAGAGACTATCACAGTTGATGTTTAAAGATAACATCGAAGATCAAGCACATGCCTCTCAGAGACTATCACAGTTGATGTTTAAAGATAACATCACGGTCACACGTCGAGAAAACAGCCACATCTAAGAGGAGAATTGCCATCATGAGAAAAACACCTGGATCAAGTTGGGGAGCAAGGAAACAAGACCAAAGAAGGTATAACCAGTAGCAGCAAGATTATGAAACAACAACAGAGAAAGAATAATGAGCATTAAGACCCAAGCTGGAATTTGGATCAACAGAATCGTCAAGAACTAGACAACATCCATAGACCTTAGACATATAGAGTAACAAGCAGTTCGGCTGACAAAGCTGCTGGGAGACTGAAATCAATATGCCAGAGAGAAGCATGGAGCCAGGTATACACTCACATACAACAGCTCAAGCAGCGAATTTGATGAAATCTTTGTGGTAGAGCCAGACATAGGAAGCCAATCTACGTGGCGAAAACACAGGCTTTAAGTCACGCTCTATATAATAAACCAATCCATAAGTCAGTGCCAGCAGGTAGTATTCCTTACTGATGTAATGTAATGTCAGTACCAGCAGGTAGTATTCCTTACTGATGTAATGTAATGTCAGTACCAGCAGGTAGTATTCCTTACTGATGTGATGTAATGTCAGTGCCAGCAGGTAGTATTCCCTATTGATGTAATGTAATGTAATGTAATGTCAATGCCAGCACGTAGTATTCCTTACTGATGTAATGTAATGTCAGTACCAGCAGGTAGTATTCCTTATGATGTAATGTAATGCCAGTGCCAGCAGGTAGTATTCCCTATTGATGTAATGTAATGTAATGTCAGTGCCAGCAGGTAGTATTCCTTACTGATGTAATGTAATGTCAGTGCCAGCAGGTAGTATTCCTTACTGATGTAATGTAATGTCAGTGCCAGCAGGTAGTATTCCTTACTGATGTAATGTAATGTCAGTGCCAGCAGGTAGTATTCCTTACTGATGTAATGTAATGTCAGTGCCAGCAGGTAGTATTCCTTACTGATGTAATGTAATGTCAATGCTAGCAGGTAGTATTCCCTATTGATGTAATGTAATGTAATGTCAATGCCAGCAGGTAGTATTCCTTATTGATATAATGTAATGTAATGTCAATGCCAGCAGGTAGTATTCCTTACTGATGTAATGTAATGTTAATGTCAGCAGGTAGTATTCCTTACTGATGTAATGTAATGTCAATGTCAGCAGGTAGTATTCCTTACTGATGTAATGTGATGTCAATGGCAGCAGCTAGTATTCCTTACTGATGTAATGTAATGTCAATGCCAGCAGGTAGTATTCCTTACTGATATAATGTAATGTAATGTCAGTGCCAGTAGGTAGTATTCCTTATTGATGTAATGTAATGTCAGTGCCAGCAGGTAGTATTCCTTACTGATGTAATGTAATGTCAATACCAGCAGGTAGTATTCCTTACTGATATAATGTAATGTCAGTGCCAGCAGGTAGTATTCCTTACTGATATAATGTAATGTCAGTGCCAGCAGGTAGTATTCCTTATTGATATAATGTAATGTCAGTACCAGCAGGTAGTATTTCTTACTGATATAATGTAATGTCAGTGCCAGCAAGTAGTATCCCTTACTGATGTAATGTCATTCCTCCAGGCCGTCAACTGAATCATTATCACAGCACAGATTAGCCCTATGTGGACTGATCACCAAGACAAGAGGAATACTTCAATGTATCTCATCACCGTGTGATCTAGCAGGAAATGAGAGTGGGGATAAAGAGACGAAAGATGGAGCAGAGCAAGCTCAACAAACAAACCATCACATGTCAGGAATAGAAGACCGTCATCAGAGATTTGAGAAAGAGTGACCAACAAATGGGCGACTATCACTGATATAGGAAAAGGTGAACACATACTACATGACAGGCAACACAGATAGGTGAACACATACTACAGGATGGGCAACACAGACAGGTGAAAATATACTACATGATTGGCAACACAGACAGGTGAACAAATACTACTGGACAGACAATACAGACAGGTGAACATATACTACAGGACAGACAACACAGGCAGATGAACACATACTACAGAATGGGAAACATAGACAGGTGAACACATACTACAGAATGGGAAACACAGACAGGTGAACACATACTACAGGACAGGCAACACAGACAGGTGAACACATACCACAGGATGGGCAACACAGACAGGTGAACACGTACTACAGAATTGGCAACACAGACAGGTGAACACATACTACAGGACAGACAACACAGACAGGTGAAAATATACTACAGGATGGGCAACACAGACAGGTGAACACATACTACTGGACAGACAATACAGACATGTGAACATATACTACAGGACAGACAACACAGGCAGGTGAACACATACTACAGGATGGGCAACACAGACAGGTGAACACATACTACAGGATGGGCAACACAGACAGGTGAACACATACCACAGGGCAGACAACACAGACAGGTGAACACATACCACAGGGCAGACAACACAGACAGGTGAACACATACCACAGGGCAGACAACACAGTCAGGTGAACACATACTACAGTACAGACAACACAGAGAGGTCAACACATACTACAGGACAGACAACACTGACAGGTGAACATATACTACAGGAAATACAAGCTTATATTGTCTGTCCAGGCAGTTGCTGAAGGAACACCGGTCAAAAGAGAGGGACATCCCGCCACAGCTTCGTGGCAGTCGTGGGTAACTCCCCCCTCCCCCCCACCCAAAAAAAAACACAGCGACATAAACAAAGGTCGACTGTAGTTGTTGACATTATGTGTGAGGTAGTGGTCGAGAAGATCAAGGAGAAGATATGATGATAGGCGGTCCCTGATTAATCACTGATAACTATTATTAACCATAAATGACATGTAAATGTTAATGTCAAATAACCATAAATGACAGGTAACGATTAATGACAATTAACTATTAATGAGAAGCAAAGTTAATGAGACAACCATCAATGATAGGTAAATAGTAATGATAGGTAAAAAGTAATGACAGGTACTAGGGATGTCTCAATATCAGGTACTAGTGATGTCTCAATATCAGGTACTAGCTATGTATCAATATCAGGTACTAGCTATGTCTCAATAACAGGTACTAGCTATGTCTCAATATCAGGTACTAGCTATGTTTCAATATCAGGTACTAGCTATGTATCAATATCAGGTACTAGCTATGTATCAATATCAGGTACTAGCTATGTATCAATATCAGGTACTAGCTATGTTTCAATATCAGGTACTAGCTATGTCTCAATACCAGGTACTAGCGATTTCTCAATATCAAGTAATATTGAGTTATTTGCGGGTCATCATCATTGCACTCCGAACATGTCCATAGGTGCTCAGATCCACTCCTCAGCAATTCCCTCAGTGTCCAGCGACTGACGACTCCAGTTCTATGTTGGTTGATAAGTCTTCTTACACAGCCACTAAGTTTCTCATTTCTGGCTGTGCCCAACTTAACTCCCATTTCCATCATCCGAAGAAGTGACGTGGATCTGTGTTTGTCGAAGTCCTGTGCTCTTCCAACATCTCGAAGGGCATTGATGATGTCCGCCCGATCCATCGGTTGCCCGTCCTCAACGACAGTGCAGCTAGCCAACCTGTCTGCTTTTTCATTTCCCCGTACTCCCGCATGTCCAGGAACATAGACAAAGGTGACCTTACGTATTTTGGATTTCTGCAACGACTCTACCCATTGCATGCGTACAGAGCTCGCCTTCACTTTTTTTATCATGCTCATCGAATCACTCAGTATACATGCGTGGGTGTAGCCTTGTGACTCTAACCATTTGAATGCCTTGGTCACTGCCATCGCCTCCATTGTCATGCTACTCGTGGTCATGGTGTATGCACCACTGTCTTCTTTGATTATTCTGCCTGCCGAGCGTGCTGTAAATGCCCATGCACTTCTTTCGTGTCGTCTTACAGATCCGTCTGTATAGATGACGGCATCTTTCTCGGTATTATCGCAGATGAGACCATTGACCTCAGCATTAACCACGACCGGGTTCTGTTCCCTACTTTTCCTGTCGAGTGTGACAATACACGAGAAAGTCTCCTTGAATGACATAGGTACCGGTATCCACTCCTCACCAACGCTGACATTGGTAAGCCCACAGACTTGTTTGATGACATCTTCTGCTCGGCCCACCCATGATTTGCCTCTTTTTAGCCTGGCACCTTTCAGTGTGTTGAGCACGCGGTGCAATGGATGCTATTTATCTGCACTAATCTTCAGGTATGCTCGTGTTCTCCAGATCTTGATTCTGCCATGGTTGGAAAGTCAAGAAGATACCTCATTGCTACACAGCGAGTGTCCCTCGTACATCCCAGGATAATGCGCATGGCTTCATTTTGTATTTTCTCCAGCCTATCAATTTGAGTCGTACTGACAGTAAGAATTGTCAGGGCATACTCGATTTGTGCGAGGACTAATCCCTGGAACAGAAGAGTAAGTAGCCTCTGCTCGATGTTGGCAGCTGCCTTGACCTTCAAGGCTGCTAATCCTTTGCGGGATTTTGTTATCACATGGTCGATGTGGTCCCGAAAACACAGGCTGCGATCAAACTTAACTCCAAGATATGTCATCAACTAGTCCCTAGTCACCTCATCAGCTCCCATTCGTACTACCGGTGTGGTCGTATGAACAATATGATTGTTAAGGGAGAACCATGAAATTGATGCTTAATTAGGATTAACCAAGGCACCTGAAACCCCACACCAGGAAGAAATGCGATCGAGCTCGTCTTGCATTGTGGAGGCGATTCCCCGTCTGTCTCTTCCCTGTCGATATACCAGAATATCATCAGCAAAAGTCATAGTTCTTCCCCATCCATCCAGCTGTTGTTCCATAATCGTTAGTATTTACACGTTAAATAGAACTGGTGACAATGGTGAGCCTTGTGGCAGCCCTGGACAAATGGATGTTGGCTCAGGAGACCAACTTCCACATCTGAGTATCACCTTCCTCAGAAACAGTGCTGCTGCGCTCCATCTAATGAGGAAGGGGTGCACCGCCAGTTTGAGGAGCATATGCATGAGATATTCAAATGGTACCCTGTTGTATGCATCCTCCAGATCTATAGCAGCAGCACATGTCTCCTCTCGTCTGTGGAAGCCTTCGAAGACGTCATAGGCAAATACTGCCGCATTGAGCCATGTCTCTTTGTTATATCTATAACCTCCGAATGTGGGTAGGAATGCGAATTTCTGTTCAAGGTGACAAGTGAGGACATTGGCAACTATTTTCTTCAGCAGCTTGCCCACAGTGTTCTGCATCGTGATGATTCTGTAGGCACTGATCTGAGAATGGTCCTTGTTTGACTTCGGTAGCGGTAGTTAGTAGCTGTGTAGCCACTTCTTAATCTGGCCACTCCGAATGCTGGCATTAAACTCATTGGTCAGTTTTGTCAAGTCGTCGTCAGCTAAATTGCCTATGTCATCGTACCGAACACCATCTGGACCAGGAGCAGTGTTGTGTGACCTTTTAAGTGTCGCGCGAATGGTATCGGTTGTAATTGTGAGATCTTCTCCCAACACTACATCCTCACACAATTCTGAGAGTGACCCCCGTATCCTCATTCTTACAGCCTCATTTCTTTGGTCAGTCTGCTCAATGTAGCGGGCAAGCAGGGCCTTCCCTTTGCTCTCATCAGATTTGTGCCATATCCGGCCTGTGCTCTGAAAGTCTGGTATACCTCTGTGTCGTGTTGTGCCATTCATGCTGTGATGAAGGCGCCAGAATGTGGCGAGCGATTTTTCTGAGCACACTTTTTTACAGAAGTCATCCCATTTGGCATCCTTAGCCTGCTTAGCACATAGTTTAAAGTGCTACATTATTTGGTCGACCTCTTCTTTCAGACGCTTCAAGAGCTCAGGTTGTGTTCTTCCATTCTTTCTGGTTTTCTGCCATGTCTTGGCCATTTGTCTCTTGCTCCGCCAAGCTTCCTCGACATCTACGTTCCATCAG
The DNA here is from genome assembly GCA_032433765.1 of Megaustenia siamemsis. Classification (NCBI taxonomy): domain Eukaryota; kingdom Metazoa; phylum Mollusca; class Gastropoda; order Stylommatophora; family Ariophantidae; genus Megaustenia; species Megaustenia siamemsis. Next base: position 98,762,209 of record JAVIAB010000047.1, on the reverse strand, counting down.
GGTGGCTGTGTCCATCTCTCCTGCCTCCTACGAGGGGCGCTCTGTTTTCTATATCTGATTTTGCTAATGACGTCCTGGTCTGTTTTCTCGTAGTTAAATGTGTGGAGCTTTCTTTTCTGGCTTCTATTTCTACTTTTCTCAATTAGGAGGACACATGGATAGTGATCACTTCCGTGGAACCTCAGTGCACCCCACCTGCAAACCGGTGCGAAGGTGGAAGACACCAGTGCCAGGTCTATGACACTATCAGAGTCCCCTGTTCGAGTGGCCATTCTTGTTGCCCTTCCATCATTCAAGCACACTAAATCGACTGACACCAGTGCGTTCTCTAGGTCTTCTCCCTGCTTGTTGGTTATGACGTTGCCCCACTGGTCTCCTCTAGCATTAAAGTCTCCGCAGAAAATGACATTCTCTTCATCGAACTCGAAGAGATTCTGCCATTGTTGTGTGTTCACCTTCCCATTACAGGCATACACATTTACAATCACGAAATGAACTGGGGTCTGCACCCTAAACAACATGTACCTGCAATTCTGCATTGTCCCACGCAGACATATCAACCTCAGCTGCCACCATATTGTTGCGCACAAGGATGGCCTGCCCAAGGTGTCGTCTATTGTAGACTACTATGCTATGTCTAGTACTAGCTATATCTCTATATCAGGTACTAGCTATGTCTCAGTATCAGGTACTAGCTATGTCTCTATATCAGGTACCAACGATGTCTCTATATCAGGTACCAACGATGTCTCTATATCAGGTACTAGCTATGTCTCTATATCAGGTACCAACGATGTCTCTATATCAGGTACTAGCTATGTCTCTATATCAGGTACCAACGATGTCTCTATATCAGGTACTAGCTATGTCTCTATATCAGGTAACAACGATGTCTCAATATCAGGTAACAACGATGTCTCAATGTCAGGTAACAACGATGTCTCAATATCAGGTAATAGCGATCTCTCAATATCAGGTACTAACTATGTCTCTATATCAGGTACCAACGATGTCTCAGTATCAGGTAATAGCGATGTCCCAGTATCAGGTAATAGCGATGTCTCAGTATTAGGTACTAGCGATGTCTCAGTATTAGGTACTAGCGATGTCTCAGTATTAGGTACTAGCGATGTCTCAGTATCAGGTAATAGAGATGTCTCAGTATTAGGTACTAGCGATGTCTCAGTATCAGGTACTAGCGATGTCTCAGTATCAGGTACTAGCGATGTCTCAATATTAGGTACTAGCGATGTCTCAGTATCAGGTACTAGCTATGTGTCAATATCAGGTACTAGCGATGTCTCAGTATCAGGTACCAGCTATGTTTCAATATCAGGTACTAGCTATGTCTCAATATCAGGTACTAGCTATGTCTCAGTATTAGGTACTAGCGATGTCTCAGTATCAGATACTCGCTATGTCTCAGTATCAGGTACTAGCGATGCCTCAATATTAGGTACTAGCGATGTCTCAGCATCAGGTACTAGCCTTGTCTCAGTATCAGGTACTAGCGATGTCTCAATATCAGGTACTAGCTATGTCTCAATATCAGGTACTAGCGATGTCTCAATATCAGCTACCAGCGATGTCTCAATATCAGCTACCAGCGATGTCTCAATATCAGGTACTAGCGATGTCTCAATATCAGGTACTAGCTATGTCTCAATATCATGTACTATCGATGTCTTAATATCAGGTACTAGCGATGTCTAAATACCAGGTACTAGCGATGTCTTAATACCAGGTACTAGCGATGTCTTAATACCAGGTACTAGCGATGTCTTAATATCAGGTACTAGCGATGTCTTAATATCAATTACTAGCTATGTCTCAATATCAGGTACTAGCTATGTCTCAATATCAGGTACTAGCTATGTCTCAATATCAGGTACTAGATATGTCTCAATATCAGGTACTACTATGTCTCAATATCAGGTACTAACGATGTCTCAATATCAGGTACTAACTATGTCTCAATATCAGGTACTAACGATGTCTCAATATAGCTATGTCTCAATATCAGGTACTAGCTATGTCTCAATATCAGGTACTAGCTATGTCTCAATATCAGGTACTAGATATGTCTCAATATCAGGTACTAGTAATGTCTCAATATCAGGTACTAGTTATGTCTCAATATCAGGTACTAGCTATGTCTCAATATCAGGTACTAGTTATGTCTCAATATCAGGTACTAGCGATGTCTCAATATCAGGTACTAGCGATGTTTCAATATCAGGTACTAGCTATGTCTCAATATCAGGTACTAACGATGTCTCAATATCAGGTACTAGCGATGTCTCAATATCAGGTACTAGCTATGTCTCAATATCAGGTACTAACGATGTCTCAATATAGCTATGTCTCAATATCAGGTACTAGCTATGTCTCAATATCAGGTACTAGCTATGTCTCAATATCAGGTACTAGATATGTCTCAATATCAGGTACTAGTAATGTCTCAATATCAGGTACTAGTTATGTCTCAATATCAGGTACTAGCTATGTCTCAATATCAGGTACTAGTTATGTCTCAATATCAGGTACTAGCGATGTCTCAATATCAGGTACTAGCGATGTTTCAATATCAGGTACTAGCTATGTCTCAATATCAGGTACTAACGATGTCTCAATATCAGGTACTAGCGATGTCTCAATATCAGGTACTAGCTATGTCTGAATATCAGGTACTAGCTATGTTTCAATATCAGGTACTATTGTTATTGTTATTGGTTATGGAAGGCCTCGGTATCACAGCAAACGAATTAAAATCCAAAATTGCTCAACCGCCCTTGCCAGTGGAATCATCCGAATTATCAAATCATCTCCCAAACAAAGAAAGGTAACTGTAGTCCTAATCGTAGCAGTCTCAGCACACGCCAAAAGACATAAGGCGAAACCGCGCAGAAAGTGAACACAGCCAACTGTTCCCTGTCATACGATATCATCATTCATCGTAAACAAGCGGGATATCGAAGCAGGATCAAAACGGATGAGACACACAGCTCACGGTGTGCACAGGGCACTTAACTCAGTAGCTCCTGCAACAAGCCGGACTAGCTATGTCTCAATATCAGGTACTAACTATGTCTCAATATCAGGTACTAGCTATGTCTCAATATCAGGTACTAGCTATGTCTCAATATCAGGTACTAGCTATGTCTCAATATCAGGTACTAGCTATGTCTCAATATCAGGTACTAGCTATGTCTCAATATCAGGTACTAGCTATGTCTCAATATCAGGTACTAGCGATGTCTCAATATCAGGTACTAGCTATGTCTCAATATCAGGTACTAGTTATGTCTCAATATCAGGTACTAACTATGTCTCAATATCAGGTACTAGCTATGTCTCAATATCAGGTACTAGCTATGTCTCAATATCAGGTACTAGTTATGTCTCAATATCAGGTACTAGCTATGTCTCAATATCAGGTACTAGTTATGTCTCAATATCAGGTACTAGCTATGTCTCAATATCAGGTACTAGTTATGTCTCAATATCAGGTACTAGTTATGTCTCAATATCAGGTACTAGCTATGTCTCAATATCAGGTACTAGTTATGTCTCAATATCAGGTACTAACTATGTCTCAATATCAGGTACTAGTTATGTCTCAATATCAGGTACTAGCTATGTCTCAATATCAGGTACTAGCGATGTCTCAATATCAGGTATCACTTAAACACGTGTAACCATTACACATTGTAAATACACAAATATACATACAGACATTATGTTCAACACGTGATACTCACAGAGTGTGTATGTGACGAGAAAGGCCCCAGTGTGTGCTGCCCCCTGACAAAAGTAGGCTGGCAGTAGGACCATCATGTTTGGGGCTGCAGACACAACCAGCCCGGCCATGAGAAGGAGAAGACAACCCAGGTAGAACATCGGTCGCCTACCAAACCTGCACATCAAACATCGGTCGCGATCAGTTGAGAACTTTGATACGGCAAAGTCTGTTGCGATGTTCATGTTGATAAAGTGGTGTGTTATCGTCTCATCACAGGTCGGCATGTTCACTCATATGTCACCGTCCTTTTAGTGTCAAGACAGTTCAAGTCAAGCATGTCACAGAGATACAGTGATGTCAAGATGTTACAGAGATAGTGTAACGTCAATATTGTCACAGAGATACAGTGATGTCAAGATTGTCACAGAGATAGTGTAACGTCAATATTGTCACAGAGATACAGTGATGTCAAGATTGTCACAGAGATACAGTGATGTCAAGATTGTCACAGAGATACAGTGATGTCAAGATTGTCACAGAGATAGTGTAACGTCAATATTGTCACAGAGATACAGTGATGTCAAGATTGTCACAGAGATACAGTGATGTCAAGATTGTCACAGAGATAGTGTAACGTCAATATTGTCACAGAGATACAGTGATGTCAAGATTGTCACAAAAATACAGTGACGTCAAGATTGTCACAGAGATATAGTGAGATCACGATTGTTACAGAGATATAGTGAGATTATGATTGTTACACATATAGTGAGATCACGATTGTTACAGAGATACAGTGACGTCAAGATTGTTACAGTGATAAAGGGATGTCAAGATTGTTACAGTGATAAAGGGATGTCAAGATTGTTACAGAGATATAGTGAGATCACGATTGTTACAGAGATACAGTGACATCAAAATTGTTACACAGATACAGTGGCGTCAAGATTGTTACAGAGATACAGTGACGTCAAGATTGTTACAGAGATACAGTGACGTCAAGATTGTTACAGAGATACAGTGGCGTCAAGATTGTTACAGTGATACAGTGACGTCAAAATTGTTACAGTGATAAAGGGATGTCAAGATTGTTACAGTGATAAAGGGATGTCAAGATTGTTACAGTGATAAAGGGATGTCAAGATTGTTACAGTGATAAAGGGATGTCAAGATTGTTACAGTGACACAGTGACGTCAAGATTGTTACAGAGATACAGTGACGTCAAGATTGTTACAGAGATACAGTGGCGTCAAGATTGTTACAGTGATAAAGGGATGTCAAGATTGTTACAGTGACACAGTGACGTCAAGATTGTTACAGAGATACAGTGACGTCAAGATTGTTACAGAGATACAGTGACGTCAAAATTTTTTACAGAGATACAGTGACGTCAAAATTGTTACAGAGATACAGTGACGTCAAAATTGTTACAGAGATACAGTGACGTCAAAATTGTTACAGAGATACAGTGACGTCAAATTGTTACAGAGATACAGTGGCGTCAAGATTGTTACAGTGATAAAGGGATGTCAAGATTGTTACAGTGATAAAGGGATGTCAAGATTGTTACAGTGATAAAGGGATGTCAAGATTGTTACAGTGATACAGTGACGTCAAGATTTTTTTACAGAGATACAGTGACATCAAAATTGTTACAGTGATACAGTGGCGTCAAAATTGTTACAGTGACGTCAAGATTGTTACAGAGATACAGTGACATCAAAATTGTTACAGAGATACAGTGACATCAAAATTGTTACAGAGATACAGTGACGTCAAAATTGTTACAGTGACGTCAAGATTGTTACAGAGATACAGTGGCGTCAAGATTGTTAAAGTGATAAAGTGACGTCAAAATTGTTACAGTGACACAGTGACGTCAAGATTGTTACAGTGATACGGGGATGTAAAGATTGTTACAGAGATACAGTGTCGTCAATATTGTTACAGTGATACAGTGACGTCAATATTGTTACAGAGATACAGTGGTGTCAAGATTGTTACAGAGATACAGTGACGTCAATATTGTTACAGAGATACAGTGGTGTCAAGATTGTTACAGAGATACAGTGACGTCAAGATTGTTACAGTGATACAGTGACGTCAATATTGTTACAGTCATACAGGGATGTCAAGATTGTTACAGAGATACAGTGACGTCAAAATTGTTACAGAGATACAGTGACGTCAAGATTGTTACAGAGATACAGTGGCGTCAAAATTGTTACAGAGATACAGTGACGTCAAAATTGTTACAGAGATACAGTGACGTCAAAATTGTTACAGAGATACAGTGAGGTCAACATTGTTACAGAGATACAGTGACGTCAACATTGTTACAGAGATACAGTGACGTCAAAATTGTTACAGAGATACAGTGACGTCAAAATTGTTACAGAGATACAGTGACGTCAAAATTGTTACAGAGATACAGTGACGTCAAGATGTTACAGAGATACAGTGGCGTCAAGATGTTACAGAGATACAGTGGCGTCAAGATGTTACAGAGATACAGTGACGTCAAAATTGTTACAGAGATACAGTGACGTCAAAATTGTTACAGAGATACAGTGGCGTCAAGATGTTACAGAGATACAGTGACGTCAAAATTGTTACAGAGATACAGTGACGTCAAAATTGTTACAGAGATACAGTGACGTCAAGATTGTTACAGAGATACAATGATGTCCAGATTGTTACAGACTTTATGTCTTGCTACAACCCACAGTCAGGTTGTCAAACTTAACGAGCTCTCAGTTAAAGATGTACAGACCAGAATACTCACAGTCTCGTCGACTTACCTATCTGACTCTCATAGACCCATCTGTCTGACTCTTATAGACCCATCTGTCTGACTCTTATAGACCCATCTGTTTGACTCTCACAGACCCATCTGTCTGACTCTGATAGACCCACCAGTATGACTCTCACATGCCCACCAGCATGACTCTTACAGACCCACCAGCATGACTCTCACAGACCCACCAGCATGACACTCATAGACCCATCTGTCTGACTCTGATAGACCCACCAGCATGACTCTCACAGGCCCACCAGCATGACTCTTGCAGACCCACTAGCATGACTCTCACAGACCCACCAGCATGATACTCATAGACCCACCAGCATGACTCTCACAGACCCATATATTTGACTCTCATAGACCCGCCAGCATGACTTTCACAGACCCACATGTCCGACACTCACAGATCCAAATGCCCGACTCTCACAGACCCACCTGTCGGACTCTCACAGGCCCACATGTCCGACTTCCACAGACCCACATGTCCAACACTCACAGACCCACATGTCCGACACTCACTGACCCCCATGTCCAGACCCACCTGTCGGACTCTCACAGACCCACCTGTCGGATTCTCATAGACCCACACGTCCGACTCTCATAGAACCACCTGTCGGACTCTCACAGACCCATCCGTTGGACTCTCACAGACCCACCTGTCGGACTCTCACAGACCCATATGTCCGACTCTCACAGACCCACTTGACGGATTCTCTCAGACCCACCTATCCGACTCTCACAGACCCACCTGTCGGACTCTCACAGACCCATATGTCCGACTCTCACAGACCCACTTGACGGATTCTCTCAGACCCACCTGTCGGACTCTCACAGACCCATATGTCCGACTCTCACAGACCCACATGTCCGACTCTCACAGACCCACCTGTCGGACAGCTGTCCAAACACGAAAGCTCCACACAGTCTTCCAGCGAAGAACACCGACTTGGAGGTGCTGATCCAGAAATGGTTCTCACAGACGAGGTTAAACTGAGGGCAGAATCAACGAGGACAATCAGTGAGGACAATCAACGAGAACAATCAGCGAGTAGCAGATCACAAGTTGACATAATTAGTCTGGTCTACTTTTACATTTTTTAAAGCATCATTAACATCCGTCCCACACCGCTCAGCCCATCCATCCGTCCGTCCATTCACTCACTCACCCACCCATTTATCCGTCTGTGTGTACAAGCCACACAGACAACAGACGTGTGTACAAGCCACACAGACAACAGACGTGTGTACAAGCCACACAGACAACAGACGTGTGTACAAGCAACACAGACAAATGACGTATGTACAAGCCACACAAACAACAGACGCGTGTACAAGCAACACAGACAAATGACGTATGTACAAGCCACACAGAAAACAGACGTGTGTACAAGCCACACAGAAAACAGACGTGTGTACAAGCCACACATACACCAGAAGCGTACAAGCCACACAGACAACAGACGTGTGTACAAGCCACACAGACAAATGACGTATGTACAAGCCACACAGACAACAGACTTGTGTACAAACAACACAGCCGACCATCAATCTTCTGCCCAGACCTCTGAAGGATGTACACACAAGTTGTGTAGCGTGTAAAACTGTCAAACATTGCCAGACTCAAGCTACGAGGTAACGGCAGTCACATAACAATTACTGTTAGGTAATAAAGTGCTAGTGACGTCACTGTACTAAGCCTCAGACTCATGAGGCGGGTGACCAGCCTTCCACAGAAAATCTCTGGTACCCATTTAAAGTGGATGGGTGAACACCGGCGGTCTTTCAGGTTAAAATAACATTTTACCTCATGAAGCATTTGAACCGCGAATGTTCAGGTCGGCAGGCTAGTACATTAACCACGAGGCCACCAGGCCAACTGGAGCCACCGAGGAAATAGAAAAGAGGGAGACCTTGAAATATTCTTGTTGTTCTTGACTTCTTTGATTGGTCAGAGTTTGTGTCCAGGCCCACATTGTCTTGATCAGCTATAAGTCGCTGAACCTTGCACAAGTACTCAGTTATGAACAGCTGACCACTTTTGTCCCAGCTGTGGACTCCCAGTTTGACTGAGAGCCCAAGAAACTAGCCATCTCTCCTATCACTTGCCCTCAAGTCGGTCCCAGAGACGAGTTTTCTGATGGAAGAGTTTCTCATTCACAAAGAACCGTACGTTCTCGGCCACAGCTGGCAGATACCCCATCACCTTGTAGGCGCCTACCACCCCACTACTTGCTCCAGATATCAGTTTTAATATCAGCTTTTTTTTAATCACATCGTTTTTTTTTTTTAATTTTTCATTTCTCCTCACAATTAACTTTACCGCAGCTTCGCATTTTGATGCATTTATGTGCATTTCTTTGATTTGACGCTGCTACCAGCTTTGCCGCAGCTCTGCGATTATTTACCTGTCCCCTGACATCTTTAACCAGCGATCACCCACAAAATTAACTTGTATTGTTTACCGCTGATTTTAACATTTGGTTAACCTCCGCCATGGACTGCTTGCATTGAACCAGGTACGGCAGTTTCTCTCACAGCTTTAATCTCTCACCACTTTAATCTCTCTACTCTCTCACAGCTTTAATCTCTCACAGCTTTAATCTCTCATCACTTTAATCTCTCGCAGCTTTAATCTCTCACAGCTTTAATATCTCACTACTTTAATCCCTCACCACTTTAATGTCTCATCAATTTAATTTCTCAGCCCTTTAATCTCTCATCACTTTAATCTCTCACCCCTTTAATCTAACATTCCTTTAATCTCTCTTCACTTTAATTTCTCACCACATTACTGTCTCATCACTTTAATCTCTCACCACTTTAATTTCTCATCACTTTAATCTCTCACCACTTTAAATTCTCATCACTTTAAACTCTCACCCCTTTAATCTCTCACTCCTTTAATCTCTCATCGCTTTAATCTCTCACCACTTCAATCTCTAACCCCTTTAATCTTTCACCACTTTAATCTCTCACCACTTTAATCACTCAACACTTTAATCACTCAACACTTTAATCTCTCACCCCTTTAATGTCTCATCACTTTATTCTCTCACCCCTTTAATCTTCCACCACTTTAATTTCTCATCACTTCAATTGTTCAACCTTTTAATGTCTCATCACTTGAATCTCTCACCACTTGAATCTCTCATCACTTTAATCTCTCATCACGTTAAACTCTCACCCCTTTAATCTCGTAACACTTTATTCTCTCATCCCATTATAATATCATCCCTTTAATCGCACCCCCTTTAATCTCTTAACACTTTATTCTCTCACCCAATTAATATATCATCTCTTTAATCTCTCACCCATTTAATCTCTCACCCCTTAATCTCTTAACACTTTATTATCTCACCCCATTAATATCTCATCCCTTTAATCTCTCACTGCTTTAATATCTCACCACTTTAATCTCTCACCTCTTTAATGTCTCATCTCTTTAATCTCTCATATTTAATCTTTCTTCACTTTAATCTCTCACCACATTAATGTCCACACACTTTAATCTGTCACCCACTTAATCTCTCATCACTTTAATCTCTGACTCCCTTAATCTCTCATCACTTTAATCTCTCACCACATTAATGTCTTATCACTTTAATCTCTCACCGCCTTAATCTCTCATCACTTTAATCTCTCCACCCCCTTAATCTCTCATCACTTTAATCTCTCACCACATTAATGTCTCATCACTTTAATCTCTCGCCCCTTTAATCTCTCAACACTTTAATCTCTCACCACATTAATGTCTCATCACTTTAATCTCTCACCCCCTTAATTTCTCATCACTTTAATCTCTCACAACTTTAATCTCTCATCACTTTAATCTCTCATCACTTTAATCTCTCACTACTTTAGTCTCCCATCACTTTAATTTCTCACCCCTTTAATCTCTAATCACTTTAATCTCTCACCCCTTTAATGTCTCATCATTTTAATCTTTCACCCCTTTAATGTTTCATCACTTCAATCTCTCACCACTTTAATCTATCATCACTTTAATCTCTCACCACATTAATGTCTCATCACTTTAATCTCTCACCGCCTTAATCTCTCATCACTTTAATCTCTCCACCCCCTTATTCTCTCATCACTTTAATCTCTCACCACATTAATGTCTTATCACTTTAATCTCTCACCCCTTTGATCTCTCAACACTTTAATCTCTCATCACATTAATGTCTCATCACTTTAATCTCTCACCCCCTTAATTTCTCATCACTTTAATCTCTCATAACTTTAATCTCTCATCACTTTAATCTCTCATCACTTTAATCTCTCATCACTTTAATCTCTCACCCCTTTAATGTTTCATCACTTCAATCTCTCACCACTTTAAACTCTCACCACTTTAATCGCACACACCTTTAATCTCTTATCGCTTTAATCTCTCACCCCTTTAATCTCTCACCATTTTAATCTCTCACCCCTTTAATCTGTCACCCCTTTAATCTTGCACCACTTTAATCTCTCACCGCTTTAATTTCTCTCTGTTTTAGTCTCTCAACACTTTAATCTCTCACCCCTTTAATCTCTAACCACTTTAATCTCTCACCCCTTTAATCTCTCACCCCTTTAATCTCTCACTGCTTTATTCTTTCACCACTTTAATCTCTCACCGCTTTAATTTCTCACTGTTTTAATATCCCATCACTTTAATCTCTCACCCATTTAATCTCTAACCACTTTATTATCTCACCCTTTTAATCTCTCACCCCTTTAATCTCTCACTGATTTAATCTTTCACCATTTTAATCTCTCACCGCTTTAATGCCTCATCAATTTAATCTCTCACACATTTAATATCTCATCCCTTTAATCTCTCACATCTTTAATCTCTAATCCCTTTAATCTCTCACAACTTTAATATCTCACCACTTTGATCTGTCACACATTTAATTTCTCATCCCTTTAATCTCTCACCCCTTTAATCTCTTAATACTTTATTCTCTCACCCCATTAATATATCATCTCTTTAATCTCTCACGCCTTTAATCTCTCACCCCTTAATCTCTAAACACTTTATTCTCTCGCCCCATTAATGTCTCATCACTTTAATCTCTTACAATTTAATATCTCTTCACTTTAATCTCTCACCACATTAATGTATAATCACGTGAATATCTCACCCCCTTAATCTCTCATCACTTTAATCTCTCACCACATTAATATCTTATCACTTTAATTTTTCACCCCTTTAATCTCTCAACACTTTAATCTCTCACCACATTAATGTCTCATCACTTTAATCTCTCACCACTTTAATCTCTAGCCACTTTAATCTCTCACCGCTTTAATCTCTCACCGTTTTACTCTCTCACCCCGTTAATCTCTCACCACTTTAATCTCTCAACACTTTAATCTCTCACCGCTTTAATCTTTCACCACTTTATTCTCTCACCCCTTTATTGTCTCATCACTTTAATCTCTCACAATTTAATCTCTCTTCACTTTAATCTCTAACCACCTTAATGTCCCATCACTTAAATTTCTCACCCCCTTAATCTCTCATCACTTTAATATCTCACACATTTAATATCTCATCACGGCTTTAATCTCTCACCACTTTAATCTCTCACAGCTTTAATCTCTCATCACTTTAATCTCTCACCACTTTAATCTCTCATCACTTAAATCTCTCACCACTTTAATCTCTCACCACTTTAATCTCTCACCACTTTAATATCTCACCACTTTAATCTCACACCACATTAATCACATCAAAGTCAACAGCCGTGCCTTTAGTTTCATGGCAATCCTTTCTCACGTGAGTGTATTGGTAGGTTGCATGTATGTGTGTAGTATCATGTGAGTGTGTGGGTAGGTACAGCGGGTAGGTGCAGCGTGAGTGTGTGGGTAGGTACAGCATGAGTATGTGGGTAGGTACAGCGTGTGTATATGGGTAGGTACAGCGTGAGTATATGGGTAGGTACAGCGTGAGTGTGTGGGTAGGTACAGCGTGAGAGTGTGGGTAGGTACAGCGTGAGAGTGTGGGTAGGTGCAGCGTGAGTGTGTGGGTAGGTACAGCGTGAGTGTGTGGGTAGGTGCCGCGTGAGTGTGTGGGTAGGTGCCGCGTGAGTGTGTGGGTAGGTACAGCGTGAGTGTGTGGGTAGATACAGCGTGAGTGTGTGGGTAGGTGCAGCGTGAGTTTGTGTGGGTATGTGCAGCGTGAGTGTATGGGGAGGTACAGAGTGAGTATGTGGGTAGATACAGCGTAAGTGTGTGGGTAGGTACAGTGTGAGAGTGTAGGTAGGTGCAGCGTGAGTGTGTGGGTAGGTGCAGCGTGAAAATGTGGGTAGGTGTAGCGTGAGAGTGTGAGTAGGTACAGCGTGAGAGTGTGGGTAGGTACAGCGTGAGAGTGTGGATAGGTGCAGCGTGAGAGTGTGGGTAGGTACAGCCTGAGAGTGTGGGTAGGTGCAGCGTGAGAGTGTGGGTAGGTACAGCCTGAGAGTGTGGGTAGGTGCAGCGTGAGAGTGTGGGTAGGTGCAGCGTGAGAGTGTGGGTAGGTACAGCGTGAGAGTGTGGGTAGGTACAGCGTGAGAGTGTGGTAGGTGCAGCGTGAGTATATGGGTAGGTACAGCGTGAGAGTGTGGGTAGGTACAGCGAGAGAGTGTGGGTAGGTGCAGCGTGAGAGTGTGGGTAGGTGCAGCGTGAGAGTGTGGGTAGGTACAGCCTGAGAGTGTGGGTAGGTGCAGCGTGAGAGTGTGGGTAGGTACAGCGTGAGAGTGTGGGTAGGTACAGCGTGAGAGTGTGGGTAGGTACAGCGTGAGAGTGTGGGTAGGTGCAGCGTGAGAGTGTGGGTAGGTGCCGCGTGAGTGTGTGGGTAGGTACAGCGTGAGTGTGTGGGTAGGTGCAGCGTGAGAGTATGGGTAGGTGCAGCGTGAGAGTGTGGGTAGGTGCAGCGTGAGTACATGGGTATGCATAGCGTGAATGTGTGGGTAGGTACAACGTGAGTGTGTGGGTTGGTGCAGCGTGAGAGTGTGGCTAGGTACAGCGTGAGAGTGTGAGTAGGTACAGTGTGAGAGTGTGGGTTGGTGCAGCGTGAGAGTATGGGTAGGTACAGCGTGAGTGTGTGGGTTGGTGCAGCGTGAGTGTGTGGGTAGGTACAGCGTGAGAGTGTGGGTAGGTGCAGCGTGAGTGTGTGGCTAGGTACAGCGTGAGTGTGTGGGTAGGTGCAGCGTGAGAGTGTGGGTAGGTGCAGCGTTTGTATGTTTCTGCGCCATATTGGAATAATGAGAAATGTAACATTTTGCTATTCTTATCTTTAGCCCTGGTGTTATATGTTTTGATGTTAGTGTGTTCTTCATGACATTAAAATTTTGGGCTACAGTGCGAACAGATGTGTTCTGATGGCTGTGACATCATATGTACTCTCAAATGTCCGGACAACTGTTTCAACGACACCTGTCAACAGTCGATCGGGAATTTGTACATGCAGGAGAACGTTCTATGGGTCAGACTGCACTCTCGGATCTCCGGACAACTGTTTGACGAACCCTGTGATTCCCACGTTCGGAGGAGTCGACTACAACAAATCCAGGCATATGGACGCTTTAATGTGTTTCTGTGCTAGACATGGTTCATTTGTTAGTGTTTTTTCATGAAGCCATGGCTCATATCTTGCTGTGTTTCTGTCCTAGCCATGGCTCATATCTTGGCTTGTGTGTGCTGACCATGGCTCATATCTTGGCGTGTGTCATGTTAGTCATATCTCATATCTCGGTGTATCCGTGTTAATCATGTCTCATATCTTTATGTGTGTCTGTGTTTAGTCATATCTCATATCTTAATGTATACCAGTGTTAGTCATATGTCATATCTTTGTGTGTGCATGTCTGGGTTAGTGATATCTCATATCTTTGTGTGCATGTTTATCTTAGTCATATCTCATATCTTTGTGTGTACATGTCTGTGTTTGTCACATCTCATATCCTTGTGTGTGCATGGCTATGTTAGTCCCATCTCATATCTTTGTGTGTGCATATCTATGTTAGTCATATCTCTTATCTTTGTGTGTATGTCTATGTTAGGCATGTGTTATATCTTTGTGTGTGCATGTCAATGTCAGTTATATCTCATATCTTTATGTGCATGTTTATGTTAGTCATGTGTCATATATCTTGATGTGTGTCAGTGTTAGTCATGCCTCGTATCGCTGTGTGCATGTCTGTATTAGTCACATCTCATATCTTTGTGTGTGCATGTCTGTTTTAGTCACATCTCACATCTTTGTGTGGAGGCGATGGCGCGCCCCCCCCCCCAGCACCAGAGCTGGAAGTCGTCAGTGACTCACAACTGATGGCTTGCGCCAGGATCGGTGAACCAGAACCATCCAGACCCTGCTACACCTCTTCGTGGTGCCTCTAGAAACAGACTAACCTGTCTAGTCTGGCCAAGCGAGCAGGGATCGAAGTGGGAAGACGAACCCGGTACACAAAAAAGCGTCGGCTGAAATCGGATGTGTTGGGCCGAAAGGCGCAGATATCACAGTGTTACACTGCAAACTGCAACACAACGTAACTACGTCCACTTAACGTCCTTTTAAGGGCGGATGACGAGGAGGAAGTCTACGGTTCGTATCCGTTAGAATACCTCAAATCATCGGACGAACGCACCATCATCATCATCATCATCAACATCTTTGTGTGTGTATGTCTGTGTTAGTCACATCTTTGTGTGTCCGTGTCTGTGTTAGTCACATCTCACATCTTTGTGTGTGCATGTCTGTGTTAGTCACCTCTAGTGACTCAGGCAGATGGTGCACGTAAACCTGGGAGGGCCGACCATCTAAGGGCAGAATTCCCCGACAGAAAAGACAAACTGCTGCCTTGCAGGAAGATTGGGGACAATCAAAGGCTAGGGAAAGCAAACCCGAATAAAATGCTGGCTGAAATCGGATGCACTGGGCCACTGGCGCAGAACACAGTGCAACGTATTAACGGGTGTTCAGTCAGAGTGGATCTGACAGACTCTAATTGTGATGTTCTGTCTGTGGGGGCGATCAACACACTTAGCCTGACAGCTGACTTCATATGAGAGTCTGGAATCCTTACTCTGATTGAGTCCTGAACGCAGAGAGAGAGAGAGAGAGAGAGAGAGAGAGAGAGAGAGAGAGACATGATGACAGAAGTCTGTGATAGAAAAATAGCGAGGAAACTGAATAACGCGAGCGCTGTCTTCTCTGACGTCTTGCTACCAGAATAACTTGCTTTCTCTGAGGTCCGCATGCTGAAACATGGACAGCTGCTGTTTGTCTACCAGTTGGCGAGAGGACCGTCCGTAGCAGTTTAAGTCTCGCCTAGGACGTATGCCCGACTGCTTATGTCGGAGTTGAGGGAGTTCAATGCCATGAGTGGATGTCAACTTAAGCTGTCCCTCTGGTGTCAGTGGACTTGTCTAGGGACTACCCGTCGCACCTGGTAGATGCCGGGGGAGTAATTGCGAGTGTGAACGGGGTAATGACAGAAGGAGTGCCTGGTCCCATTCCTAGATATGGAGCAGCGCTAAAGAGCAGAGATGCGGTGCTGCGACCATGCCCGTGAGGGAGGCGCCACGGTTTCGTAGGAACTAACAAGGTAGCTGGTGCCATCTACGTATCCTCTCGTTGGGGTCGAGTGGCTTTATTGCACTTCTCTTGTGCAAACACTCGAGAACGAGCCACCGTTGGCTGGACTCGATCCCTTTTCATTTTTCAACTTTCCTAACAAAATTAGTTTCAACTAAACGGTTTCAAATAAGAGAAATCATTGTTTCCTTATCCCATAAACCTTTGTTTATCCTCTTTTTTCACTTTTATTGACACAAGTGTCCATGTTCTATTCTTTTCCATTTTTAAAATTAGCAAAATCTTCTCTATTTTCTTGAAACTTTCCCTGCTTCCTTCACCCATTGATTATTAACGGAACTTATCTCCGCTTCATCATGTGACCTTGAAGGAAAAGTTAAATAAATATACTGTGGTTTGTAGTCATCATCTGACCTTCAAGGAAAAGTTAATAAATGTACTGTGGTTTGTAGTCATCATCTGACCTTGAAGGAAAAGTTAAATAAATGTACTGTGGTTTGTAGTCATCATCTGACCTTGAAGGAAAAGTTAAATAAATGTACTGTGGTTTGTAGTCATCATCTGACCTTGAAGGAAAAGTTAAATAAATGTACTGTGGTTTGTAGTCATCATCTGACCTTGAAGGAAAAGTTAAATAAATGTACTGTGGTTTGTAGTCATCATCTGACCTTGAAGGAAAAGTTAAATAAATGTACTGTGGTTTGTAGTCATCATCTGACCTTGAAGGAAAAGTTAAATAAATGTACTGTGGTTTGTAGTCATCATCTGACCTTGAAGGAAAAGTTAAATAAATGTACTGTGGTTTGTAGTCATCATCTGACCTTGAAGGAAAAGTTAAATAAATGTACTGTGGTTTGTAGTCATCATCTGACCTTGAAGGAAAAGTTAAATAAATGTACTGTGGTTTGTAGTCATCATCATCATCGAGTGCCATCTCCGCAATGAAGGTTGGCTACCATAGAGAGCCATTCTGCTCTGTCTCTTGCTTTGATGGTGCAGGTTGTCAATAGGCTGGTTTGTCCATCTTTTGATGTTACCTGTCCATGTTAGTCTTGGTCTGCCTCTGCATCTTTTACCTTGTATTTTCCCCGCCAGGATTACTTTTAGTAGGCTGCTGTGTCTTTTAACATGGCCCAAAAATTGCATTTGTCTTGTTCTAATTGTGTTTAGTAGTTCTCTTTTCATTTTTAGTTGTTTTAAGATTTCATCGTTTGTTTTCTTTTCCTTCCATCCAATTCTACCTATTCTTCTATATATCCACATTTCAAAGGCTTCAATTCTCTGTTCTGTTTTCTTATCTAATGTCCATGTTTCTGCACCATATAGGAATATTGAGAAGATGTAACATTTTGCTGTTGTTAGTTTTAGCCCTGGTGTTATTTGTTTTGAAGTTAGTATGTTCTTGATGACATTCAAATTACTTTTTGCCATTCCTATTCTTTTGTTTATTTCAGTTGTACATTTTCCATCACTGGTTATAGTATGTCCAAGGTAGTTGTAGTTCTGAACTGTCTCCAGGTCTATTCCTTCTAGTTTGATATCCACTTCTGGGTTTTGAGTATTTTTTTTTGTTTATGATCACAGTTTCAGTCTTTTTGATATTCATATATAGTCCATATGTTTTGCTTGTCATGTTTATTTCATTAAGCAATTGTTGTAGGTCTTTAGGAATTTCTGCTAGTAGTACAGTATCATCAACATATCTTAGGTTATTGATTATCTTTCCTTTAATTTGTAGGCCTGACATCTCAGTGATGTTTTTAAAGATTTGCTCAGTGTATAGATTGAATAAGTTTGGTGATGGGATGCATCCCTGTCTTACTCCTCTTTTTATATCAATGGGTGTAGAGTTCTCTTTGTTATATTTTATTATTACCGTTTGCTCCCAGTATAGATTACATATTAGTCGTATGTCCATGTCATCTAGATGTATCTCATTTAGGCATTCTATAAGTTGTTTGTGGTGTACTCTATCAAAAGCTTTGGTGTAGTCTATGAAGCAGGCATATATTGGTTTGTTTACTTCTGTGTACTTTTCGATTAATGTTCTCACGCAGAATATGGTTTCTTTTGTCCCGCTATTTTTCCTAAATCCAAATTGCTGCTCATCTAATTCAGTATTGATTTTTTTTTCTGAATCCTTCCTTGTATAACTTTTAGCAAGATTTTTGTAACATTGCTCATTAGGCTTATTGTTCTAAAGTCACTACATTCAACTGCACCATTCTTTTTAGGCAATGCAATGAAAGTTGATGTTTTTAGTTCATTTGGTATGTACCCTGTGTGGTATATTGACTAGCTAGGACCAGAGGAAATCACGGCCCTACATTAACTAGCTAGGACCAGAGGAAATCTCGGCCCTACATTAACTAGCTAGGACCAGAGGAAATCTCGGCCCTTCATTAACTAACTAGGACCAGAGGAAATCACGGCCCTACATTAACTAGCTAGGACCAGAGGAAATCACAGCCCTACATTAACTAGCTAGGACCAGAGGAAATCACGGCCCTACATTAACTAGCTAGGACCAGAGGAAATCACGGCCCTACATTAACTAGCTAGGACCAGAGGAAATCTCGGCCCTTCATTAACTAACTAGGACCAGAGGAAATCACGGCCCTACATTAACTAACTAGGACCAGAGGAAATCTCGGCCCTTCATTAACTAACAAGGACCAGGGGAAATCACGGCCCTACATTAACTAACTAGGACCAGAGGGAATCATGGCCCTACATTAACTAGCTAGGACCAGAGGAAATCACGGCCCTACATTAACTAGCTAGGACCAGAGGAAATCACGGCCCTACATTAACTAGCTAGGACCAGAGGAAATCACGGCCCTACATTAACTAACTAGGACCAGAGGAAATCACGGCCCTTCATTAACTAACTAGGACCAGAGGAAATCACGGCCCTACATTAACTAACTAGGACCAGAGGGAATCACGGCCCAACATTAACTAACTAGGACCAGAGGGAATCATGGCCCTTCATTAACTAACTAGGACCAGAGGAAATCACGGCCCTACATTAACTAACTAGGACCAGAGGGAATCACGGCCCAACATTAACTAACTAGGACCAGAGGGAATCATGGCCCTACATTAACTAACTAGGACCAGAGGGAATCACGGCCCAACATTAACTAACTAGGACCAGAGGGAATCATGGCCCTACATTAACTAACTAGGACCAGAGGGAATCACGGCCCAACATTAACTAACTAGGACCAGAGGGAATCATGGCCCTACATTAACTAACTAGGACCAGAGGGAATCACGGCCCAACATTAACTAACTAGGACCAGAGGAATCATGGCCCTACATTAACTAACTAGGACCAGAGGGAATCACGGCCCAACATTAACTAACTCGGACCAGAGGGAATCATGGCCCTACATTAACTAACTAGGACCAGAGGAATCACGGCCCAACATTAACTAACTAGGTCCAGAGGAAATCACGGCCCAACATTAACTAACTAGGACCAGAGGGAATCACGGCCCAACATTAACTAACTAGGACCAGAGGAAATCACGGCCCTACATTAACTAACTAGGTCCAGAGGAAATCACGGCCCTACATTAACTAACAAGAACCAGAGGAAATCACGGCCCTACATTGACTAACAAGAACCAGAGGAAATCTCGGCCCAACATTAACTAACTAGGACCAGAGGGAATCACAGCCCTACATTAACTAACTAGGACCAGAGGGAATCACGGCCCTTCATTAACTAACTAGGACCAGAGGAAATCATGGCCCTACATTAACTAACTAGGACCAGAGGGAATCACGGCCCAACATTAACTAACTAGGTCCAGAGGAAATCACGGCCCAACATTAACTAACTAGGTCCAGAGGAAATCACGGCCCTACATTAACTAACTAGGACCAGAGGAAATCACGGCCCTACATTAACTAACTAGGTCCAGAGGAAATCACGGCCCTACATTAACTAACTAGGTCCAGAGGAAATCACGGCCCTACATTGACTAACAAGAACCAGAGGAAATCACGGCCCAACATTAACTAACTAGGTCCAGAGGAAATCACGGCCCTACATTAACTAACTAGGACCAGAGGAAATCACGGCCCAACATTAACTAACTAGGACCAGAGGGAATCACGGCCCAACATTAACTAACTAGGACCAGAGGAAATCACGGCCCTACATTAACTAACTAGGACCAGAGGAAATCACGGCCCAACATTAACTAACAAGAACCAGAGGGAATCACAGCCCTAAATTAACTAACTAGGACCAGAGGGAATCACGGCCCAACATTAACTAACTAGGACCAGAGGGAATCATGGCCCTACATTAACTAACTAGGACCAGAGGGAATCACGGCCCAACATTAACTAACTAGGTCCAGAGGAAATCACGGCCCTACATTAACTAACTAGGTCCAGAGGAAATCACGGCCCTACATTGACTAACAAGAACCAGAGGAAATCACGGCCCAACATTAACTAACTAGGTCCAGAGGAAATCACGGCCCAACATTAACTAACTAGGACCAGAGGAAATCACGGCCCTACATTAACTAACTAGGACCAGAGGAAATCACGGCCCTACATTAACTAACAAGAACCAGAGGAAATCTCGGTCTTTCATTAACTAACAAGAACCAGAGGGAATCTCGGTCTTTCATTGACTAACAAGAACCAGAGGAAATCTCGGTCTTTCATTAACTAACAAGAACCAGAGGGAATCTCGGTCTTTCATTGACTAACAAGAACCAGAGGAAATCTCGATCTTTCATTAACTAACAAGAACGAGAGGGAATCTCGGTCTTTCATTAACTAACAAGAACCAGAGGGAATCTCGGTCTTTCATTGACTAACAAGAACCAGAGGAAATCTCGGTCTTTCATTAACTAACAAGAACCAGAGGGAATCTCGGTCTTTCATTGACTAACAAGAACCAGAGGAAATCTCGGTCTTTCATTAACTAACAAGAACCAGAGGGAATCTCGGTCTTTCATTAACTAACAAGAACCAGAGTGAATCTCGGTCTTTCATTGACTAACAAGAACCAGAGGGAATCTCGGTCTTTCATTGACTAACAAGAACCAGAGGAAATCTCGGTCTTTCATTGACTAACAAGAACCAGAGGAAATCTCGGTCTTTAATTGACTAACAAGAACCAGAGGGAATCTCGGTCTTTCATTAACTAACAAGAACCAGAGAGAATCTCGGTCTTTCATTAACTAACAAGAACCAGAGGGAATCTCGGTCTTTCATTGACTAACAAGAACCAGAGGGAATCTCGGTCTTTCATTAACTAACAAGAACCAGAGGAAATCTCGGTCTTTCATTGACTAACAAGAACCAGAGGGAATCTCGGTCTTTCATTAACTAACAAGAACCAGAGGAAATCTCGGTCTTTCATTGACTAACAAGAACCAGAGGAAATCTCGGTCTTTCATTGACTAACAAGAACCAGAGGGAATCTCGGTCTTTCATTGACTAACAAGAACCAGAGGAAATCTCGGTCTTTCATTAACTAACAAGAACCAGAGGGAATCTCGGTCTTTCATTAACTAACAAGAACCAGAGGAAATCTCGGTCTTTCATTGACTAACAAGAACCAGAGGAAATCTCGGTCTTTCATTGACTAACAAGAACCAGAGGGAATCTCGGTCTTTCATTGACTAACAAGAACCAGAGGAAATCTCGGTCTTTCATTGACTAACAAGAACCAGAGGGAATCTCGGTCTTTCATTGACTAACAAGAACCAGAGAGAATCTCGGTCTTTCATTGACTAACAAGAACCAGAGGGAATCTCGGTCTTTCATTAACTAACAAGAACCAGAGGGAATCTCGGTCTTTCATTGACTAACAAGAACCAGAGGGAATCTCGGTCTTTCATTGACTAACAAGAACCAGAGAGAATCTCGGTCTTTCATTGACTAACAAGAACCAGAGGGAATCTCGGTCTTTCATTGACTAACAAGAACCAGAGGAAATCTCGGTCTTTCATTAACTAACAAGAACCAGAGGAAATCTCGGCCCTTCATTAACTAACTAGGACCAGAGGAAATCACGGCCCTACATTAACTAGCTAGGACCAGAGGAAATCACGGCCCTACATTAACTAGCTAGGACCAGAGGAAATCACGGCCCTTCATTAACTAACTAGGACCAGAGGAAATCACGGCCCTACATTAACTAACTAGGACCAGAGGGAATCATGGCCCTACATTAACTAGCTAGGACCAGAGGAAATCACGGCCCTACATTAACTAGCTAGGACCAGAGGAAATCACGGCCCTACATTAACTAGCTAGGACCAGAGGAAATCACGGCCCTACATTAACTAGCTAGGACCAGAGGAAATCTCGGCCCTTCATTAACTAACTAGGACCAGAGGAAATCACGGCCCTACATTAACTAGCTAGGACCAGAGGAAATCACGGCCCTACATTAACTAACTAGGACCAGAGGAAATCACGGCCCTTCATTAACTACCTAGGACCAGAGGAAATCTCGGCCCTACATTAACTAACTAGGACCAGAGGGAATCACGGCCCAACATTAACTAACTAGGACCAGAGGGAATCATGGCCCTACATTAACTAACTAGGACCAGAGGGAATCAAGGCCCAACATTAACTAACTAGGACCAGAGGGAATCATGGCCCTACATTAACTAACTAGGACCAGAGGAAATCACGGCCCAACATTAACTAACTAGGACCAGAGGGAATCATGGCCCTACATTAACTAACTAGGACCAGAGGGAATCACGGCCCAACATTAACTAACTAGGACCAGAGGGAATCATGGCCCTACATTAACTAACTAGGACCAGAGGGAATCACGGCCCAACATTAACTAACTAGGACCAGAGGGAATCACTGCCCAACATTAACTAACTAGGACCAGAGGGAATCACGGCCCAACATTAACTAACTAGGACCAGAGGGAATCATGGCCCTACATTAACTAACTAGGACCAGAGGGAATCACGGCCCAACATTAACTAACTAGGACCAGAGGGAATCATGGCCCTACATTAACTAACTAGGACCAGAGGGAATCACGGCCCAACATTAACTAACTAGGTCCAGAGGAAATCACGGCCCAACATTAACTAACTAGGACCAGAGGGAATCACGGCCCAACATTAACTAACTAGGACCAGAGGGAATCACGGCCCTTCATTAACTAACTAGGTCCAGAGGAAATCACGGCCCTACATTAACTAACTAGGACCAGAGGGAATCACGGCCCAACATTAACTAGCAAGAACCAGAGCAAATCACGGCCCAACATTAACTAACTAGGTCCAGAGGAAATCACGGCCCTACATTAACTAACTAGGACCAGAGGAAATCACGGCCCAACATTAACTAACTAGGACCAGAGGGAATCACGGCCCAACATTAACTAACTAGGACCAGAGGAAATCACGGCCCTACATTAACTAACTAGGACCAGAGGAAATCACGGCCCTACATTAACTAACAAGAACCAGAGGGAATCACAGCCCTAAATTAACTAACTAGGACCAGAGGGAATCACGGCCCAACATTAACTAACTAGGACCAGAGGGAATCATGGCCCTACATTAACTTACTAGGACCAGAGGAAATCACGGCCCTACATTAACTAACTAGGTCCAGAGGAAATCACGGCCCTACATTAACTAACTAGGACCAGAGGAAATCACGGCCCTACATTAACTAACTAGGTCCAGAGGAAATCACGGCCCTACATTAACTAGCTAGGACCAGAGGAAATCACAGCCCTACATTAACTAGCTAGGACCAGAGGAAATCACGGCCCTACATTAACTAGCTAGGACCAGAGGAAATCACGGCCCTACATTAACTAGCTAGGACCAGAGGAAATCTCGGCCCTTCATTAACTAACTAGGACCAGAGGAAATCACGGCCCTACATTAACTAACTAGGACCAGAGGAAATCTCGGCCCTTCATTAACTAACAAGGACCAGAGGAAATCACGGCCCTACATTAACTAACTAGGACCAGAGGGAATCATGGCCCTACATTAACTAGCTAGGACCAGAGGAAATCACGGCCCTACATTAACTAGCTAGGACCAGAGGAAATCACGGCCCTACATTAACTAGCTAGGACCAGAGGAAATCACGGCCCTACATTAACTAACTAGGACCAGAGGAAATCACGGCCCTTCATTAACTAACTAGGACCAGAGGAAATCACGGCCCTACATTAACTAACTAGGACCAGAGGGAATCACGGCCCAACATTAACTAACTAGGACCAGAGGGAATCATGGCCCTTCATTAACTAACTAGGACCAGAGGAAATCACGGCCCTACATTAACTAACTAGGACCAGAGGGAATCACGGCCCAACATTAACTAACTAGGACCAGAGGGAATCATGGCCCTACATTAACTAACTAGGACCAGAGGGAATCACGGCCCAACATTAACTAACTAGGACCAGAGGGAATCATGGCCCTACATTAACTAACTAGGACCAGAGGGAATCACGGCCCAACATTAACTAACTAGGACCAGAGGGAATCATGGCCCTACATTAACTAACTAGGACCAGAGGGAATCACGGCCCAACATTAACTAACTAGGACCAGAGGGAATCATGGCCCTACATTAACTAACTAGGACCAGAGGGAATCACGGCCCAACATTAACTAACTCGGACCAGAGGGAATCATGGCCCTACATTAACTAACTAGGACCAGAGGGAATCACGGCCCAACATTAACTAACTAGGTCCAGAGGAAATCACGGCCCAACATTAACTAACTAGGACCAGAGGGAATCACGGCCCAACATTAACTAACTAGGACCAGAGGAAATCACGGCCCTACATTAACTAACTAGGTCCAGAGGAAATCACGGCCCTACATTAACTAACAAGAACCAGAGGAAATCACGGCCCTAAATTGACTGACAAGAACCAGAGGAAATCTCGGCCCAACATTAACTAACTAGGACCAGAGGGAATCACAGCCCTACATTAACTAACTAGGACCAGAGGAATCACGGCCCTTCATTAACTAACTAGGACCAGAGGCAATCATGGCCCTACATTAACTAACTAGGACCAGAGGGAATCACGGCCCAACATTAACTAACTAGGTCCAGAGGAAATCACGGCCCAACATTAACTAACTAGGTCCAGAGGAAATCACGGCCCTACATTAACTAACTAGGACCAGAGGAAATCACGGCCCTACATTAACTAACTAGGTCCAGAGGAAATCACGGCCCTACATTAACTAACTAGGTCCAGAGGAAATCACGGCCCTACATTGACTAACAAGAACCAGAGGAAATCACGGCCCAACATTAACTAACTAGGTCCAGAGGAAATCACGGCCCTACATTAACTAACTAGGACCAGAGGAAATCACGGCCCAACATTAACTAACTAGGACCAGAGGGAATCACGGCCCAACATTAACTAACTAGGACCAGAGGAAATCACGGCCCTACATTAACTAACTAGGACCAGAGGAAATCACGGCCCAACATTAACTAACAAGAACCAGAGGGAATCACAGCCCTAAATTAACTAACTAGGACCAGAGGGAATCACGGCCCAACATTAACTAACTAGGACCAGAGGGAATCATGGCCCTACATTAACTAACTAGGACCAGAGGGAATCACGGCCCAACATTAACTAACTAGGTCCAGAGGAAATCACGGCCCTACATTAACTAACTAGGTCCAGAGGAAATCACGGCCCTACATTGACTAACAAGAACCAGAGGAAATCACGGCCCAACATTAACTAACTAGGTCCAGAGGAAATCACGGCCCAACATTAACTAACTAGGACCAGAGGAAATCACGGCCCTACATTAACTAACTAGGACCAGAGGAAATCACGGCCCTACATTAACTAACAAGAACCAGAGGAAATCTCGGTCTTTCATTAACTAACAAGAACCAGAGGGAATCTCGGTCTTTCATTGACTAACAAGAACCAGAGGAAATCTCGGTCTTTCATTAACTAACAAGAACCAGAGGGAATCTCGGTCTTTCATTGACTAACAAGAACCAGAGGAAATCTCGATCTTTCATTAACTAACAAGAACGAGAGGGAATCTCGGTCTTTCATTAACTAACAAGAACCAGAGGGAATCTCGGTCTTTCATTGACTAACAAGAACCAGAGGAAATCTCGGTCTTTCATTAACTAACAAGAACCAGAGGGAATCTCGGTCTTTCATTGACTAACAAGAACCAGAGGAAATCTCGGTCTTTCATTAACTAACAAGAACCAGAGGGAATCTCGGTCTTTCATTAACTAACAAGAACCAGAGTGAATCTCGGTCTTTCATTGACTAACAAGAACCAGAGGGAATCTCGGTCTTTCATTGACTAACAAGAACCAGAGGAAATCTCGGTCTTTCATTGACTAACAAGAACCAGAGGAAATCTCGGTCTTTAATTGACTAACAAGAACCAGAGGGAATCTCGGTCTTTCATTAACTAACAAGAACCAGAGAGAATCTCGGTCTTCATTAACTAACAAGAACCAGAGGGAATCTCGGTCTTTCATTGACTAACAAGAACCAGAGGGAATCTCGGTCTTTCATTAACTAACAAGAACCAGAGGAAATCTCGGTCTTTCATTGACTAACAAGAACCAGAGGGAATCTCGGTCTTTCATTAACTAACTGGAACCAGAGGAAATCTCGGTCTTTCATTGACTAACAAGAACCAGAGGAAATCTCGGTCTTTCATTGACTAACAAGAACCAGAGGGAATCTCGGTCTTTCATTGACTAACAAGAACCAGAGGAAATCTCGGTCTTTCATTGACTAACAAGAACAAGAGGAAATCTCGGTCTTTCATTAACTAACAAGAACCAGAGGGAATCTCGGTCTTTCATTAACTAACAAGAACCAGAGAAATCTCGGTCTTTCATTGACTAACAAGAACCAGAGGAAATCTCGGTCTTTCATTGACTAACAAGAACCAGAGGGAATCTCGGTCTTTCATTGACTAACAAGAACCAGAGGAAATCTCGGTCTTTCATTGACTAACAAGAACCAGAGGGAATCTCGGTCTTTCATTGACTAACAAGAACCAGAGAGAATCTCGGTCTTTCATTGACTAACAAGAACCAGAGGGAATCTCGGTCTTTCATTAACTAACAAGAACCAGAGGGAATCTCGGTCTTTCATTGACTAACAAGAACCAGAGGGAATCTCGGTCTTTCATTGACTAACAAGAACCAGAGAGAATCTCGGTCTTTCATTGACTAACAAGAACCAGAGGGAATCTCGGTCTTTCATTGACTAACAAGAACCAGAGGAAATCTCGGTCTTTCATTAACTAACAAGAACCAGAGGAAATCTCGGCCCTTCATTAACTAACTAGGACCAGAGGAAATCACGGCCCTACATTAACTAGCTAGGACCAGAGGAAATCACGGCCCTACATTAACTAGCTAGGACCAGAGGAAATCACGGCCCTACATTAACTAGCAAGGACCAGAGGAAATCACGGCCCTACATTAACTAGCTAGGACCAGAGGAAATCTCGGCCCTTCATTAACTAACTAGGACCAGAGGAAATCACGGCCCTACATTAACTAACTAGGACCAGAGGAAATCTCGGCCCTTCATTAACTAACTAGGACCAGAGGAAATCACGGCCCTACATTAACTAACTAGGACCAGAGGGAATCATGGCCCTACATTAACTAGCTAGGACCAGAGGAAATCACGGCCCTACATTAACTAGCTAGGACCAGAGGAAATCACGGCCCTACATTAACTAGCTAGGACCAGAGGAAATCACGGCCCTACATTAACTAGCTAGGACCAGAGGAAATCTCGGCCCTTCATTAACTAACTAGGACCAGAGGAAATCACGGCCCTACATTAACTAGCTAGGACCAGAGGAAATCACGGCCCTACATTAACTAACTAGGACCAGAGGAAATCACGGCCCTTCATTAACTAACTAGGACCAGAGGAAATCACGGCCCTACATTAACTAACTAGGACCAGAGGGAATCACGGCCAACATTAACTAACTAGGACCAGAGGAATCATGGCCCTACATTAACTAACTAGGACCAGAGGGAATCACGGCCCAACATTAACTAACTAGGACCAGAGGGAATCATGGCCCTACATTAACTAACTAGGACCAGAGGAAATCACGGCCCAACATTAACTAACTAGGACCAGAGGGAATCATGGCCCTACATTAACTAACTAGGACCAGAGGGAATCACGGCCCAACATTAACTAACTAGGACCAGAGGGAATCATGGCCCTACATTAACTAACTAGGACCAGAGGGAATCACGGCCAACATTAACTAACTAGGACCAGAGGGAATCACTGCCCAACATTAACTAACTAGGACCAGAGGGAATCACGGCCCAACATTAACTAACTAGGACCAGAGGGAATCATGGCCCTACATTAACTAACTAGGACCAGAGGAATCACGGCCCAACATTAACTAACTAGGACCAGAGGGAATCATGGCCCTACATTAACTAACTAGGACCAGAGGGAATCACGGCCCAACATTAACTAACTAGGTCCAGAGGAAATCACGGCCCAACATTAACTAACTAGGACCAGAGGGAATCACGGCCCAACATTAACTAACTAGGACCAGAGGGAATCACGGCCCTTCATTAACTAACTAGGTCCAGAGGAAATCACGGCCCTACATTAACTAACTAGGACCAGAGGGAATCACGGCCCAACATTAACTAGCAAGAACCAGAGGAAATCACGGCCCAACATTAACTAATTAGGTCCAGAGGAAATCACGGCCCTACATTAACTAACTAGGACCAGAGGAAATCACGGCCCAACATTAACTAACTAGGACCAGAGGGAATCACGGCCCAACATTAACTAACTAGGACCAGAGGAAATCACGGCCCTACATTAACTAACTAGGACCAGAGGAAATCACGGCCCTACATTAACTAACAAGAACCAGAGGGAATCACAGCCCTAAATTAACTAACTAGGACCAGAGGGAATCACGGCCCAACATTAACTAACTAGGACCAGAGGGAATCATGGCCCTACATTAACTTACTAGGACCAGAGGGAATCACGGCCCAACATTAACTAACTAGGTCCAGAGGAAATCACGGCCCAACATTAACTAACTAGGTCCAGAGGAAATCACGGCCCTACATTAACTAACTAGGACCAGAGGAAATCACGGCCCTACATTAACTAACTAGGTCCAGAGGAAATCACGGCCCTACATTAACTATCTAGGTCCAGAGGAAATCACGGCCCTACATTGACTAACAAGAACCAGAGGAAATCACGGCCCAACATTAACTAACTAGGTCCAGAGGGAATCACAGCCCTACATTAACTAACTAGGACCAGAGGGAATCACGGCCCAACATTAACTAACTAGGACCAGAGGAAATCACGGCCCTACATTAACTAACTAGGACCAGAGGAAATCACGGCCCAACATTAACTAACTAGGACCAGAGGGAATCACGGCCCAACATTAACTAACTAGGACCAGAGGAAATCACGGCCCTACATTAACTAACTAGGACCAGAGGAAATCACGGCCCTACATTAACTAACAAGAACCAGAGGAAATCTCGGTCTTTCATTAACTAACAAGAACCAGAGGGAATCTCGGTCTTTCATTGACTAACAAGAACCAGAGGAAATCTCGGTCTTTCATTAACTAACAAGAACCAGAGGGAATCTCGGTCTTTCATTGACTAACAAGAACCAGAGGAAATCTCGATCTTTCATTAACTAACAAGAACGAGAGGGAATCTCGGTCTTTCATTAACTAACAAGAACCAGAGGGAATCTCGGTCTTTCATTGACTAACAAGAACCAGAGGAAATCACGGCCCAACATTAACTAACTAGGTCCAGAGGAAATCACGGCCCAACATTAACTAACTAGGACCAGAGGAAATCACGGCCCTACATTAACTAACTAGGACCAGAGGAAATCACGGCCCTACATTAACTAACAAGAACCAGAGGAAATCTCGGTCTTTCATTGACTAACAAGAACCAGAGGGAATCTCGGTCTTTCATTGACTAACAAGAACCAGAGGAAATCTCAGTCTTTCATTGACTAACAAGAACCAGAGGAAATCTCGGTCTTTCATTGACTAACAAGAACAAGAGGAAATCTCGGTCTTTCATTAACTAACAAGTACCAGAGAGAATCTCGGTCTTTCATTAACTAACAAGAACCAGAGGGAATCTCGGTCTTTCATTGACTAACAAGAACCAGAGGGAATCTCGGTCTTTCATTAACTAACAAGAACCAGAGGAAATCTCGGTCTTTCATTGACTAACAAGAACCAGAGGGAATCTCGGTCTTTCATTAACTAACAAGAACCAGAGGAAATCTCGGTCTTTCATTGACTAACAAGAACCAGAGGAAATCTCGGTCTTTCATTGACTAACAAGAACCAGAGGGAATCTCGGTCTTTCATTGACTAACAAGAACCAGAGGAAATCTCGGTCTTTCATTGACTAACAAGAACAAGAGGAAATCTCGGTCTTTCATTAACTAACAAGAACCAGAGGGAATCTCGGTCTTTCATTAACTAACAAGAACCAGAGGAAATCTCGGTCTTTCATTGACTAACAAGAACCAGAGGAAATCTCGGTCTTTCATTGACTAACAAGAACCAGAGGGAATCTCGGTCTTTCATTGACTAACAAGAACCAGAGGAAATCTCGGTCTTTCATTGACTAACAAGAACCAGAGGGAATCTCGGTCTTTCATTGACTAACAAGAACCAGAGAGAATCTCGGTCTTTCATTGACTAACAAGAACCAGAGGGAATCTCGGTCTTTCATTAACTAACAAGAACCAGAGGGAATCTCGGTCTTTCATTGACTAACAAGAACCAGAGGGAATCTCGGTCTTTCATTGACTAACAAGAACCAGAGAGAATCTCGGTCTTTCATTGACTAACAAGAACCAGAGGGAATCTCGGTCTTTCATTGACTAACAAGAACCAGAGGAAATCTCGGTCTTTCATTAACTAACAAGAACCAGAGG
The DNA here is from genome assembly GCA_032433765.1 of Megaustenia siamemsis. Taxonomy (NCBI): domain Eukaryota; kingdom Metazoa; phylum Mollusca; class Gastropoda; order Stylommatophora; family Ariophantidae; genus Megaustenia; species Megaustenia siamemsis. Next base: position 98,731,064 of record JAVIAB010000047.1, on the reverse strand, counting down.
GAATCTCGGTCTTTCATTGACTAACAAGAACCAGAGGGAATCTCGGTCTTTCATTGACTAACAAGAACCAGAGGAAATCTCGGTCTTTCATTAACTAACAAGAACCAGAGGGAATCTCGGTCTTTCATTGACTAACAAGAACCAGAGGAAATCTCGGTCTTTCATTGACTAACAAGAACCAGAGGGAATCACGGCCCTACATTAACTAACTAGGACAAGAGAGAATCTCGGTCTTTCATTGACTAACAAGAACCAGAGGGAATCACGGCCCTACATTAACTAACTAGGACCAGAAAGAATCGAGAGCAACAGGAGGACGAACGGACAAACTATAGGAATACCTAATGACGAAGCACACATATTTATCTCCAGCAATTTCCTAGTTTAGGGACATAAATTAAGGTGATCTCTCCTTAGTTTGCTTTCACAACAAAACTATAGTGGTTCTCACATGCTAACAATTATTTACATATTCATCAGTAACGCAGTTTATGTTATGATTTGGGTTAAGGTTAGGGTTTATGTTTGGGTTATGGTTAGGGTTTGGGCTAGGGTTATGGTAATGGTTTGGGTTATGGTTAGGGAACAGCTATTGGGCAATGGGCACACAGTCTCCTCTACCACTAGAACAGCTATTGGGCATATGGGCACACAGGCTCGTCTACCACTAGAACAGCTATTGGGAATATGGGCACACAGGCTCGTCTACCACTAGAACAGCTATTGGGCATATGGGCACACTGGCTCGCCTACCACTAGAACAGCTATTGGGCATATGGGCACACAGGCTCCTCTACCACTAGAACAGCTATTGAGCATATGGGCACACAGGCTCCCCTACCACTAGAACAGCTATTGGGCATATGGGCACACAGGCTCGTCTACCACTAGAACAGCTCTTAGGGATATGGGCACACAGGCTCGTCTACCACTAGAACAGCTCTTATGGATATGGGCACACAGGCTCGTCTACTACTAGAACAGCTATTGGGCATATGGGCACATAGGCTCGGCTACCACTAGAACAGCTCTTATGGATATGGGCACATAGGCTCGTCTACCACTAGAACAGCTCTTAGGGATATGGGCACACAGGCTCGTCTACCACTAGAACAGCTCTTCTGGATATGGGCACATAGGCTCCTCTACCACTAGAACAGCTCTTAGGGATATGGGCACACAGGCTCCTCTACCACTAGAACAGCTCTTAGGGATATGGGCACACAGGCTCCTCTACCACTAGAACAGCTCTTAGGGATATGGGCACACAGGCTCCTCTACCACTAGAACAGCTCTTAGGGATATGGGCACACAGGCTCCTCTACCACTAGAACAGCTCTTAGGGATATGGGCACACAGGCTCCTCTACCACTTGGTGGTGGAGACACATCAGATCAGTAAATTTGTAAAGATGCTCTACTGTTAAAGTTGTAATACATGAACCTCATGTTCTAGTAGAACATCTGTTGGGTTATAATGCTGCATGGTGTCAGAGTGTCAGAGTGTCAGAGTGTCAGAGTGTCAGAGTGTCGTTAATAACAACACAACTTTAATGACATATCATACTTTGTTCAGCATGTTCCTATGATGTCGTCAAAAAGTGTCTGCCAGAGAGCCATTGCTTATTTATATCAATCAAACCTTTCTGTCTTCGATGAGGTCGAGAACTCATGTTTCTAGCCGCCTTCTTCTTTCTCATCTTCCTCTTCTTCTACTTTTTATTTCCTTCTTCGTTTATCTTTCAGCGTCGAGAGGAGATACGATACGATTTTGTGCTCCTCTGTTGGCCTCTCCTGCTGTTATGTTTCCCAGTGTTTATAATATTCCATCAATCCATCTTTTGCTCTTCTGTTGATCTCTCCTGCTGTTATGTTTCCCAGTGTTTATAATATTCCATCAATCCATCTTTTGCTCTTCTGTTGATCTCTCCTGCTGTTATGTTTCCCAGTGTTTATAATATTCCATCAATCCATCTTTTGCTCTTCTGTTGGCCTCTCCTGCTGTTATGTTTCCCAGTGTTTATAATATTCCATCAATCCATCTTTTGCTCTTCTGTTGGTCTCTCCTGCTGTTATGTTTCCTAGTGTTTCTAATATTCCATCAATCCATCTTTTGCTCTTCTGTTTATTCAAGTGGTTGACCTTTGAGTCTGGTGTTCTCAGAGCGTTTATTGAAGGCTCGTTGTGTTCTTGCTGTCCTATCTTCAGCTGCCAAACCGTTTTATTGTTTCTTTATGCTCTCTACGGCGGCAGTTGGCAGCCGGAGTGAACGGGAAATTATCTAAACATGTAGATAAGATTGACCAATAATGTTGACCAATAAGATTGACCAATAAGGTTGACCAATAAGATTGACCAATAAGGTTGACCAATAAGATTGACCAATAATGTTGACCAATAAGATTGACCAATAAGGTTGACCAATAAGATTGACCAATAATGTTGACCAATAAGATTGACCAATAATGTTGACCAATAAGATTGACCAATAATGTTGACCAATAAGATTGACCAATAAGGTTGACCAATAAGATTGACCAATAATGTTGACCAATAAGATTGACCAATAAGGTTGACCAATAAGATTGACCAATAATGTTGACCAATAAGATTGACCAATAATGTTGACCAATAAGATTGACCAATAAGACTACTCACCATCAGGTTTTATCCATGAGTATGGGCTTAAGAGAAAGAAATCTACAAAAACAGATATAATTGTAGTTGTCACACCGGTATGAGCCCTCTAGCTCGCAGCTTTGTGCTGTAACCTTTTGAAAAAATATGAATTGGAGCCAACGGACATTTTTAGCTTGACAGTTCACAGACAGTTCTAACTTGACAGTTCACAGATAGTTCTAGCTTGACAGTTCACAGACAGTTCTAGCTTGACAGTTCTAGCTTGACAGTTCACAGACAGTTCTAGCTTGACAGTTCATAGACAGTTCTAGCTTAACAGTTCACAGACAGTTCTAGCTTGACAGTTCACAGACAGTTCTAGCTTGACAGTTCACAGACAGTTCTAGCTTGACAGTTCACAGACAGTTCTAGCTTGACAGTTCACAGACAGTTCTAGCTTGACAGTTCACAGACAGTTTAAAAGTTCAGAGCTGAAGGAGTTTAGGAGCGCAACAAAACAATTCTTTGATATTCTTATTGTTTGTTCTAATAACTGACAAATCTGCCTGTCAACTTGTGTTACTACCTGCCCATATGATGACCTTATCTTGATCTGTGTATGCACACATATATATGAATGTATGTTCGATTAATATGATTGATTACGGCTTCTTGCTGGTCGCTGTGACTGTGCCTCGTGTAACGAAAGGTTGCACCACACTGGTCTATATTTTGGTAGAGGTTGTTGTTGTTAATGAGACGATAATAAACAAGCAAAGGTGTTCTATAAGGAGCATTCGAGAGACGTGTACAAGACACATGAACACACGTACAGAATCACACAGGAACACACGTACTGAATCACACAGGAACACATGTACTGAATGACACAGGAACACACGTACTGAATCACACAGGAACACATGTACTGAATCACACAGGAACACATGTACTGAATGACACAGGAACACACGTACTGAATCACACAGGAACACACGTACTGAATCACACAGGAACACATGTACTGAATCACACAGGAACACATGTACTGAATGACACAGGAACACACGTACTGAATCACACAGGAACACATGTACTGAATGACACAGGAACACACGTACTGAATCACACAGGAACACACGTACTGAATGACACAGGAACACACGTACAGAATCACACAGGAACACACGTACTGAATCACACAGGAACACACGTACAGAATCACACAGGAACACACGTACTGAATGACACAGGAACACACGTACTGAATCACACAGGAACACACGCACTGAATGACACAGGAACACATGTACAGAATCACACAGGAACACACGTACTGAATGACACAGGAACACACGTACAGAATCACACAGGAACACACGTACTGAATCACACAGGAACACACGTACTGAATCACACAGGAACACACGTACTGAATGACACAGGAACACACGTACAGAATCACACAGGAACACACGTACTGAATCACACAGGAACACACGTACTGAATCACACAGGAACACACGTACAGAATCACACAGGAACACACGTACTGAATCACACAGGAACACATGTACTGAATCACACAGGAACACACGTACTGAATGACACAGGAACACACGTACAGAATCACACAGGAACACACGTACTGAATCACACAGGAACACACGTACTGAATCACACAGGAACACACGTACAGAATCACACAGGAACACACGTACTGAATCACACAGGAACACACGTACTGAATGACACAGGAACACACGTACAGAATCACACAGGAACACACGTACTGAATCACACAGGAACACACGTACTGAATCACACATGAACACACGTACTGAATGACACAGGAACACATGTACTGAATCACACAGGAACACACGTACTGAATCACACAGGAACACACGTATTGAATGACACAGGAACTCACGTACTGAATCACACAGGAACACACGTACTGAATCACACATGAACACACGTACTGAATGACACAGGAACACATGTACTGAATCACACAGGAACACACGTACTGAATCACACAGGAACACACGTACTGAATCACACAGGAACACACGTACTGAATGACACAGGAACACACGTACTGAATCACACAGGAACACACGTACTGAATGACACAGTAACACACGTATTCAATGACACAGGAACACATGTACTGAATGACACAGGAACACACGTATTGAATGACACAGGAACACACGTACTGAATGACACAGGAACACACGTACTGAATGACACAGGAACACACGTACTGAATGACACAGGAACACATGTACTGAATCACACAGGAACACACGTACTGAATCACACAGGAACACACGTACTGAATCACACAGGAACACACGTACTGAATGACACAGGAACACACGTACTGAATCACACAGGAACACACGTACTGAATGACACAGTAACACACGTATTCAATGACACAGGAACACATGTACTGAATGACACAGGAACACACGTATTGAATGACACAGGAACACACGTACTGAATGACACAGGAACACACGTACTGAATGACACAGGAACACACGTACTGAATGACACAGGAACACATGTACTGAATCACACAGGAACACACGTACTGAATCACACAGGAACACATGTACTGAATCACACAGGAACACACGTACTGAATGACACAGGAACACACGTACTGAATCACACAGGAACACACGTACTGAATGACACAGGAACACACGTATTGAATGACAAAGGAACACACGTACTGAATCACACAGGAACACACGTACTGAATGACACAGGAACACACGTACTGAATCACACAGGAGCACACGTACTGAATGACACAGGAACACACGTATTGAATGACACAGGAACACATGTACTGAATCACACAGGAACACACGTATTGAATGACACAGGAACACACGTACTGAATGACACAGGAACACACGTACTGAATGACACAGGAACACACGTACTGAATGACACAGGAACACATGTACTGAATGACACAGGAACACATGTACTGAATGACACAGGAACACACGTATTGAATGACACAGGAACACACGTATTGAATTACGCAGGAACACACGTACTGAATGACACAGGAACACACGTATTGAATGACACAGGTGAATATCCACAAGCAAGTAACACAGAAGACAGTAGGCAGCCCAAGCCAGGATTACATCCGCGATCTGTGACTCCGCAACCTTGCCACTAGAGAACAACAGTGTACATTAGCAGCACTGTCGATTTGAATCGGTCAAAGGTAGTCACATAAGTAGGCAGTAGATAGGACAGAAATTATACAGGTAGGTACTGGAAGAGAGAGAAATCATACATGTAGGAAGTGGAAGAGAGAGAAATCATACAGGAAGGAAGTGGAAGAGAGAGAAATCATACAGGAAGGAAGTGGATGAGAGAGAAATCATACAGGTAGGAAGTGGGTGAGAGAGAAATCATACAGGTAGGAAGTGGGTGAGAGAGAAATCATTCATGTAGAAAGTGGATTAGAGAGAAATCATACAGGTAGGAAGTGGATGGGAGAGAAATTATACAGGTAGGAAGTGAATGAGAGAGAAATCATACAGGTAGAAAGTGGATGAGAGAAAAATCATACAGGTAGGAAGTGGATGAGAGAGAAATTATAAAGGTAGGAAGTGGATGAGAGAGAAATCATACAGGTAGGAAGTGGATGAGAGAGAAATCATACGTGTAGGAAGTGGATGAGAGAGAAATCATACAGGAAGGAAGTGGATGAGAGAGAAATTATACAGGTAGGAAGTGGATGTGAGAGAAATCATACAGGAAGGAAGTGGGTGAGAGAGAAATTATACAGGAAGGAAGTGGATGTGAGAGAAATCATACAGGAAGGAAGTGGATGAGAGAGAAAATTATACAGGAAGGAAGTGGATATGAGAGAGAAATTATACAGGAAGGAAGTGGGTGAGAGAGAAATTATACAGGAAGGAAGTGGATGTGAGAGAAATCATACAGGTAGGAAGTTGATGAGAGAGAAATCATACAGGTAGGAAGTTGGTGAGAGAGAAATCATACAGGTAGGAAGTGGATGAGAGAGAAATCATACAGGAAGGAAGTGGATGAGAGAGAAATCATACAGGTAGGAAGAGGATGAGAGAGAAATCATACAGGGAGGAAGTGAATGAGAGAGAAATCATACAGGGAGGAAGTGGAAGAGAGAGAAATCATACAGGGAGGAAGTGTATGAGAGAGAAATCATACAGGGAGGAAGTGGATGAGAGAGAAATCATACAGGGAGGAAGTGGATGAGAGAGAAATCATACAGGTAGGCAGTAGATGGGATTGAAATCATACAGGTAGGCAGTAGATGGGATAGAAATCATACAGGTAGGCAGTAGATGGGAGTAAAATCGTACAGGTAGGCAGTAGATGGGATAAAAATCATACAGCTGGGCAATAGGTAGGATAGAAACCATACATGTAGGCAATAGGTAGAATAGAAACCATACATGTAGGCAATAGGTAGGATAGAAACCATACATGTAGGCAATAGGTGGGATAGAAACCATACATGTAGGCAATAGGTAGGATAGAAATCATATAGCTGGGCAATAGGTAGGATAGAAACCATACATGTAGGCAATAGGTAGTATAAAACCATACATGTAGGCAATAGGTAGGATAGAAATCATACATGTAGGCAATAGGTAGGATAGAAACCATACATGTAGGCAATAGGTAGGATAGAAACCATACATGTAGGTAATAGGTAGAATAGAAATCATACAGCTGGGCAATAGGTAGGATAGAAATCATACGGCTGGGCAATAGGTAGGATAGAAATCATACAGCTGGGCAATAGGTAGGATAGAAATCATACAGCTGGGCAATAGGTAGGATAGAAACCATACATGTAGGCAATAGGTAGGATAGAAATCATACCGCTGGGCAATAGGGGGGATAGAAACAATACATGTAGGCAATAGTTAGGATAAAAACCATACATGTAGGCAATAGGTAGGATAGAAACCATACATGTAGGCAATAGGTAGGATAGAAACCATACATGTAAGCAATAGGTAGGATATAAATCATACAGCTGGGCAATAGGTAGGATAGAAATCATACCGCTGGGCAATAGGTGGGATAGAAACCATACATGTAGGCAATAGGTAGGATAGAAACCATACATGTAGGCAATAGGTAGGATAGAAACCATACATGTAGGCAATAGGTAGGATAGAAACCATACATGTAGGCAATAGGTAGGATAGAAATCATACATGTAGGCAATAGGTAGGATAGAAACCATACATGTAGGCAATAGGTAGGATAGAAACCATACATGTAGGCAATAGGTAGGATAGAAACCATACATGTAGGCAATAGGTAGGATAGAAATCATACATGTAGGCAATAGGTAGGATAGAAACCATACATGTAGGCAATAGGTAGGATAGAAATCATACCGCTGGGCAATAGGTAGGATAGAAACCATACATGTAGGCAATAGGTAGGATAGAAACCATACATGTAGGCAATAGGTAGGATAGAAATCATACAGCTGGGCAATAGGTAGGATAGAAATAATACCGCTGGGCAATATGTGGGATAGAAACCATACATGTAGGCAATAGGTAGGATAGAAACCATACATGTAGGCAATAGGTAGGATAGAAACCATACATGTAGGCAATAGGTAGGATAGAAATCATACATGTAGGCAATAGGTAGGATAGAAACCATACATGTAGGCAATAGGTAGGATAGAAACCATACATGTAGGCAATAGGTAGGATAGAAACCATACATGTAGGCAATAGGTAGGATAGAAATCATACAGCTGGGCAATAGGTAGGATAGAAATCATACAGCTGGGCAATAGGTAGGATAGAAATCATACAGCTGGGCAATAGGTAGGATAGAAACCATACATGTAGGCAATAGGCAGGATAGAAACCATACATGTAGGCAATAGGCAGGATAGAAACCATACAGCTGGGCAATAGGTAGGATAGAAATCATACATGTAGGCAATAGGTAGGATAAAAACCATACATGTAGGCAATAGGTAGGATAGAAATCATACATGTAGGCAATAGGTAAGATAGAAATCATACATGTAGGCAATAGGTAAGATAGAAATCATACATGTAGGCAATAGGTAAGATAGAAATCATACATGTAGGCAATAGGTAAGATAGAAATCATACATGTAGGCAATAGGTAAGATAGAAATCATACATGTAGGCTGTATATAGATGTGGGCAGTAGGTCGGTTTGAAATCATAAAGATGAGCAAGAGATGGGATAGAAATCACGATGTATGAAGACAGAATATAAATCATCATATGGACAAACAGAATATGAGACAGATATCATCCGTTAAAGTAGGCAGTAGATGAGACAGGAATCATCAGTTAAGTAGGTAGGCAGAAGAGACGTGAATCGTCAGGTAGGTAGGCAGTAGATGAGACAGGAATCATCAGGTAGGTAGGTAGTAGATGAGACAGGAATCATCAGTTAAGTACGTAGTAGAAGAGACGTGAATCGTCAGGTAGATAGGCAGTAGATGAGACAGGAATCATCAGGTAGGTAGGCAGTAGATGAGACAGGAATCATCAGTTAAGTATGCAGTAGATGAGACAGGAGTAAGTAAAAGTAAAGTACCACCGTCACGCCAAGTGGCATATAGGGAAATATGGTGTTAGTGACCCTATATTTTGCAGACCTTCAGCACATGATTTTTGGGGTAATGTGGTCAGTATTACGCCCGTGCTGCTTTACTTTCCCAGAAAAAAAAATCCGGTACCCATTTAAGGCTGGGTGAACCCGGAAGCCGTCGGTTGGGATCGAACCCTACCCCTTGTCCGTGGTAGTCCAGTTCACTAACCACTGAGCTATCGCGGCCACTGAGCTATCGCGGCCACTGAGCTATCGCGACCACTGAGCTATCGCGGAGATGAGACAGGAATCATCAGTTAAGTAGGCAGTAGATGAGACAGAAATCATGAGTTAAGTAGGTATTAGATGAGACAGGAATCATCAGTTAAGTAGGTATTAGATGAGACAGGAATCATCAGTTAAGTAGGTATTAGATGAGACAGGAATCATCAGTTAAGTAGGCAGTAGATGAGACAGGAATCATCAGGTAGGTAGGTAGCAGATAGGACATGAATCATCAGGTAAGTAGGTTGTAGGTGAGACAGGAATCATCAGGTAGGTAGGTAGTAGATGAGACATGAATCATCAGGTAGGTAGGTAGTAGGTGAGAGAGGAATCATCAGTTAAGTAGGTAGTAGATGACTCAGGAATCATCAGTTAAGTAGGTAGGTAGTAGATGAGACAGGAATCATCTGTTAAGTAGGTAGTAGATGAGACAGGAATCATCAGGTAGGTAGGTAGTAGATGAGACAGGAATCATCAGTTAAGTAGGTAGTAGATGAGGCATGAATCATCAGTTAAGTAGGTAGTAGATGAGACAGGAATCATAAGTAGGTAGTAGATGAGACAGGAATCATCAGGTATGTAGGTAGTAGATGAGACAGGAATCATCAGGTAGGTAGGTAGTAGATGAGACAGGAATCATCAGGTAGGTAGGTAGTAGATGAGACAGGAATCATCAGGTAGGTAGGTAGTAGATGAGACATGAATCATCAGTTAAGTAGGTAGTAGATGCGGCAGGAATCATCAGGTAGGTAGGTAGTAGATGAGGCAGGAATCATCAGGTAGGTAGGTAGTAGATGAGACATGGATCATCTGTTAAGTAGGTAGTAGATGAGGCAGGAATCATCAGTTAAGTAGTTAGGTAGTAGATGAGACAGGAATCATCAGTTAAGTATTTATGTAGTAGATGAGACAGGAATCATCAGTTAAGTAGGTAGGTAGTAGATGAGACAGGAATCATCAGTTAAGTATTTATGTAGTAGATGAGACAGGAATCATCAGTTAAGTAGGTAGGTAGTAGATGAGACAGGAATCATCAGTTAAGTTAGTTAGTAGATGAGACAGGAATCATCAGTTAAGTAGGTAGTAGATGCGACAGGAATCATCAGTTAAGTAGGTAGTAGATGCGACAGGAATCATTAGTTAAGTAGGTAGTGATTGAGACAGGAATCATCAGGTAGGTAGGTAGTAGATGAGGCAGGAATCATCAGGTAGGTAGGTAGTAGATGAGGCAGGAATCATCAGGTAGGTAGGTAGTAGATGAGGCAGGAATCATCAGGCAGGCAGACAAAATTTTGATTAGAAATCATCAGTTGGCGATGACAAAAAAAAAACGTGATTAAATATGTGACAAGCAAGACTTGAATCAAGCAGGGTTTTGTTTCTTATTTTTGTGTTAGAACGGGCCTTCACCTTCACACCAACAATATCAAAGAAGAAGCGAGTAACGGGTCAGGGCGTATCAAACTGTGACGTCGGCGGAGACGAAGTACCCGAGACTTGCATCGCTGACATTGAGGAAGTAACTGACCAGTGTGAGAACCGTGGAGAAATGTCTCATCGAGACCATGAAATGACATTAGTCGTGGAAGGTGGGGACGTCAGCTTTGTTGTGTACCAGGCGTGGCTACCCATAATACATTTCTGTGACAGGCTAATTAGCCTCGTGTGTACAGTACAATCATAAATGGCTGGCTGTAGTTGTTTAAAAATGTACATCTCAGCATTGGTGAAGTCAAAATTGTTGAAATGAGATATTTATATCATGATCAACCCTACGTCACAATGTGTTGCCTTCTGCCAGGTAATTAGGACAGATTTCTTCCTCTTTCAGATATATAATCATATTGTAATCATCTTTTGGTTACTTTTGATGAATTCTACAGCCCATATTGTGTGTATGTATGTAGGTGTGTAGGTGTGTATGTGTGGGTGTGTGTATAGGTGTGTATATATGTAAGTGTGCAGGTGTGTAACTGTAGCCATCTGTGAGCTTGGCAAACTTTTCCCAGTCTGCTCTCTCATAGTTCCAGCGGGGAAGTGGTATTTGTATCTCCTGTTTGTGAGCAAGGCCCACTGAAAGTTTGACTGGTCTGTGGTCACTGTCACCAAGTTGGTCCAGTACTATTCTGGCTATTTTGTTGGATGTCTCCTGTTTGTGAGCAAGATCCACTGAAAGTTTGACTGGTCTGTGGTCACTGTCACCAAGTTGGTCCAGTTCTATTCTGGCTATTTTGTTGGATGTCTCCTGTTTGTGAGCAAGATCCACTGAAAGTTTGACTGGTCGGTGGTCACTGTCACCAAGTTGGTCCAGTACTATTCTGGCTATTTTGTTGGATGTCTCCTGTTTGTGAGCAAGATCCACTGAAAGTTTGACTGGTCGGTGGTCACTGTCACCAAGTTGGTCCAGTACTATTCTGGCTATTTTGTTGGATGTCTCCTGTTTGTGAGCAAGGCCCACTGAAAGTTTGACTGGTCTGTGGTCACTGTCACCAAGTTGGTCCAGTACTATTCTGGCTATTTTGTTGGATGTCTCCTGTTTGTGAGCAAGTTCCACTGAAAGTTTGACTGGTCTGTGGTCACTGTCACCAAGTTGGTCCAGTACTATTCTGGCTATTTTGTTGGATGTCTCCTGTTTGTGAGCAAGTTCCACTGAAAGTTTGACTGGTCTGTGGTCACTGTCACCAAGTTGGTCCAGTACTATTCTGGCTATTTTGTTGGATGTCTCCTGTTGCAAATGCTAGGTCGGGAGTTGATGTTGTTTTCCATCTTCTTGAGTAGAAGGTTTACGGGGGGGGGGGGTGTTCCTCTCTAGAGTTTATGAGGAATAGGTTGTTGTCTATTTCCCATTCTTCCACTTCTTCACCTAGAACATCGGATTCCTTATATCCCCATCTTTCAGAGTGGCTGTTAAAGTCTCCTACTACCAGACATTTTGATGGTGTTATTTCCATTAACTCCAGCTTGAGCAGTCTGTCATTAGGGCAGTATATGTTAAATATCCTGTGTTATTGGAGTTGATGTATAGGTCTGTACCAATGATCTCTGCCTCTCCGTTTGTGACTACTTCTATCTGTTTTGCTGGGCTGGTATCTCTTATACGTATAAGAATTCCAACTGTATGGCCTTCACTGTCCTGTCTCAATGTTTGGTAGCCCCTGATCATAAATCTATACTGAGGATTATGATGAGTTTATGGATGCAGGCAACATCTATCTTCTCCTCTGCTAGTCTGACTGCTAGGACTTGTTTTTTTTTTGGTGATATATGCCCTCCGCATTCCAATGTATTATTTTCAGGTGTGTCTTAAAGCTGTTTCGACCAGTAGTAGTTTCCCTCTGGTCCCATAACCTGGCTCTCCAAAATGGGCCATGGTGACCACCAGTAGCTTGGGTTGGACCCCTTCGAGGCACTCCACCTGCTGGGGGGAACCACAGACAGAGCACCATAACTAGAGTCCGTTAGATCCACTCTGATTCAGTATATGTTAGGATGTTGCACTATGTTATGCGTCCATGGCCCAGTGTATCCGATTTCTGTCAGCATTTTATTCGGGTTTGCTTTCCTTAGCCTTTGATTGTCCCCAATCTTCCTGTAAGGCAGCAGATTCTCTTTTCTGTATGGATATTCTGCCCTTAGATCGTCGGCCCTCCCAGGTTTACGAGCACCATCTGCCCAAGCTTTGTGTAGAGTTGTCTCTCTCATAGGTGGTCTGGTCTTCAGAGCCCTGGAGCACCACCTGCCTGTTTGATAGAGGACAGAAAGAGGAGAAAAGACAGAGAAGCATTGAACCCATGAAGTGGGGATGGATTAGTTCAGACCAGAGCGTGTACCACTCGTCGGTGGGTTCTGCGTCTTCACTTAAAGGGATCCATCTATTCCTGGCTCCTTTGTCTGGCCCCCCAACAAGGACCTGTCAAGCTTGGGTGATCCTGCCAGGAGCTAAGCTCCAGCTGGATCCCGGGGTCGCACACGACCTCCAACCACAACAAGGTGAGCCTAATGTGCAGGGTTGTTAGCATGTGAGAACAACTGTGGTTATATTATGAAAGCCAACTTGGGGGGGGGGGGGGGGCGGGCGCAAAGAGGGGGGGGCAGGGGGGTCACTATAATTTATGACCCTAAACTAGGAAATGGCTGGTGATATACATGTACGGAACGTTATTAGGTATTCCTATAGTTTGTCCATTCGTCGCATTGTTTGTATCGATTCTCTCTGTTCTTATTTAGTCATTGAAGGGCCGGGATTCCATCTGGTCCTAGTTAGTCAATGAAGGGCCGGAATTCCCTCTGGTCCTAGTTAGTCAATGAAGGGCCGGAATTCCCTCTGGTCCTAGTTAGTCAATGAAGGGCCGGAATTCCCTCTGGTCCTAGTTAGTCAATGAAGGGCCGGGATTCCCTCTGGTCCTAGTTAGTCAATGAAGGGCCGGAATTCCCTCTGGTCCTAGTTAGTCAATGAAGGGCCGGGATTCCCTCTGGTCCTAGTTAGTCAATGAAGGGCCGGAATTCCCTCTGGTCGTAGTTAGTCAATGAAGGGCCGGATTCCCTCTGGTCGTAGTTAGTCAATGAAGGGCCGTGATTCCCTCTGGTCCTAGTTAGTCAATGAAGGGCCGTGATTCCCTCTGGTCCTAGTTAGTCAATGAAGGGCCGGAATTCCCTCTGGTCCTAGTTAGTCAATGAAGGGCCGTGATTCCTCTGGTCCTAGTTAGTCAATGAAGGGCCGTGATTGCCTCTGGTCCTAGTTAGTCAATGAAGGGCCGGAATTCCCTCTGGTCCTAGTTAGTCAATGAAGGGCCGGAATTCCCTCTGGTCCTAGTTAGTCAATGAAGGGCCGGAATTCCCTCTGGTCCTAGCTAGTCAATGAAGGGCCGTGATTCCATCTGGTCCTAGCTAGTCAATGAAGGGCCGGAATTCCCTCTGGTCCTAGTTAGTCAATGAAGGGCCGGGATTCCCTCTGGTCCTAGCTAGTCAATGAAGGGCTGTGATTCCATCTGGTCCTAGTTAGTCAATGAAGGGCCGGGATTCCCTCTGGTCCTAGCTAGTCAATGAATGGCTGGGATTCCTCTGGTCCTAGTTAGTCAATGAAGGGCTGGGATTCCATCTGGTCCTAGTTAGTCAATGAAGGGCTGTGATTCCATCTGGTCCTAGCTAGTCAATGAAGGGCTGGGATTCCCTCTGGTCCTAGTTAGTCAATGAAGGGCTGGGATTCCATCTGGTCCCAGTTAGTCAATGAAGGGCTGTGATTCCATCTGGTCCTAGTTAGTCAATGAAGGGCTGGGATTCCCTCTGGTCCTAGTTAGTCAATGAAGGGCTGTGATTCCATCTGGTCCTAGCTAGTCAATGAAGGGCTGGGATTCCATCTGGTCCTAGCTAGTCAATGAAGGGCTGTGATTCCATCTCGTCCTAGCTAGTCAATGAAGGGCTGTGATTCCATCTGGTCCTAGCTAGTCAATGAAGGGCTGTGATTCCCTCTGGTCCTAGCTAGTCAATGAAGGGCTGTGATTCCCTCTGGTCCTAGCTAGTCAATGAAGGGCTGTGATTCCCTCTGGTCCTAGCTAGTCAATGAAGGGCTGTGATTCCATCTGGTCCTAGTTAGTCAATGAAGGGCTGTGATTCCCTCTGGTCCTAGCTAGTCAATGAAGGGCTGTGATTCCATCTGGTCCTAGCTAGTCAATGAAGGGCTGGGATTCCCTCTGGTCCTAGTTAGTCAATGAAGGGCTGTGATTCCATCTGGTCCTTGTTAGTCAATGAAGGGCTGGGATTCCCTCTGGTCCTAGTTAGTCAATGAAGGGCTGGGATTCCCTCTGGTCCTAGTTAGTCAATGAAGGGCCGAGATTCCCGAGGTCCAAGTTAGTCAATGAAGGGCCGAGATTCCCTAAGTCCTAGTTAGTCAATGAAGGGCCGAGATTCCCTCTGGTCCTAGTTAGTCAATGAAGGGCCGAGATTCCCTCTGGTCCTAGTTAGTCAATGAAGGGCCGAGATTCCCCTAAGTCCTAGTTAGTCAATGAAGGGTCGTGATTCCCTCTGGTCATAGTTAGTCAATGAAGGGCCGAGATTCCCCTAAGTCCTAGTTAGTCAATGAAGGGCCGTGATTCCCTTAAGTCCTAGTTAGTCAATGAAGGGCCGAGATTCCCCTAAGTCCTAGTTAGTTAATGAAGGGCCGAGATTCCCCTAAGTCCTAGTTAGTCAATGAAGGGCCGAGATTCCCCTAAGTCCTAGTTAGTCAATGAAGGGCCGTGATTCCCCTAAGTCCTAGTTAGTCAATGAAGGGCCGTGATTCCCCTAAGTCCTAGTTAGTTAATGAAGGGCTGGGATTCCCTCTGGTCCTAGTTAGTCAATGAAGGGCCGAGATTCCCCTAAGTCCTAGTTAGTCAATGAAGGGCCGAGATTCCCCTAAGTCCTAGTTAGTCAATGAAGGGCCGTGATTCCCCTAAGTCCTAGTTAGTCAATGAAGGGTCGTGATTCCCTCTGGTCCTAGTTAGTTAATGTAGGGCCGTGATTCCCCTAAGTCCTAGTTAGTCAATGAAGGGTCGTGATTCCCTCTGGTCCTAGTTAGTTAATGTAGGGCCGTGATTCCCCTAAGTCCTAGTTAGTCAATGAAGGGCCGAGATTCCCCTAAGTCCTAGTTAGTCAATGAAGGGCCGGGATTCCCTCTGGTCCTAGTTAGTCAATGAAGGACCGAGATTCCCTCTGGTCCTAGTTAGTCAATGAAGGACCGAGATTCTCTCTGGTCCTAGTTAGTCAATGAATGAACCGTGATTCCCTCTGGTCCTAGTTAGTCAATGTAGGGCCGTGATTCCCTCTGGTCCTAGTTAGTCAATGTAGGGCCGTTATTCCCTCTGGTCCTAGTTAGTCAATGAAGGGTCGTGATTCCCTCTGGTCCTAGTTAGTCAATGTAGGGCCGTGATTCCCTCTGGTCCTAGTTAGTCAATGTAGGGCCGTGATTCCCTCTGGTCCTAGTTAGTTAATGAAGGACCGAGATTCCCTCTGGTCCTAGTTAGTTAATGAAGGGCCGTGATTCCCTCTGGTCCTAGTTAGTTAATGAAGGGCCGTGATCCCTCTGGTCCTAGTTAGTTAATGAAGGGCCGTGATTCCCTCTGGTCCTAGTTAGTTAATGAAGGGCCGTGATTCCCTCTGGTCCTAGTTAGTCAATGTAGGGCCGTGATTCCCTCTGGTCCTAGTTAGTTAATGAAGGGCCGTGATTCCCTCTGGTCCTAGTTAGTTAATGAAGGGCCGTGATTCCCTCTGGTCCTAGTTAGTTAATGAAGGGCCGTGATTCCCTCTGGTCCTAGTTAGTTAATGAAGGGCCGTGATTCCCTCTGGTCCTAGTTAGTTAATGAAGGGCCGTGATTCCCTCTGGTCCTAGTTAGTTAATGAAGGGCCGTGATTCCCTCTGGTCCTAGTTAGTTAATGAAGGACCGAGATTCCCTCTGGTCCTAGTTAGTTAATGAAGGGCCGTGATTCCCTCTGGTCCTAGTTAGTTAATGAAGGGCCGTGATTCCCTCTGGTCCTAGTTAGTTAATGAAGGGCCGTGATTCCCTCTGGTCCTAGTTAGTTAATGAAGGGCCGTGATTCCCTCTGGTCCTAGTTAGTTAATGAAGGGCCTGTAACAGAGTAAGCTAAGGAAGCATAGAGAGAGCAGGTAATTTAGTCGTTACCGCTCCTTGAATAGACGATGACAGTATCATATAGTGGCGACCAGCAGATTTAACTATAATGATGGTATTTCAGTATCACTAGTGAGTCAGAAGTTTAGTTACAGTAGAGGTTATAGGAGAAGGGTAGTAACCTGGAGGAAGGAGTGAGGTACAGAGTAATTGGACAAAGCGATGGGATTTTCCATGATCCCCACTCACCTGTTGTAGAGGGTGGGTAGTGATACGCACCGAAGGAGAGGTCCAGAATAGTGGAATGACACATACAACCAGTTGTTGTGAGGATGACCATCACGCATCGACCTCGTGACGTATTGTCAAATCTCCACGATTGTCCATGCAAGTTAGTTGTTATTGTAAATGACCATCACATGATACCATGCACTAAACTCATGGTGTTACTCTGCCAGGTAATTAGCTACCAGGAGAGGCCAGTGTCATGAGGTAATGTTATTCCAAATAGGTCGTAGAGATTCGGGGAAACAGGATGCTTTGCCCAAATTTGGGAAAGTTGGGTGTTGGTCACAGACGAAGTGACTAGATCACATTGCGAGTGGTCAATTTGCGAGGATCTTATTGGTCACTAGCTCGCAAGAAGAAGTGAGTGGTTGAATACTTAAGGTGATGCAGAACAGTTTAAGTTAAGTTGAGCCAGAGAATTAGAAGAAGTAGAATGTAGACTGAGTCAGTTAAAACGGCTTCGGCCGAACTGCTAAAGGCAGTTAGCCAGTTAACAGTTAGAGTCAGAACAGTTAGAAAGTTAAGTTAGAAGTGTAGTAATAAGTTTCTATGGAGTTAGCAAGAACAGTTAGAAATATACAAGTTACAGTCATAAGTCAGTGATAGATGATTAAGACACTAGAGAAGTTATCAGTAGAAGTTGTTTTACAAGTGTCCAAGAATTGTGTTCCATTGTGTTTCATATATTCATCTTACATGTCGTAAGTAGATAGATTATAACAAATTGTGTGAAATGAATGAAACATTGCATCCAAGACTATAGATCATGTGTGCCAGCAGAAAATCCAATAAATGTGATATCATTATATATTAAAGAAAACGACTCTGTCATGATCTTATCAGTTACATGTGCCTCAATGTTGTGATGTGCTGTGATCATTGAAGTACTAGCCACTATATAAAGAACAAAGAACAAGACGACTCTATAACAGGCCGTGATTCCCTCTGGTCCTAGTTAGTCAATGAAGGGCCGTGATTCCCTCTGGTCCTAGTTAGTTAATGAAGGGCCGTGATTCCCTCTGGTCCTAGTTAGTTAATGAAGGGCCGTGATTCCCTCTGGTCCTAGTTAGTTAATGAAGGACCGAGATTCCCTCTGGTCCTAGTTAGTTAATGAAGGACCGAGATTCCCTCTGGTCCTTGTTAGTTAATGAAGGACCGAGATTCCCTCTGGTCCTAGTTAGTTAATGAAGGGCCGTGATTCCCTCTGGTCCTAGTTAGTTAATGAAGGGTCATGATTCCCTCTGGTCCTAGACAGCCAATGAAGGGCCGAGATTCCCCTAAGTCCTAGTTAGTCAATGAAGGGTCGGAATTTCCTCTGGTCCTAGTTAGTAAATGAAGGGTCGGAATTTCCTCTGGTCCAAGTTAGTCATTGAAGGACCGAGATTCCCCGAGGTCCAAGTTAGTCAATGAAGAGCCGAGATTCCCTAAGTCCTAGTTAGTCTATGAAGCACCGAGATTCCCCGAGGTCCAAGTTAGTCATTGAAGGACCGAGATTCCCCGAGGTCCAAGTTAGTCATTGAAGGACCGAGATTCCCCGAGGTCCAAGTTAGTCATTGAAGGACCGAGATTCCCGAGGTCCAAGTTAGTCATTGAAGGACCGAGATTCCCCGAGGTCCAAGTTAGTCATTGAAGGACCGAGATTCCCCGAGGTCCAAGTTAGTCATTGAAGGACCGAGATTCCCGAGGTCCAAGTTAGTCATTGAAGGACCGAGATTCCCCGAGGTCCAAGTTAGTCATTGAAGGACCGAGATTCCCCGAGGTCCAAGTTAGTCATTGAAGGACCGAGATTCCCCGAGGTCCAAGTTAGTCATTGAAGGACCGAGATTCCCCGAGGTCCAAGTTAGTCATTGAAGGACCGAGATTCCCGAGGTCCAAGTTAGTCATTGAAGGACCGAGATTCCCCGAGGTCCAAGTTAGTCATTGAAGGACCGAAATTCCCGAGGTCCAAGTTAGTCATTGAAGGACCGAGATTCCCCGAGGTCCAAATTAGTCATTGAAGGACCGAGATTCCCCGAGGTCCAAGTTAGTCATTGAAGGACCGAGATTCCCCGAGGTCCAAGTTAGTCATTGAAGGACCGAGATTCCCCGAGGTCCAAGTTAGTCATTGAAGGACCGAGATTCCCCGAGGTCCAAGTTAGTCATTGAAGGACCGAGATTCCCCGAGGTCCAAGTTAGTCATTGAAGGACCGAGATTCCCCGAGGTCCAAGTTAGTCATTGAAGGACCGAGATTCCCCGAGGTCCAAGTTAGTCATTGAAGGACCGAGATTCCCCGAGGTCCAAGTTAGTCATTGAAGGACCGAAATTCCCCGAGGTCCAAGTTAGTCATTGAAGGACCGAGATTCCCCGAGGTCCAAGTTAGTCATTGAAGGACCGAGATTCCCCGAGGTCCAAGTTAGTCATTGAAGGACCGAGATTCCCCGAGGTCCAAGTTAGTCATTGAAGGACCGAGATTCCCCGAGGTCCAAGTTAGTCATTGAAGGACCGAGATTCCCCGAGGTCCAAGTTAGTCATTGAAGGACCGAGATTCCCCGAGGCCCAAGTTAGTCATTGAAGGACCGAGATTCCCCGAGGTCCAAGTTAGTCATTGAAGGACCGAGATTCCCCGAGGTCCAAGTTAGTCAATGAAGAGCCGTGATTCCCTCTGGTCCAAGTTAGTCATTGAAGGGCCGAGATTCCCCGAGGTCCAAGTTAGTCATTGAAGGACCGAGATTCCCCGAGGTTCAAGTTAGTCATTGAAGGACCGAGATTCCCCGAGGTCCAAGTTAGTCATTGAAGGACCGAGATTCCCCGAGGTCCAAGTTAGTCATTGAAGGACCGAGATTCCCCGAGGTCCAAGTTAGTCATTGAAGGACCGAGATTCCCCGAGGTCCAAGTTAGTCATTGAAGGACCGAGATTCCCCGAGGTCCAAGTTAGTCATTGAAGGACCGAGATTCCCCGAGGTCCAAGTTAGTCATTGAAGGACCGAGATTCCCCGAGGTCCAAGTTAGTCATTGAAGGACCGAAATTCCCCGAGGTCCAAGTTAGTCATTGAAGGACCGAGATTCCCCGAGGTCCAAGTTAGTCATTGAAGGACCGAGATTCCCCGAGGTCCAAGTTAGTCATTGAAGGACCGAGATTCCCCGAGGTCCAAGTTAGTCATTGAAGGACCGAGATTCCCCGAGGTCCAAGTTAGTCATTGAAGGACCGAGATTCCCCGAGGTCCAAGTTAGTCATTGAAGGACCGAGATTACCCGAGGCCCAAGTTAGTCATTGAAGGACCGAGATTCCCCGAGGTCCAAGTTAGTCATTGAAGGACCGAGATTCCCCGAGGTCCAAGTTAGTCAATGAAGAGCCGTGATTCCCTCTGGTCCAAGTTAGTCATTGAAGGGCCGAGATTCCCCGAGGTCCAAGTTAGTCATTGAAGGACCGAGATTCCCCGAGGTTCAAGTTAGTCATTGAAGGACCGAGATTCCCCGAGGTCCAAGTTAGTCATTGAAGGACCGAGATTCCCTCTGGTCCTAGTTAGTTAATGAAGGGCCGTGATTCCCTCTGGTCCTAGTTAGTTAATAAAGGGCCGTGATTCCCTCTGGTCCTAGTTAGTTAATGAAGGACCGAGATTCCCTCTGGTCCTAGTTAGTTAATGAAGGACCGAGATTCCCTCTGGTCCTTGTTAGTTAATGAAGGACCGAGATTCCCTCTGGTCCTAGTTAGTTAATGAAGGGCCGTGATTCCCTCTGGTCCTAGTTAGTTAATGAAGGGCCGTGATTCCTTCTGGTCCTAGTTAGTCAATGAAGGGTCATGATTCCCTCTGGTCCTAGACAGCCAATGAAGGGCCGAGATTCCCCTAAGTCCTAGTTAGTCAATGAAGGGTCGGAATTTCCTCTGGTCCTAGTTAGTAAATGAAGGGTCGGAATTTCCTCTGGTCCAAGTTAGTCATTGAAGGACCGAGATTCCCCGAGGTCCAAGTTAGTCAATGAAGGGCCGAGATTCCCCTAAGTCCTAGTTAGTCTATGAAGGACCGAGATTCCCCGAGGTCCAAGTTAGTCATTGAAGGACCGAGATTCCCCGAGGTCCAAGTTAGTCATTGAAGGACCGAGATTCCCCGAGGTCCAAGTTAGTCATTGAAGGACCGAGATTCCCCGAGGTCCAAGTTAGTCATTGAAGGACCGAGATTCCCCGAGGTCCAAGTTAGTCATTGAAGGACCGAGATTCCCCGAGGTCCAAGTTAGTCATTGAAGGACCGAGATTCCCCGAGGTCCAAGTTAGTCATTGAAGGACCGAGATTCCCCGAGGTCCAAGTTAGTCATTGAAGGACCGAGATTCCCCGAGGTCCAAGTTAGTCATTGAAGGACCGAGATTCCCCGAGGTCCAAGTTAGTCATTGAAGGACCGAGATTCCCCGAGGTCCAAGTTAGTCATTGAAGGACCGAGATTCCCCGAGGTCCAAGTTAGTCATTGAAGGACCGAGATTCCCCGAGGTCCAAGTTAGTCATTGAAGGACCGAATTCCCCGAGGTCCAAGTTAGTCATTGAAGGACCGAGATTCCCCGAGGTCCAAGTTAGTCATTGAAGGACCGAGATTCCCCGAGGTCCAAGTTAGTCATTGAAGGACCGAGATTCCCCGAGGTCCAAGTTAGTCATTGAAGGACCGAGATTCCCCGAGGTCCAAGTTAGTCATTGAAGGACCGAGATTCCCCGAGGTCCAAGTTAGTCATTGAAGGACCGAGATTCGAGGTCCAAGTTAGTCATTGAAGGAGAGATTCCCCCAAGTTAGTCATTGAAGGACCGAGATTCCCCGAGGTCCAAGTTAGTCATTGAAGGACCGAGATTCCCCGAGGTCCAAGTTAGTCATTGAAGGACCGAGATTCCCCGAGGTCCAAGTTAGTCATTGAAGGACCGAAATTCCCCGAGGTCCAAGTTAGTCATTGAAGGACCGAGATTCCCCGAGGTCCAAGTTAGTCATTGAAGGACCGAGATTCCCCGAGGTCCAAGTTAGTCATTGAAGGACCGAGATTCCCCGAGGTCCAAGTTAGTCATTGAAGGACCGAGATTCCCCGAGGTCCAAGTTAGTCATTGAAGGACCGAGATTCCCCGAGGTCCAAGTTAGTCATTGAAGGACCGAGATTCCCCGAGGCCCAAGTTAGTCATTGAAGGACCGAGATTCCCCGAGGTCCAAGTTAGTCATTGAAGGACCGAGATTCCCCGAGGTCCAAGTTAGTCAATGAAGAGCCGTGATTCCCTCTGGTCCAAGTTAGTCATTGAAGGGCCGAGATTCCCCGAGGTCCAAGTTAGTCATTGAAGGACCGAGATTCCCCGAGGTTCAAGTTAGTCATTGAAGGACCGAGATTCCCCGAGGTCCAAGTTAGTCATTGAAGGACCGAGATTCCCCGAGGTCCAAGTTAGTCATTGAAGGACCGAGATTCCCGAGGTCCAAGTTAGTCATTGAAGGACCGAGATTCCCGAGGTCCAAGTTAGTCATTGAAGGACCGAGATTCCCCGAGGTCCAAGTTAGTCATTGAAGGACCGAGATTCCCCGAGGTCCAAGTTAGTCATTGAAGGACCGAAATTCCCCGAGGTCCAAGTTAGTCATTGAAGGACCGAGATTCCCCGAGGTCCAAGTTAGTCATTGAAGGACCGAGATTCCCCGAGGTCCAAGTTAGTCATTGAAGGACCGAGATTCCCCGAGGTCCAAGTTAGTCATTGAAGGACCGAGATTCCCCGAGGTCCAAGTTAGTCATTGAAGGACCGAGATTCCCCGAGGTCCAAGTTAGTCATTGAAGGACCGAGATTCCCCGAGGCCCAAGTTAGTCATTGAAGGACCGAGATTCCCCGAGGTCCAAGTTAGTCATTGAAGGACCGAGATTCCCCGAGGTCCAAGTTAGTCAATGAAGAGCCGTGATTCCCTCTGGTCCAAGTTAGTCATTGAAGGGCCGAGATTCCCGAGGTCCAAGTTAGTCATTGAAGGACCGAGATTCCCCGAGGTTCAAGTTAGTCATTGAAGGACCGAGATTCCCCGAGGTCCAAGTTAGTCATTGAAGGACCGAGATTCCCCGAGGTCCAAGTTAGTCATTGAAGGACCGAGATTCCCCGAGGTCCAAGTTAGTCATTGAAGGACCGAGATTCCCCGAGGTCCAAGTTAGTCATTGAAGGACCGAGATTCCCCGAGGTCCAAGTTAGTCATTGAAGGACCGAGATTCCCCGAGGTCCAAGTTAGTCATTGAAGGACCGAGATTCCCCGAGGTCCAAGTTAGTCATTGAAGGACCGAGATTCCCCGAGGTCCAAGTTAGTCATTGAAGGACCGAGATTCCCCGAGGTCCAAGTTAGTCATTGAAGGACCGAGATTCCCCGAGGTCCAAGTTAGTCATTGAAGGACCGAGATTCCCCGAGGTCCAAGTTAGTCAATGAAGAGCCGTGATTCCCTCTGGTCCAAGATTAATTCCTTTAGTAATCATGAGGTGAAGATTAATTCCGTTAGTACTCATGAGGTGAAGATTAATTCCTTTAGTAATCATGAGGTGAAGAAAGAATTGAAGGTTTCAAGAAAATGGAGAAGATTTTGCTAATTTAAAAAAAAAAAAAAGAAAGTGGATAGAAAAGGGATAAGTGTGTCAAGAAAAGTGAAAACATGGATAAACAAAGACTTGTGGTAAATAGACAATGATCTTTAAGATAGAAATGGTGTCCCTGCTACTCCATCACCTCGCAAGTTTCCCTCTATAACAATATTCATCTATTATTATTTGTCTCCAGACTAAACCACGGGAAACTACTATTCGTCCTGTTTCGTTCTAAATGTTTGTCTACAACGTAAGTATCTAGCCCTTCCCTATCAGGGAGACACTTGTCTTTAATAGCAAAAACACAGATGTACAATTTATTGCCGAGCTGTGATCGTAACCTTGTGCTATAGTCATGAGTGCACATGCGTCAATGACAGCGCCAATGATAGTTACTTTTTTTAGGTTGCTTAGCTGGCCATGTGCTCTAGCGTTTTTTTTTCTCTCGTGGCAAGGCGCTGTGTCGATGAGTAGGGTTCGATCCTGCTTCGGACTGTCTTTTGATTATTTGTTTTCTTTTATTTTTTTGATTATTTTTTTCTTTTATTCTTTTGATTATTTGTTTTCTTTTTTTCTGTTGATTATTTTTTTCTTTTATTCTGTTGATTATTTGTTTTCTTTTATTCTTTTGATTATTTGTTTTCTTTTATTCTGTTGATTATTTGTTTTCTTTTATTCTGTTGATTATTTGTGCTATTTTTCCGAGTGCTGTAAACATACCTTTCTCCCTGAAATGATCCGCTGATCGCCCCTGATGTGTCCCTCCATGATAATATTCATTTATTATTATCTGTGTCCAGTCCTTGACTTTGCAGGTCATTGACCTGTACCTTTGTGACCACACACTCAATTGTTGATTTCTTTCTGCTAGTGCTAGAACTTGACTTAGCGCTGTCACAGAACTCAACCTACACATCTACACACACGCACACGCACACTTATGCTGCATGCTGGTGATGATTGTTTCTTCAATATGACCATTACTTCTGTTTTCTTACTATTCAGACTGAGACCTTTCTTGTTGCTTTCTTCTACTATTATGTCTATCATTTCTTGTAGTTCGTTCTCTGTCTCTGCTATTAAGACTGTGTCATCCGCATATCACTAATTATTTATGTTGTGACCGTTGATTTCAATTCCTTTTTTGTCTACTATTGATCTCATAATATATTCGCTGTAAAGTGAAAACAAATCTGGCGACAGAACACAGACTTGTCTGACTCCTTGTTTTATATATTGGAATTGTCCTGTTGGTTGTTAATTCGTATAGCTGCTGTTTGTTGCCAGTACATGTTTTTTTATGATTCGCAGATCCTTGCCATCAATGTTTAATTTCTCCAGCATATTGATTATTTCCACATGCTTTACTTTGTCAAATGCTTTCGTGTAGTCTATAAAGCCCATATATAGATCTTTCTTTACCTCTATAGATCTTTCTATCAATGTCCTTAAGATGTATATTGCATTATTGGTACACTTTCCTTGCACAAATCCACATCGTTCCTCACTTATTTCTGGTTTATTTTCATCGCATAATGACATGGATAAGCCAGATAGACAAAGCAAACAAAAGAGCCAGAAAACGAACTGACATTATGAAGAAATTGGCAGGAAACGATTGGGCAGCAGACAGCAATATCTTGAAACAACTAGTCATAGGAAGAGTAGGACCAGTCCTAGAGTATGGAGTCACAGCCTGGGCTACAGCTTCCAAATCACAGATTAGCAAAATTAACAGAACACAAAACCAAGCTGCCCGTATCATCACTCGTGCTATGAAATCTACACCCACCGAGATTCTACAGTGACAGATTTACAACCCTTAGAAGACAGACGGAAAACTAAAGTAATGCAACAAGCGGAGAAATATGAAAGGCTTCCTAACTACCCCATGCACCAAAGAATAACAGGCTTCGGAAAAGGAAGACTAAAGAGAAGCAACTTCGCTGCAATCTCTAAAAAACTGGCAACTAATGATCTAGTATTATCCCAAACGATGTCAAAACCCATATGCCCAGCTGGTATGACTCCCCACGGGAAACCAAATAGCAGAAAAACACATACACGACAACTACCCACATGTCTCCTGGTCCCACATATACACAGATGACTCAGGTACAAACGCCTCCAGAAATGGAGGAGGAGGTATGTTCATAAGGCTGAATAACCAGGAAGAGATCACCAAGTCAATAGCAACTGGGAAATTCTCAAACAAGTATAAAGCAGAAACTGAAGCCCTCAAAGACGCTGCAAAACTGGCTATCCAACACAAAAATAACATGCACAAGAAATTGGTGATACTGACTGATGCACTGTCAGTCCTAACAGCTCTAAAAAAAAAACCAGAAACAGTGAACTAGATGACTTGAAAACAACAATAGACCAACTGTGCAATAACTTCCAGAGAGTGGTCATCCAGTGGATACCATCACACTGTAACGGGAACGAACGCGCAGACAAATTAGCTAAAGAGGGAGGGAGATTGCCACAAGAGAACCATCTGGTCAGCTAGGACGAAGCCAAATCCATCATCAAAGGTCAGTTCCATGAAAAATGGAAATAAGAACACCCAAAGCATAACGAGAGGGACGGATACCTCCAACTATCAAGGAGGGATCAAGTCATCATACTTCGCCTACGCACTGGCCACAATAGAATGAGAAATCACATGTTCACCAAACTCAAAATAGGAACTACCAGCCTATACCACTGCACACTGGACAATATGACTACAAAACATGTTCTACAGGATTGCCCCCAGTACACGGACCTGAGAAGAGCAATGTGGTCCACACCCACCTCCCTGGAAGCGAAACTATACGGGGTAACCGAATCAATGAAACGGACAGCTGACTTCATAAGAGAGTTCGGACTCCTAGTCTGAATGAGCAATGATCGCAGAAGAAGAAATATAGATAATCTTTGAGTAGAGCCCTGGCTAACACGCACGAACTCCGTCGCACGGCCTATGATCCAAGGTGTAAGGAGATTTCTTGATGACAACTTTGTCCAGGCAGCCATCATTTTGTGGGCCAACACTTTCGATGTTTAACTTCCTGGGTTCTACAACGAGCATGAGTGCAGGCTCGACCTCTGTTTATAGCAATTATAAGAGAGGACTAGACATCAGATATTACACAGAGAGGACTAGACTTTAGATGTCACTACATAGAGAGGACTAGACATCAGATATTACACACAGAGGACTAGACTTTAGATGTCACTAAATAGAGAGGACTAGACATCAGATATTACACAGAGAGGACTAGACATCAGATATTACACAGAGAGGACTAGACATCAAATATTACACAGAGAGGACTAGACTTTAGATGTCACTACAGAGAGAGGACTAGACATCAGATATTACACACAGAGGACTAGACTTTAGATGTCACTAAATAGAGAGGACTAGACATCAGATATTACACAGAGAGGACTAGACTTTAGATGTCACTAAATAGAGAGTACTAGACATCAGATATTACACAGAGAGGACTAGACTTTAGATGTCACTACACAGAAAGGACTAGATCTTCAGATCTCACTACCCAGAGAGGACTAGACATCAGATCTCACTATACAAAGAGGACTAGACTTTAGATCTCACTACACAGAAAGGACTAGCCATCAGATATCACTACACAGAGAGGGCTAGACATCAGATCTCACTACACAGAGAGGACTAGACATCAGATCTCACTACACAGAGAGGACTAGACATCAGAGATCTCACTACACAGAGAGGGCTACACATCAGATCTCACTACACAGGGAGGGCTAGACATCAGATCTCACTACACAGAGGGGACTAGACATCAGATCTCACTACACTGAGGGGACTAGACATCAGATCTCACTACACAGAGAGGACTAGACATCAGATCTCACTACACAGAGAGGACTAGACATCAGATCTCACTACATAAAGAGGACTAGACATCAGATCTCACTATACACAGAGGACTAGACGTAGGCTCTCACTACACAGAGAGCACTAGACATCAGATCTCACTGCACAGAGAGGACTAGACATAAGATCTCACTACACTGAGGGGACTAGACATCAGATCTCACTACACATAGAGGACTAGACATCAGATCTCACTACACAGAGAGGACTAGACATCAGATCTCACTACACAGAGAGGACTAGACATCAGATCTCACTACACAGAGAGGGCTACACATCAGATCTCACTACACACAGAGGACTAGACATCAGATCTCACTACACAGAGAGGACTAGACATCAGATCTCACTACACAGAGAGGACTAGGCATCAGATTTCATTACATAGAGAGGACTAGACATCAGATCTCACTATACAGAGAGGACTAGACATCAGATCTCACTACACAGAGAGGACTAGACATCAGATCTCACTACACAGAGAGGACTAGACATCAGATCTCACTACACAGAGGGGACTACACATCAGATCTCACTACACAGAGAGGACTAGACATCAGATCTCACTACACAGAGAGGGCTAGACATCAGATCTCACTACACAAAGAGGACTAGACATCAGATCTCACTACACTGAGGGAACTAGACATCAGATCTCACTACACAGAGAGGACTAGACATCAGATCTCACTACACTGAGGGGACTAGACATCAGATCTCACTACACAGAGAGGACTAGACATCAGATCTCACTACACAGAGAGGACTAGACACCAGATCTCACTACACAGAGAGGACTAGACATCAGATCTCACTACACAGAGAGGACTAGACATCAGATCTCACTACACAGAGAGGACTAGACATATAAAGGCCGAGTAAAGCCACATTGAAACCGCAGATTTTTTTATCTTGGACAAATATTCCCACTGGTGGGAACGAACCGGGTAGAATAAAGGTAAAAATAAACAACAGGTCTGTATCTTTGACGTGACATCTGCTTACAGCCCAGGGTAGCAAACATTCTACGAGGGAAAGCTGTTGTATGTTGTAGTATGAGTTTATTTATACCGAAAGTGACCTCAGATATTCAATAACAGGTCAGCATAACATGAAATCCAGCCCTCGCTTTTACCGGAAGCTTGGTCTCAATATTCTGGTCTGATACGCTTGAGGATTTAGTTTCACGTCATCATCATCACTGAGTGCCATCTCAGCATAGGTGTCTACCATATGTAACTTAATGCGCATGCGCGCCATAGCAAAATATGGAGACTAAACTTCCCGAGAAACGAGGGCTGGATTCGATGTCAGGCTGACCTGTTATTGAATATTTGGGTCCTACTTGGAGAGTCTCGATCGGAGCACCTATGTGTTAGTCGGTGTGCAGTAATGATGATTGTAGCACAGCAGAACATAACTTTATACGAATGTACTCATTGTTTGTGGATATTCTGAAAGAGGACAACACAAAAAGTGAGCTCCTAAGAAACATCAGAAAGAAATTATCTTTTTTTTTTTTTTCAGGCACATCATGAGAAGAGGAAAGTTGGAATACTTGGTTACAACTGGCAAATTACAGGGAAGAGAGATCACGGACGATAAAGAGGGATGATACTAGATAGCTTGGTATCATGGCATGAAAAACAGCCAACAACAGAACTGATACGATGCACTGTAGATAGAAGATTGTGGAGGGACATGATCGCCTACGCCAACCGGAAAGGCACATGATGAATTTGATGGTTTATTCTCCATGTAATGTTGTTGAGATGTTCACATACAAATGTAATATAAATATGCAGCGACCATTATTCTCCATGTAATGTTGTTGAGATGTTCACATACAAATGTAATATAAATATGCAGCGACCATTATTCTCCATGTAATGTTGTTGAGATGTTCACATACAAATGTAATATAAATATGCAGCGACCATTATTCTCCATGTAATGTTGTTGAGATGTTCACATACAAATGTAATATAAATATGCAGCGACCATTATTCTCCATGTAATGTTGTTGAGATGTTCACATACAAATGTAATATAAATATGCAGCGACCATTATTCTCCATGTAATGTTGTTGAGATGTTCACATACAAATGTAATATAAATATGCAGCGACCATTATTCTCCATGTAATGTTGTTGAGATGTTCACATACAAATGTAATATAAATATGCAGCGACCATTATTCTCCATGTAATGTTGTTGAGATGTTCACATACAAATGTAATATAAATATGCAGCGACCATTATTCTCCATGTAATGTTGTTGAGATGTTCACATACAAATGTAATATAAATATGCAGCGACCATTATTCTCCATGTAATGTTGTTGAGATGTTCACATACAAATGTAATATAAATATGCAGCGACCATTATTCTCCATGTAATGTTGTTGAGATGTTCACATACAAATGTAATATAAATATGCAGCGACCATTATTCTCCATGTAATGTTGTTGAGATGTTCACATACAAATGTAATATAAATATGCAGCGACCATTATTCTCCATGTAATGTTGTTGAGATGTTCACATACAAATGTAATATAAATATGCAGCGACCATTATTCTCCATGTAATGTTGTTGAGATGTTCACATACAAATGTAATATAAATATGCAGCGACCATTATTCTCCATGTAATGTTGTTGAGATGTTCACATACAAATGTAATATAAATATGCAGCGACCATTATTCTCCATGTAATGTTGTTGAGATGTTCACATACAAATGTAATATAAATATGCAGCGACCATTATTCTCCATGTAATGTTGTTGAGATGTTCACATACAAATGTAATATAAATATGCAGCGACCATTATTCTCCATGTAATGTTGTTGAGATGTTCACATACAAATGTAATATAAATATGCAGCGACCATTATTCTCCATGTAATGTTGTTGAGATGTTCACATACAAATGTAATATAAATATGCAGCGACCATTATTCTCCATGTAATGTTGTTGAGATGTTCACATACAAATGTAATATAAATATGCAGCGACCATTATTCTCCATGTAATGTTGTTGAGATGTTCACATACAAATGTAATATAAATATGCAGCGACCATTATTCTCCATGTAATGTTGTTGAGATGTTCACATACAAATGTAATATAAATATGCAGCGACCATTATTCTCCATGTAATGTTGTTGAGATGTTCACATACAAATGTAATATAAATATGCAGCGACCATTATTCTCCATGTAATGTTGTTGAGATGTTCACATACAAATGTAATATAAATATGCAGCGACCATTATTCTCCATGTAATGTTGTTGAGATGTTCACATACAAATGTAATATAAATATGCAGCGACCATTATTCTCCATGTAATGTTGTTGAGATGTTCACATACAAATGTAATATAAATATGCAGCGACCATTATTCTACCGGAACAGACGAGAGATAGTTCACATGGGATTGTAGAACTTGGGTGTACCGTTCTGTGATAAAGGAACATGATGATGATTGGTTGTGATTCACGTTCTATGATAAAGGAACATGATGATGATGATTGGTTGTGATTCACGTTCTATGATAAAGGCACATGATGATGATTTGTTGTGATTCACGTTCTATGATAAAGGCACATGATGATGATTGGTTGTGATTCACGTTCTATGATAAAGGCACATGATAATGATTGGTCGTGATTCACGTTCTATGATAAAGGCACATAATGATGATTGGTTGTGATTCACGTTCTATGATAAAGGCACATAATGATGATTGGTTGTGATTCACGTTCTATGATAAAGGCACATGATAATGATTGGTCGTGATTCACGTTCTATGATAAAGGCACATAATGATGATTGGTTGTGATTCACGTTCTATGATAAAGGCACATGATAATGATTGGTTGTGATCACCTAGGCCTTCCCTTGGCCATACAGTGTCCAACTTCCTATACTGGGGAGTCTTTAGACTTTCTAACTACCACGTTCTAGGGCTATACTAGAGGACTGTGACGTCATTGAGCATGATGAGACACGCCCTGGTCACTCTGTGAATTCCCTAACAAATCTTGCCTGCCACCGCGCTCCGTGAGTAGCTACCAGCTGATAGGGTAGCTTGAGTGTGAGTAGCTACCAGCTGATAGGGTAACTTGAGTGTGAGTAGCTACCAGCTGATAGGGTAACTTGAGTGTGAGTAGCTACCAGCTGATAGGGTAACTTGAGTGGGAGTACCTACCAGCTGATAGGGTAACTTGAGTGTGAGTAGCTACCAGCTGATAGGGTAACTTGAGTGTGAGTAGCTACCAGCTGATAGGGTAACTTGAGTGTGAGTAGCTACCAGCTGATAGGGTAACTTGAGTGTGAGTAGCTACCAGCTGATAGGGTAGCTTGAGCGTGAGTAGCTACCAGCTGATAGGGTAACTTGAGTGTGAGTAGCTACCAGCTGATAGGGTAGCTTGAGCGTGAGTAGCTACCAGCTGATAGGGTAACTTGAGTGTGAGTAGCTACCAGCTGATAGGGTAGCTTGAGCGTGAGTAGCTACCAGCTGATAGGGTAGCTTGAGTGTGAGTAGCTACCAGCTGATAGGGTAGCTTGAGCGTGAGTAGCTACCAGCTGATAGGCTAACTTGAGTGGGAGTACCTACCAGCTGATAGGGTAACTTGAGTGTTAGTAGCTACCAGCTGATAGGGTAACTTGAGTGTGAGTAGCTACCAGCTGATAGGGTAACTTGAGTGTGAGTAGCTACCAGCTGATAGGGTAACTTGAGTGTGAGTGGCTACCAGCTGATAGGGTAACTTGAGTGTGAGTAGCTACCAGCTGATAGGGTAACTTGAGTGTGAGTAGCTACCAGCTGATAGGGTAACTTGAGCGTGAGTAGCTACCAGCTGATAGGGTAACTTGAGTGTGAGTAGCTACCAGCTGATAGGGTAACTTGAGCGTGAGTAGCTACCAGCTGATAGGGTAACTTGAGTGTGAGTAGCTACCAGCTGATAGGGTAGTTTGAGTGTGAGTGGCTACCAGCTGATAGGGTAGCTTGAGCGTGAGTAGCTACCAGCTGATAGGGTAGCTTGAGCGTGAGTAGCTACCAGCTGATAGGGTAGCTTGAGTGTGAGTGGCTACCAGCTGATAGGGTAGCTTGAGCGTGAGTAGCTACCAGCTGATAGGGTAGCTTGAGTGTGAGTGGCTACCAGCTGATAGGGTAGCTTGAGCGTGAGTAGCTACCAGCTGATAGGGTAGCTTGAGCGTGAGTAGCTACCAGCTGATAGGGTAGCTTGAGTGTGAGTGGCTACCAGCTGATAGGGTAGCTTGAGCGTGAGTAGCTACCAGCTGATAGGGTAGCTTGAGTGTGAGTGGCTACCAGCTGATAGGGTAGCTTGAGCGTGAGTAGCTACCAGCTGATAGGGTAGCTTGAGTGTGAGTGGCTACCAGCTGATAGGGTAGCTTGA
This sequence comes from Megaustenia siamemsis, assembly GCA_032433765.1. Lineage (NCBI taxonomy): Eukaryota > Metazoa > Mollusca > Gastropoda > Stylommatophora > Ariophantidae > Megaustenia > Megaustenia siamemsis. Next base: position 98,697,743 of record JAVIAB010000047.1, on the reverse strand, counting down.
GCGTGAGTAGCTACCAGCTGATAGGGTAGCTTGAGCGTGAGTAGCTACCAGCTGATAGGGTAGCTTGAGTGTGAGTGGCTACCAGCTGATAGGGTAGCTTGAGCGTGAGTAGCTACCAGCTGATAGGGTAGCTTGAGTGTGAGTGGCTACCAGCTGATAGGGTAGCTTGAGCGTGAGTAGCTACCAGCTGATAGGGTAGCTTGAGTGTGAGTAGCTACCAGCTGATAGGGTAACTTGAGCGTGAGTAGCTACCAGCTGATAGGGTAACTTGAGTGTGAGTAGCTACCAGCTGATAGGGTAACTTGAGTGTGAGTGGCCATCTGGGCCAAGATTGGTTACTAGACTATTTAAAGGAAGTGGTAGTTCATTGCCTTAACTGTGCCTTAGCTTAACTTAGTGCCTTAACTGTGCCTTAGCTTAACTTAAGTGCCTTAACTGTGCCTTAGCTTAACTTAAGTGCCTTAACTAGGCAGAGGAGGCGAAGAGGCGCCAGTAGAGCAGGAAGTTGTCACGATCCACAGCTGATGGCTTGCGGCAGGATCGGTGAACCAGACCCTGCTCCACCTCTCCGTGGTGCCTCTAGTAACAAACTAAACTGTCTAGTCTGGTCAAGGGAGTGGGAATCGAAGAAGGAAGACAAGCCGGTACTCAAATATGTCGTGCTGAAGTCGGATATGTTGGGCCGAAAGGCACAAATATCAGTTATACTGCAAACCATAACACAACGCAGACACGTAAATTAAATGTCCTTTTAAGGGCGGATGACGAAGAGGTATACTCCTTTAGTCATCAGGCGAACACAAACAAGCTGGCAAACAAGCAAGCAAAATCGGAAAATAATAATCGATCAGCAGAAAAAGTTAAAACGGCAATTAATTCTTGTTACTCACCGAACAAACGAAACATGTCACGTGATACAGTTTCAACAATTAGCATAGATGCTAATCGACATCACCTGTTGCTCTTGCTTGACACTTGGAATATACAAATAGGAAAGTTCAGAGCTGTGTATGTTATCGTCTAACACATGTCATATCCCATGATGCAGTTAGGGAAGGTTGTGACACAAGAGGCTCAACACAGAAGCAGAAAAAAGTTATCAGAATGGCACATCATTTAGACGATAGTCTCTACATCTAGACCATAGTCCCTACATCTAGACCATAGTCCCTACATCTAGACCATAGTCCCTACATCTAGCCCATAGTCCCTACATCTAGACCATAGTCCCTACATCTAGACCATAGTCCCTACATCTAGACCATAGTCCCTACATCTAGACCATAGTCCCTACATCTAGACCATAGTCCCTACATCTAGAACATAGTCCCTACATCTAGACCATAGTCCCCTACATCTAGACCATAGTCCCTACATCTAGACCATATTCCATACATCTAGACCATAGTCCTTACATCTAGACCATAGTCCCTACATCTAGACCATAGTCCCTATATCTAGACCATAGTCCCTACATCTAGACCGTATTCCCATAATCTGTTGCATTCATCTAGACCCTGTTTCCAAAATCTAGACCCTAGTTCCTAAATCTAGAACCTGTTCTCAACATCTAGACTCTAGTTCCCAACATTTAAACTCTAGTTCCCAACATCTAGACTCTAGTTCCCAACATCTAGACTCTAGTTCCCAACATCTAGATTCTAGTCCCTACATCTAGACTCTAGTACATACACCTAGACCAAAGTCCCTAGTAGACTCTAGTCCCCATCTCTTGACTCTAGTCCCTACATCTACACTCTAGTCCCTACATCTATACCCTAGCACCTATCTCTAGACCCCAGTCCCTATCTCTAGACTCTAGTCCCTACATTTAGACCCTAGTCCCTACATCTAGACCCTAGTCCCTACATCTAGACCCAAGTCCCTACATCTAGACCCAAGTCCCTACATCTAGACTTTAGTCCCTACATCTAGACTCGTCCCAACATCTAGACCCAAGTCCCTACATCTAGACCCTAGTCCCTACATCTAGACTCGTCCCAACATCTAGTCCCTACATCTAGACTCGTCCCAACATCTAGACCCAAGTCCCTACATCTAGACCCTAGTCCCTATATTTAGACTCTAGTCCCAACATCTTGACCCAAGTCCCTACATCTAGACTCGTCCCAACATCTAGACCCAAGTCCCTACATCTAGACTCGTCCCAACATCTTGACCCAAGTCCCTACATCTAGACTCGTCCCAACATCTAGACCCAAGTCCCTACATCTAGACTCGTCCCAACATCTAGACTCGTCCCAACATCTAGACTCGTCCCAACATCTAGACCCTAGACCCTACATCTAGACCCTAGTCCCTATATTTAGACTCTAGTCCCAACATCTAGACCCTAGTCCCTACATCTAGTAGTCCCAACATCTAGACCCTAGGCCCTATGTCTAGACTCTAGTCCCAACAACTAGACCCTAGTCCCTATATCTAGACTCTAGTCCCAACATCTAGACCCTAGTCCCCTATATCTAGACCTAGTCCCAACATCTAGACCATAGTCCCTATATCTAGACTCTAGTCCCAACATCTAGACACTGGTCCCAAGTCGTTGATGGACACACCATCTCGTGAGAACAGAGCTTAACAAAATACCGTCACTACTTGTATACAACAGCCCACAATTTGGGGAAAGTTCAAATTTGAAATGGAGAGACATTACCTCGAAGATGCAAAGTTGTAAAAAAAATGTCACGGATGTAAACAGGGGATTTTACGGATATAAAGAGATAAATTGTCGGATATATTATTATAGAATTTCACGGATATAACAGAAGGAGGTGATAACATAAATAATCTAAGGTATGCTGATGATACAGTCTTAATCGCTAAGAGTGAAAATGAGTTACAAGAAATGTTGGACATTATAGTGAAAGAAAGCAAAAATAAAGAACTCAGCCTTAATAGCAAAATGACAGAGGTAATGGTAACAACAAAGAAAAAGACATCACCTCAGTGCAAAATAAAAACAAGTGGAACAATATTAAAACAGGTAAATGAATTTAAATATTTGGGAACTTTGTTAACCTCAGACGGAAGATGTATAAAAGAGGTGAGATGTAGAATGGCTCAGGCAAAAGCAGCTTTCCAAAAATGAGGAAGATACTGTGCAATCCATTTTTGACATAGAAACAAGAAAAAGAGTTCTTGAATGTTATGTAGAGCCAATCTTAACATATGGATGCGAATCATGGACAATAGGACAATAGACAAGAAAATCACTGGAGTCTGTAGAAATGTGGTTTTACAGAAGAATGTTGAGAGTACAATGGACAGCTAAGAAGAGTAATGAAGATGTTCTGAGAGAGGTCAAAGCAAAAAGAGAGCTAATTTCCAATATTAGGAAGAAACAATCATCATTTTTTAGCCATGTAATGAGAAGAGAACAACTGGAATATATTGTAACAACTGGAAAAATTGAGGGACGAAGAGATAGAGTAAAGAGAAAAAATAACAGACAGCTTAAGAGAATGGCTTGGTAGAAGGTCAACAACAGAAATGATAAATAGCTGCCGAGATCGAAAGTTGTGGAGAGACATGATCACCTACGCCAGTAGGCCCGGTACTTGATGATAATGATGATGAACCAGATAAATTGTCGGATAAATTATCAGAGAATTTCACGGATATAAAAGAGAATCTCACTGTTATAAACAAATAATTTCTCGGATATAAACAGAGTTTCCAACTGTTTATTGTGAGGTTTAAATTGAGGCTCTAACTGTCCAGGGCCGGCACATTCAGACCACCTCTAAAATATAAACAATACTAACATTAAAAAAAACAGATTTCACTACTACTTTAGAAATAAGACGTGACAATACTACCAAAAAAAAAACAACTTTCATTACTACTTTAGAAATAACACGTGACAATACTACCATAAAAAACAACTTTCATTACTACTTTAGAAATAACACGTGACAATACTACCATAAAAAGCTACCTCTACTACCGTAATAGTAAGGCACACTATTTACATAGAAAACTATCTCTACTACATTAAAACAAAACGTGAGAAGACTTCAAAAGAAAACTCCGCGATTTTAGCG